>JAJHZJ010000986.1:0-388387 GCA_023548195.1 Bettongia penicillata ogilbyi
CCAGACAAAAAAAGCCAGTTTCCCATTATCGTTTCCATCAGACCACAGCTCTGCACTGCCAAATTTGGTCCTGTGGCCAGTAGATGTAGGACCCAGAAGTAGAACGGATTTAACTACAGAAGGGACAAACTCTGCTTGAGAAAATGGGAATGGGAAAAATGAATTTCCTTGAAAGATTCCCTTACTGATCCCTCCCACACCAAACCACAGCAACAACAAACACATATGTATAAATATTTAACAGCTTCCTGTAAATGCAGGAGACATTTTTTTAAATTCAGTAATTTGATGTATAATGTGCTGGCAGGAATTAACTTTTTTAAAAGGCCAGTTGATTGACTTAGGATTTTCAGAGGATAGATTCCTCTCTGATATACTCTTTCCTTCCTCCCCTGCAACTTTTGCTAATTCAGGAAGCTCTCACTTTCTTGCTGTGATGTTCCTTTCTAAACCTATATCTCTCTGTCTGTGGGTCTCTGTCTGTCTCTGTCTCTGTCTCTCTCTCTCTCTCTCTCTCTGTCTCTGTCTCTCTCTCTCTCTCTCTCTCTCATTCTTCTCACCCACATACTTTCCTATCCTGTTCTATAACCCAATAGAATGTAAGGTCACTGAATGCAGAAATTACTCCCCTTCTTGTTTGGCACACAATAGGCAATTAATAAACCTTAGCTGAATGTTTGCTACCTAACCTTTTTTAACACCATTTGCCAAAACTTCTTTCTGGCTTTCCATTTCTAGAGGATCATTTTTACTCTGGAAACTTTTCTGAATTTTGGTTCTTAAATATTCCCTTAGTTATTCCCTCTCTTTTCCACTCTCTGATCTTTTTCCTTCTATTGTTGCTTTAAGACACAGAGTTGGTCCTATACAAAAAGATGAATTAGGTGAGTCCCACTCCTCTACCCCAGTGCCCCTATACTCATTCTCAGTCATATCAGGATTTCTTACCCAGGATGACTTTCCCCTGCCCCAGAGTGGTCCATCTTCTGGATCATCCTAGACTTCCATAAGAATATATCTGTTCTCCATCTAAATGCCTTAAAGGTATCCTTGCCCTCTGCTGGCTGGTAAGCAGCTAATGTGATAAAAGGCCTGGTGCAAATATATTAATGACAATCACTGTGCCACCTGTTCAGTAACAAAAGTTACAAAGCACTTTGGGATACCCTTTGAATTATACCAGGGTCAAGAGATAGTTGTAGTGATCTGGAAGGTCTGTTACAGGACTTAATTTTGATACAATTTCTCTGTCTCATGACAAAATCATTTCAGCACCTTGCCCTACCTTGTACCTCTAAAAATATTTTCTTTAGTATTGTTTTTCTGTATTTACAGAACTCAGGGCTTTCAGCTTTTAGTCATAATATGATATAGCCTAATTTCCAATTTGTGCTTAATAAGCATGGCAAATGTATGTTGCTCTTGGTCAACTCTTAACACTTAGTCACTCTTGGATACATCGTAGGGCTCTATTGGTCTATAAACTACTGATGAAAGATGTGTGCTGCCTCTTGTTGCTTACTATATAAAAAGCCAATGCCTTTGCTGAGTCTAGCCTTGTGCCATAGTACTGACTTGGGCCTGGAAATCTTCTGGTTTGGTCAATGTTCAACAGACCTCTGTGCTCAGAGCTCAGGAATCCTCAGACCTGAGGATAGTTATTTGCCTGATGTTGCATACAGTTCCAGTACTGAGCCCATTGTCTGACACAAAGGAAGCAATTAATAAATGTTTATCGATAGATTAACTGACATGTCCTTTGTTTAATAAACTACTGGATTGGGTGTGGTACTGGCGAATGTGTCTGCAGCTCAATCTTGACCCCAGAAGAGTTTCCATTGGATTAATACATTGGACGACTATTTTACTGACTCTGACTGTGAGTGATTATCACCATTATCTAGTGTTACTGACAGCCTAGATGCATATTAGGGGCATCTAGGAGATGCAGTGGATAGAGCACTGGGCCTAGAGTCAGGAAGTCCTGAGTTCAAATCTGCATCAGACACTTACTAGCCACGTGACTTTGGGCATGTCACTTAACTGCTGCTTGTCTCAATTTCGTCATCTGTAAGACGATCTAGAAGAGGAAATGGCAAGCCATTCCAGTACCTTTGCCAAGAAATTCCCAAGTGGGGTCATGAGGAGCTGGACACTACTAAAATGACTAAATAACAAAAAGGCATTTATATTTATCCTGCCAAATGAAATTACCCAGTTCCTGCCTCTCAGGAATTTATATTCTAAGCAACCTAGATGTCTGAACAGAGTAAATAGCTATATAAATTCTAGGGATCACTTAAAGCTTGTGTCTCATGAAGCAGATTTTTTAAAGTACAAGGTTTATAATAATCCTACCCTTAGAAATATGGTTATGAAACAGATGAATGGCTGGTGAGAATGATCCCATTTAGAGAGGAAAAGATTCCCTAAAAATAAGTCAAGATTGGGATCCCAGACTTTGCCTAGGAAAAAAATCACTCTACATTTTGTGGCCACCATAGCTGTCCCATAACTCATGTCTAGAACAAAAGGATGATGCAAGAACAGTCAACCAAAGGTACTTATGAGAAATAAGATTAGATCAGAAAACAGATGCAGTCTCTAACAGCACAAAAATTCATGACTAGAAACAGGGGACAGTCAGATCCATGCAGGATTATTTTGTTTTTGTCTGTTTTTCTCTCATTGATTTTGTCCCTTGAGCAAGAGCCTATGATATATGTATGCATGTTCATATACATATGTGTGTAGTAATATAATCATGTATCTCTCCACTTGTCCATTTGGAGAATTTGGTTCGAGCAAAGAACTAAAGATGTTTCTGCCTCCATAGTTGCCCTTCTCTTCCATGTATCAGTCCTGCCTGTGATGTTCCTACTTGTTTGACTTTTATCAAATCACTAAATTTCTCTGAACCTGTAGCAGCAAACTCCCTGATATATTCAGGATGGTCTGGTAGCACAGGTTATTTGATTTGCTTTTCTAAAAGGAAAGCAACTTTTGAGGGGTCGACAATCTTCTTTAATTACATATACCAACAGAGAAAGTACAAGAAGAGAAATAAAGACCAGCAAACAGGGCTGCTAACTGACCATAAGGAATACATACATCACAGATGGACAGACAGATCCAACTGTCTGACCATTACATACATACATGTATGTATGTACATGTATGTATGTAATACCAGAGAGAGAATAGCATCAGGGTTTTCAAAGTTGGAGGCCTCCTTAACTGCTACCCAGTCTTAGCTGGCACATGAACCTTCTTCCAAAGAGTAAGCCCCAAAGCAAAAACTTCACCTCAGAATATGGACACACACACACACACACACACACACTCAGAGAGAGAGAGAGAGAGAGAGAGAGAGAGAGAGAGAAGTATACACTTTTCAGAGCCAGAGGGCATCAGGTGAGGCTATTAATGGGTGGGGAAGATCTTTAACACTAATTAACATTACAGAAGGTCAGTTTTTTTTCATCTGTAAAATGATGGCCTCCAAGACTCCTACTAGCTCTGAATGTATGATCTTTATTCTAAAATGTTGCATTCATAAATGAAAGCATTAAAGCACTTAATATTAAGCATGAAGAGACAATCTGGTGATATATTAAGCAATTCATTCTATTGAACTCAACAATTTAATTCAACTCAAATCTTTAGTAGATGCCTATAGGGTGCAGAGCACTGTGCTAAGTGATGAAAGAATCATAACCTCAGCTGTCAAGTTGAAAGGGTCTTCAGTGATAAGTCCAAGCTATATCCAATGAGAAAGCTCCCTAAAGCATACTCAACAAGTGGTCATCCAGTCTTGGTTTAAATACTGCCTGAGGAATATCATTCTACTTTTAAACAGCTTCATAGTTAGAAAATCATACTCCAGTATCAACTCTAAATTTACTTCTTTTCAGCTGCACCCATTCCTCTTGGTTTTTCCCTCTGGGATTAAAAAAAAAAAAAAAGACGTTGACAAGAACTCCTCTACTTGACAGTCCTGGAAATACTTGAAGAAAGCTAAAAAGTACATCCAAGAGTCTTTTCTCCAATTACTCAACAAACATTTAACAAACATTTGTTAAACATTGAGCTACGTTGAGTCACCATGGATGCCCCTGTATAGCCTACATACATAGCCTACAATATCCTTCTTAAATAATGGTACCTAGAACTGAAAACTGAATGCAATATTCCATATGTGAAAGTAATAGAGCAGAATATTGTGGGCCAGTAATAGAGCAGAATATTGTGGGCCCATCACCAGCTTATAATGGAGGTTATATCTCTCTTAATATAGTGCAAGACTGCATTTGTGGAGTTTTTTTGGTTGTGTGGCTATATCACACTGTTGGTTAATATCAAGCTTGCATCCCACTAAAGCTTCCAGGTCTTTTTCAGATAATCTGGTGTCTAACCATGACTCCTCTTCCCCATATTGTACTTATCAAGTTCCCTTTTTGCATGTAAATTTAAGAAGTCTCCTTTTAGCATGATGTCATAGAAAGGTTGGTGGATTTGGAATTGAATACCTGAGTTCAAATCCCAGCTCATATATGTGCTAGGATTTATTCCTATTTAATTTCATTTTATTAGGTTCATGTCAATGTTCTAGCCCACTGGGATCTTTTTCAATCCTGACTTTCATCCAACATTCTCTCTTTCCCTCTTAATACTGAGTCACCTATAAATTTGTTGAACATACCATGTTTATATCTTTATCTGAAACAGTCAACCAAGCACAGATTTCCTAGGTATTGTGCTGGAGACTTCTAAATTAGTATCTATTTATTTAATATTAAATAATTAATATTAATCAATATCAATATTAATCTAAATTAATATCTAGTGACTACTTTTGAGTTCCAACCAGCTTCAAATTTATCTAATTATACTGTTACCTAGCCCCCATATCTCCATCATTTACATAAGAATGAGATACTTTGCTGAAATCCAGAGAAACTAAAGCTATAGCAAAATTTAAACATTAAGTTCCAAAAAAGGAAATGAAATGAGTCTGGCATGCCCCTTTCTGGATGAATTCATGTTGGCTTCTTATGATTTCTAGATGCTCATTAACCATAAATTTAACAATTCATTCTAAAATTTTGCTTGGAATTGAAGTCAAGATCACTTCATTAGCTGATAGTTTGCAAAATGTGTTCTATTAAAAAAAAATCAAAAATATTTTAAAACAACATCTGACCCTCTCTAGTCCTTTGATGTCACTTCTTTCCCTGTGTTCTTTCAAGTATCCCCTCCAGTAGCTCAGAAATCATTTTTTCTGGATCTTTCAAAACCCAAGGATGAGTCAGAAGAGCTGAACTGACTAAGGGCAGGGAGGTGCTATCTTATTATCTCCTTATCTTTATGCTGTGTAAACTCTGCATTTGCCATTTTTATTCCATTCTTTACAGCACAAAGTCCACTGCTCTAGGCAGAGAAAATATAAGCAAAATAGCAATTGAACACTTAAGCTTTTTTTAATCCATAAAAATTAGAGATGTGGACCTGGAAGTTTTCTTAGAAATCATCTTGTTCAATCCTTTCATTTTATGACAAAACTGAGGCCCAGATTGGTTCTCTGACTTGTCCCCCTACTGCACAATTAACAAATGATCGAGCTGGGCTTAAAACCCAAGTCCTCTGCCTTCAAAGTCAGTGGTCTTCCTGCTGTACCACACTTCCAGCCATCATTCTAACCATTCCAAGCTGTAGCACTGTCCCTTCTGGATCCACCCCTGTTCTCCAATATAGCTTTAAGAAGAACTGCTCCCACTCCCAAGCCTTTTTGCCAAACTAAGCTTACTTCACCAAACTAAGAACGTGCTGGTCTTTAGTACTGTGACAAAATTCTTACAGGATGTCAGCACCCAGCCCTGCTCCATTGCTTGGCCTTGTGTCCATTTTCTGTATACATACTTCAAAATTACAGTTGGTTACATATTCTCTATGTAGCCATGTCAATCTCTTCAGATAGTTCTCATTGCTCTCCTCGTCAGCATCGTTTTCCTCTGTGTCTTCAGAATTTTCTTCTTGAGAGATCCCTTGCCTTCAGCCCATCGAGAGAGTGGGTGTGGCAGATAAAGAGCTGGCCTTGTAGTGAGTAGGAGATGGGTTCAGAATTTATTTGTGAAAGAAACTTGCTCTGTGGTGCTGGACAGAGCAAAATAGCTGCTGGTCTACATCACAGGAAAGAGGTTCCATGCCGTGAATTCCCATCACAAACGAACTCATAGCTGCAGACCAAAGAAATTACTTGTTAACATTGATGGGTTCACCCATTTTTTTCAAGAAACCATTTTGATCATAGTAATATAAGGGTAGCTGGGTAGTGCAGTAGATAGAGCCCAGGCCAAGAGTCAGAAAGATCTGAGTTTAAATACAGCATCAGACAGTTACTAGCTGGGTGACCCTGGGCAAATCACTTAACCCTGTTTGCCTCAGATTTTTCATCTGTAAAATAAGCTGGAGAAGGACATGGCAAACCACTCCAGTTATCTTTGCCAAGGATGCCCTACGTGGGGTCAGAGTCAGATAAGGCTGAAACAACTGAACGGGAACAATGTCTCTTGACAGGATTCGACCTATTTTGCCTCTGAACCTTTTGAAATCTGCTCTCAAAATATCCAGAGCACATTTTAGACTAAGTCTGGTTTTCCTTTCTTTTTCCATCACAAACTCGAAGAGAAAGGGCTCTCTCATGCCAAGATTCTCATTATTTCCCAGAAATCAATCCAGCAGCTAGTTCTTCTTGGTTAGTAAGAATAAAATGTTTTTTATAGAATAGAATTTCCCCGTTGGGGGAACTCTTCTTCCTTTTGAAGGATGAAATAAATTATCATTAAGGCAAGTCAAGAAATGATTAGCTGAAGAGAGGGAGGTATAGCAGATGCCTAGATAACTGAGGTCCCAAATCACTACTATACCATGCCTGTGTGTCAGGTTTGTGATCTGCTTCCCAGACTCCACATCTCTTTCTTTTGCCTGTACAGGTGGTGTATAGGACATAGGATTGACAAAATTACTGCTGTTTCCATATTTACTGATCTTTGAAGACCAAATGTTCTCTATCACACTTTCATAATTTCCTCATCAGTAAATCTTAATATTCAATGCCATATAGACCATTTGTGCCTTTAAAGATTCTATTTCTTTTGAGAAAAGTATGCCCATCCAGATTCATAATCTAATCACAGAGTCATAGACTTCAAATTGAAAGGTACCCCAAGAATCCTTATAACCCTACCCTACTCCAAATTTATGTATATGAGGAAAAAGTTAAGTGACTTATCCAAAGTCAAACCAGTAAGATTTTGAACTCGGGAGCTCTGATTCTAAATCTTTCCACTGTGGGCTTCCTTTTAACCATTCTAAGTAATACCTATAAGGTCAAATTTCTTCCCTTGACTGAAATTTACAGTCCAGTAGAGATATAAGATTCAAGCACTAAAATCACAGTGGGAAATACACACACACACACACACACACACATTCACAGTACATTGGACAGCTATAGACAAACTACTGTATGACAACCAAGGAAGGTCAGAGAAGGTTCCATGGAAAAGGTAGCATTTGACAGGATAGAAAAAGAATTGTCAGAGCAAAGTGGGAGAAAAGACATTCCTGATACTGAAAATAGAGTGAGAACTTTCAGGACATTGAAAGTGTTCAGGATTCAAAGGTAAATGAAAGGAGTTATCTTTGATTTGGTATCATTGAGTAGTTGGGATATGGTCTATGCGGGCATGGTGTTCTCCATTAACCACAGAAAAGTCTGCCTCCATTCCAGCCACTTTACTGTCTCTCTAGTTCTTATTTCAAGAGCTGCAAAAATTATTCTAAATTAATGGCAAATGGATGTTTAATTTTTAGTCCCTTTCAGTTTGGCTAGACTTCTTTACTTGGTTCAATTTCTAAAGCATGTCCAATAGAATCCTACCTCGATACCCAACTTCTCCAATTATTCATGACTGCAATTCATTCCCAAACATTGTCCCCATGTTTCAAATTCTTCTCACCCTATAATGTTTACTTCAAGCCCTCTTTCTTCCATGAAACCTTTCCTGATATCTTAAGCCCTCAGGGATCTTTCCTGCCTTGGAAAATCTAGTGCTTATTGTCAATACTATATAATTTGAAGAGGTAGAAGTGGAATAGTTAATGGTACTTTGTTCAAGAAAAAAGCTTAAGGCTGTAGGAAACATGAGATGAGAAGTATTGTAATGCTGGAGCAACTGGATCTGGATTTGAATCCAGCCTCTGACAGCTATTATCAGGTGACCTTGGGCAAATCATTTAACATCTCTAGGCTTCAACTTCTTTCACTAAAAAATGACGAGGTTGGTCTAGATAGCTTCGGAAGTCCCTTCCATTTCTATATCTATGACTTCATGATTCTCATATAATCTTAGCCAAGTGATATAAGGTCATATCAGTAAGGTTTTGAACTCAGGAGCTGACTATAAATCTTTCCACTGTGGGATTCCTCTTACCCACTGTCAGTAATACCCATAAGGTTAAACTCTTCTCCCTTGACTGCCTGGAGTTTACAATAGCAATTGCAATTGAATCAATAAGCACTTGTGTATTAAGATTCTATATCAGAATCTGTACTAAGCACTGAGAATACAAACAAGCAAAGATGGAAGAGGTCCTTGACCATAAGTAGCTTAAGTTCTAATGGGAGGAAGTCATATTAAAAAAAAAGGTGCTAAAATACATGACTGGGGGAGAAAGAGAGGGAGAGAGAGAAAAAAAAATAGACACACAGAGACAGATTCAGAGAGACAGAGAGAGAGAAATGATGGAGAAAGAATTTCAGACTCAGGGGCAATGAAATAAATGAAAGAACATGACTGACACATTCCTTCACATTGAGGTCCCAGGAATAACTGAACAATCAGAGGAATTCAATCAATTCCACAGCAGTGGAATAATCTTCTAGGTTGAGAAAGGAGGAGTAAGCTATGATATATACAAATGCATGTAACAGGGAGCCATGTCATGGTAGATTTCTATGGTATCATTTTTAATATTTCAGGTAGGATAAATCATCTCAGACAGTAGATATTTTCTAGGAGCCATCTCTTCCATCTAATGCTGGTCTACAATAATCATAAAATCACAGAATTTCAGAGTTGGAAAGGCCCTCTACGGTCATCACCCACATGAAAAGAATCCTCTCCATCTCTCTCTCTCTCTCTCTCTCTCTCTCTCTCTCTCTCTCTCTCTCTCTCTCTCTCTCTCTCTCTCTCTCTCTCTCTCTCTTTCTCCCCCAGCCATGTCTTTTAGCATCTTTTTTTTAATATGGTTTCCTCCCATTACAACTTAAGCTATTTATGGTCAAAGACCTTTTCCATCTTTGCTTGTCCAACGTACTGAATAAGTGGTCAGGCAGCATTTGCTCAGAAACCTCCAATGAGGAGGAACCCTCCTGAGTCAGTCCATTTTTACTTTTTGATAACTCAAATTGTTAGGAAATGTCCTCTTGCATTAAACAGAAGTCTGCCTCTGCAATATTCACTTACTGGTTTGAACACAGTAGGTTCTTAGTAATGTATATGCTGTTTTAATCATTGCTGTAAAGGGGGAAGAAAGGGAAGCCAAGGGAAAGTGGAAGGGAACCGATGCCGAGGAGGAAGTTGAGGTGGCCTACAGAGTCAGAACAGACGGCCAGGCCACAGGGAGCTCTCCCACTTTCCCTGAGGCAAAGTCCAACACTTATTTGCAAGTACTTACTTGAGGGTGGTCCTGTCAGGGATGCTTCCACCCTCACTCAATTCCCTCAAAAATGTTTTGCTCCAGAAATTCAAATGTGGTTTGTGAGGTCCTCACTGCACATAAATCACCCAAGGAGCATGGCCTGAAAATTATAACTAAAGCAAGAGCCACTTAAGCTTCCACTTTTCAAAGTAGTGGCTACTTCCAATGAAAAATTCCAGTATTTCCACCACATAAAAGTGGGTCCCCAGCCCCCCATAAGTATTTTCATGTAAAGCTTTCCCATTTTTGCCTGGATGAGAAAAATATCTTTAATCGAGTCGTACAAATGTGATTTCCTCACTGGTGAGTATCACATTTTTGTGGGTTCACAAAAAATCAGCCAGCCTTTGTTGGCTGGGCATCGCTCAGCAGAGCAGAAGGCATTTGCTGACATTTCTCTCCTCAGGTTGCTGCTGCAAAAGGTGCCTTGCTGATACACACACACAACACATACACACATACATACATACACACACAACACACACACATACATGCATACATACACACACATACATACATACACATGCACATACATACATACACACACAACACACACATGCATACACACATACATACATACACACATACATACACACAACACATACATACACACAACACACACATACATGCATACATACACATACATACATACATACATACACACACATACACACACACAGAGCATGTATTTTCAGCTAAATTTGGTTTCATTTGGTTTGGGTCACTTCTTACTGCAAAACCTCTCCCTTTCTGTGTCCACTGGGCAATTTTTATACCTGGATCAAAATCATTAGGGCCTGTGGGCCTGTATGAGAGGCCCAGGAGCCAATAACTACAGCTAGACAGGGCCCTGACTCAAATGAGGTAAAAATCATTCATATTCCTGGCAGTTGTCCTGACAATAGTCTGGGTTCTCTCTGGGGCCAAGACAGGTCCCTTTTTTATATCAGGAACTTTCATGTTGAAATCACAAAGTTATCATTGAGACCATTGCTTTCTCTGTCTCCACTTATCATAAATACATCATAGGTCACAGAGGCATAGATTTAGACATAGAAGGGAGCTCAGAGATCATCTAGATCAATGGCCTCATTTTCAGATGAGGAAACTGAGTCCCAAGGCTCAGCCATGTTCACTGCTTCATTCCTCTTTGTGTTCTACTCCTGACTGCAATTCTTTCTCCCCATAGTAGGTACCAGAGGCAGTATTTGAACCCAAGCCTTCCTGGGTAAGCAGACAACTCACTACAAAATGCTGCCCTTCCTTTATTTACCATTCCCACCCCCACTTTTTTAACTATCAAAGATTCACTTGTGCTCAACAGTTTTACAGTTCCAAAACTCATCAGATTCTCAAGTGAGTTTCAGAACTATTTCATTTCTTATTTAGGGCAAGCTCTCATTTGGATGTAACCTTTTATTTGGTCAGATTTGCTGGGCCCTTTATGTTTCCTTCCTGCTTTCTGTCTTTTCAGGATTGCTAATAAGTACCTCTCTCGAGGAGAGCATTTAGAGGAGAAGATTCGATGCTAAGACCTTAGAGAGCTGGGGCAGGGGGCCCAGAGTTTGCCCTCAAGCCTCTGAAATTTAGAAGCCACAGAAATCTAACACACACACACACACACACACACATTCCTCCAGCATCAGGAAACCACTCTAGTAATGAATTCTGCATCCCCTTTAACTGAATTCACTTTAATTACTTGTATTAGTTTCACATCATGAATTACAGAATGGATTTGAAGGCATGTTTTGAAGGTTTGCCCTAGACATCATCAGGCCCTCCTGAATTTTTGAATCACAGATCCATAGAGGTTAAAAGCTAGAAAGTATCTTAGAGATCAATTGTTAAGCCATCTCATTTTACAGTTGAGGAAACTAAGGCAAGAAGTGGCTAAGTGACTTTCCCAAGGGAAATCAGAGGCAGAGCTGTGCCTAGATCCAATCTCTGCCTGCTGCAAATGTGAAGGAACAAGCTTCTTTCTTACTGTTGTTGGAAATTTCTGTTTTTAAATTATTATTGTTGGTAAAAAGCAAGGGTCTACAAATTCTACATACTAGTGATCATGGTGCCTAGAAAACTCATCATGCTACATATGCTTTTCCTCACAATCTTACCCAGAGCTGAGCAGATAACACCCATAGTTAATTAATACCTACTACCCTTCCTGTAGACCTACTTGTCTCACTAGAAGTTATAGCCATTGGAAGGAGAGGAGTCCCTGTTCCAACTGGTATAAATTACTGTGAGTAATGGAGCTCCCTCTATTTCCTGTACCTGGTTGAAGATTTACATTAAATGCAGTGTTTTTCATTTCTCTCACCTCTATCATCAGAGCCAACCAGCAGAGTGAGGTTTTACCCCAGAAGAGAAGTGATAATTGCCATCTCTGAAATTGTTGGGTTATTTTTCAGTTGAATTTGAATCTTTATGACCCTATTTTGGGTTTTCATGGCAAAAAATACTGGAGTTATTTGCTATTTCCCTCTGCAAATCATTTTACAGATCAGGAAACTGGAACAAATAGGGTTAAGTGACTTGCTCAGAGTCACACAGCTAGTAAGTATCTGAGGCTGGATTTGAGCTTGTCTTCCTGATGCCTAGCTGGGAAATATATATTTTTTATTTGTCTTTACTTAATCCAATGAAAATAATTTCTGAGTAGCATTTGAGAATGAAATAAAGCATACTCCTAGATATACTAGATATTATGTGGTAGAAACCATAAAGTGTTGGATTGACACCAACCCCCTGTCCATGGTCTTAACTCCCCAGAGGATCATGAATACCTTTCTTCCTTTAAAACATTTGCAATCACTCAGCATCCTCTTCTGGACCCCTACATCTCTATTGGGAAAAGGGAGTATGTCCTAACTGTCTTTTCAGTTCCATACCAAGCAAGATGCTTTACATCTCACAGCCTCTTGCTAAATGTCTGATGAGTGAATAAATATATTAATATTGCCTCCTTCATCCTTATTATCAATAATTGTCACCTTCGGCCCAAATCTTTTCTATTTCTAGTCAGTTTGTCCTTAACGCTACACCAGTCTCACTATACACAGCTAACCCCTCTACTGAACTCTTCTACTGTACACCCTTTCAGTCAAGGATACTACTATCTTTATAGTCACCAAGGTTCACAGCTAAAGTCTTCAAACCTTTACATTTTCACCCTCCATGTCCAATCAGTTATAAATCTTATCAGTTCTTCCTTCTTAACTTCTTGCATCCACCTCCTTCTCTCTATTCATTCCACAACCACCACAATTGCAAACATCATTACTTCTCAGATGAACTATTGCAAAAGCCTTCTAACTGGTCAATCAGTCTCTTACTTTTCCCCCAGTCTATGCTGCATACAGCTGCCCAGTCCATAAGTCTCACTGTATCATTCCCTGCTCAAGAAACTTCACTGGCTCTCCATGGCCTTTAAGTAAAAATACACTCTGTTCAGCATTTAAAGCCCTTCATAATCTGATTTTAGCCAGTCTTTCCAGACAAATATTCATCTTACTCTATCTCTCCCATTTAACATTCTAGCCAAACTAACCTACCCACAGTTCTCTGTATATGCCATTCCGATTTCCTTCTAAATATCTTTGAAGTAGCTACTCCCATGCCTGAAATGCTTCTTTTCAAGGCTTAAAGTACCAGTTCCAGAGGTATTTCTTGATTTACTCCAGAAATTGTTTTGTAGTTCTTAAAGTATCTGGTAATTATTTATCTGTAAATATCCTTCCCTCACTTTCACTCCTGCCCACTGCTGTCATCTTCAATACAATGTAAACTCCTTGTGGAAAGGAAAGATGCCACTTTTGCATTTTTATCCCTAGTACTTAGCAAAGTACATTGACTGAGTGACCCTCAGCAAGTCATTTTTCAGTACTGCAGGGAACTTTCTAAAACTACAAATTGCAAAATAGATGCTGATCTGCATTAGTAGAAGGAATTTCCTCACTGGGAGTTACCAATGAAACCACACTTCCATCGGAATACGTAAGTCAACACATGTGTTTGAGATATATATATATATAAATACATACACACATATATAATATATTTGTGTACATTTGTGTTATATAGATATATGTATATTTATACATACAAAGAAAGATGGAGACAGAGACAGATTTCTATGAAATAATAAGTTAGCACCAGGTAAAAACCAATGAATTTGCAAAGTTTGGTCCTAAAATTCTTTAAATTTTTTTTTCAGAAATTAAGACTATCTAAATTATCAGCTTTGTATTGTACCTTTCATTTTAACATGGATGGGAAAGTTCCTTCTATTCTCTGGTTGTGTTGAAGTAAAACACACATTAACAATGGAATTTAGGTCACAACTGAAATGATATTGGATTCTCAGAAATAAGAAAATCTGTATCCTCCTTTGGATTCCTAACCACATTTCATTGTTAGAAGCTGCCATGATTGCCATAATTTCCTCCTGAATTTTAAAGTGAGGAGGGGTATCACCTTTGGGAGCTTCAAGATTAGATATCCCTGTTCCACCTGCCAGGGGTCAGTCCTCAGTTAGTATTAAGAAATATCTAACTTTGTTAAGTCTCTTCTATCCCTAGTGTTTCCTTGAAACCTGCATTATAAAGATAAGCTTTCTGTCAAATGAATGAGACTTTGTGCTTCCATTGAAAGCTCCTGGCCTGGAAGGGATAACCCTTATCCCTAATCATCAGGCTCTGTGATCCTTGCTCCAGGAGTGACAGAAAATGTTTTGTTCCTTTATTTTTTCTAATAATTCTCCACCACCACTCCAGCTTCTCTTCCCTTCCCACCAAGGTATTATATGGCTTAATCCTCTCATTATGTAAGGTGACAGTGATGGATCACAGAGATGGCCCAGAGATTCAGAACAATTGGAGGCTTCCCCGCCATCCTAACAATAGTGTGGTTCAAAGCAAAACACATCTGTTTTTATCATTACCTGTTTTTATTTCACAAGGGTCCTGGGGCAGAATGTGTTTATGTGTAAATGTGATTTAAACTTTATCTGTAAAAGTAATAATATAATTGGATTGCTAGAGGTTTTTTTTTCCTTTTTTTAAATCCCAAAGTATACATAGTATAGTAGGTTTCCCAAGATTATTTTCAGTTGTTCTATTCTCTAAAAGCACAGGGGCAAAATAGGAAAGTGAAAACTCCCACAAGGTAAAATAACAGGGATCACAGCTATACCTATATGTGGGTAGAGATGGCACCTTCAGGCATGACTTCAATGGGGGAGACTGCCCAAGCCTACCTCTAAAATATCTCTCTTATTTGTCCATTAGAAGCTCTTCTTAAGGATGGTATTGCATAATGTGACTTCTCTGCGTTGTGTCACACATGGAAGGAAACTTCCTTTGGCAATGAGACACAGGGGCTCAGTTCACAGAAAAAGAGAAGCTCAGCATTTGAAAGGAACTTAGACATGATCTGATCCAACTGGTACCTATTAATGAATCTCTTCTAGACATCCCCAAGATGTTTTCAAACATTTTTTTTCTTGATCTCTAGTGATCTCTTCCTAAAGTAGCCCATAACACACACACACACACACACACACACACACACACACACACACCCTAAGTCTTCTCTTTGCTGCATTAGTGTTCCAATTTTCCCACATCATCTTCAGCATTTATAATTTTCCACATTAACTGATCTGATAGGTGTGATGTGGCACTTTAGAGTTGTTTTGACTTGCATTTCTCTAATCAATGGTGATTCAGAGCATTTTATATGACTATAGATAGCTTTAATTTATTCCTCTGAAAACTGTCAGTCCGTATCCTTTGACCATTCATCAATTGGAGAATGCTTTATATTCCTATACATTTGACTCAGTTCTCTATATATTTTAGAAATGATACCTTTATCAGAGACATTGGTTGTAAAGAATAATTTTCTTCAGTGAACTTTTGGACCTCCTTTTCCATTTGGCCAATTCTTTAATTTCTCAAAGCATTCTTCTCCTCATTGACTTGTTAGACTTCTCTTACCATTTGGCCTAGATTGGTTTTTTAAGGGGTTATTTTCTTCAATATTTTTTTGTGTCTCCTTTACCTAGCTATTGACTCATTTTTCATGATTTTCTTTCATTACACTCATTTCTTTTTCCAATTTTTCCTCTACCTGTCTTACTTGATTTTCAAAATCCTTTTTGAGCTCTCTGGGGCCTGAAACAAAGTTATACTTTTTTAGAGGCTTTAGATGTAGGAACTTTGACTTGTCTTCTTTTGAGTGTATGTTTTTATCTTCCTTGTCCCCACAGTAACATTCCATAGTCAGAGGTTTGTTTTTTTTTCCATTGTTTGCTCATTTTCTTTGTTGAAGTAGGGTTCTGCTTCCAGGATGGAGGGCACACTGTTCCAAGTTTCAGGGGTTTTGTGTAACTATTTTCAGAGATACTTTTAGGGACTTCAGAGTTTTCAGTTCTTCCAAAGTGGTATGATCTCTGAGTGACCACAAGTACTATTTTCTGTCCTGAAACTGTGAGTAAACCTCCACCACCACCACCCCCTGCCCCTGCACTGTTGCTACAAACTCTATGCTAGTGCTCCTCCTCACCCTGGGACTGCCACCCAGGACTGAGACTCAGATCTGAGTATGGGCAAAGGAGCAGAGTCCTGCCTCAGTGCTAGCAAAAAAGACCCGGTATCCTCCTTCTGACCAGTTCTTCAACACCCTTACCATCTGTGGCCTGAGAGCTCCAGAAGAAGCTACTGCTGCTGCTGCTGAAGTCACTCCCAAGACCTGTTCCTGGTGTCCTGGGGCTGGTGCGGGGCTGGGCTGTAGTAATGTGACCTGTGCTGGATTGTGCACCCAGGTGCAACAGACCTTTCTTGCTGACCTTCTAAGTTGTCTTTGGTGTCTGTGGGTTGAGAGGTCTGGAAAAATCCAATGCTGATTCAATCACTCTGAGATCTGCTTCTGGTTTGCTGGGGCCAGTCTGTGCTGGTGCTGGACTTCATTCCTCTCTCACCCTGTGCAACACAGACTTTTCCTACTGACCTTCCAAGTTGCTTTTGGCTAGAAATTTGTTTCACTCCATCTTTTTTTAAGTTCCGCTGCTATAGAATTTGTTTAGAGTCATTTTTAAAGGTTTTTGGAGGGGCTTGTGGGAGAGTTGAGGTGTATCCCTGCCTTTACTCTTGATATCTTGGCTCCACCTCCAAGATGTGTTCTTCACTGGCCAAACCCAAAATTTTGCAAAGTCAGTTATATATAAGCAAAACATTCCTTGTACTTAATGGAGATTACATTTGCATTCTTTCTTTTGAATAAATTTTTTACAATCAGCAATCATTATTTTCAATCACTCACCACTCCCTCTACCCACTGAGAAGGAAATAAAAACCTTTATCACAAATAAGCGTAGTAAAAAATATCCACCATGTTCAAAAATGTATTTCTTATTCTACATGTTGAGTGTATCTTAATAAATAGTTTTTAATGCAAGAGTGAATAAATAAATGGCAGAGGACTAGTGTCAGAGTTTGGAAGTGGTAAAGTTCTGCCTTTGACAAATACCAGCTGTGGAGTAATGACTTCCCTATCACCCTTGACAACCAAAACTATAAATGATGGTTGTAGATCTTCAGCTAGAGTTTTCCTTCAAAGTAGTCCCTTACTACTGGTGAAGTCAGAGATCTGGTCCTCAAAAAGTATAAAAGTAATCTGAACACATTTTCTTCATTGTGTGTTTTACTGAAAGAAGTAAATACCTGATAGTTGCCTATAGGCAGGCAATCTCAAGACTATGTCAATTTAAGTCACAGCTGAAAACTTTACACAAATTCAGTGCAGTTTCTCTTTATAGCAGTATGAATAGAGACCTGGAAATGGTGGCCCCATTGCCTGTGTGAAATTAGACCACCCTGTGTGAAACAAAGCAGCTGATTTCTAAAGTTCTTTCCAGTTCTGAATCCTATGAACTCCCATGAGTATGGAGTTTTAAACAGGGCAGGATGATTATGGCTTTGCCTTGGGGTGCTGAAATTTCAAAAACAGAAGTTATAGTACTTTGGCAGTATAGAGGCAATTGGATTTACTCCTTAGTAAGCAAGAAAAGTATTTTAAAGGATGCTTTCTCTTGATGGTCCATTTCATGAGGATCAGTCAATGCCAAAATGAGTATGTAAAAAGGTGTTTTTGTGTAAAGGAAATAATTATATTCATTGTCAAACAATGTGGAATATTGCTTCTGGTATGGATGAACATTTCTAAGTCAAATAGAAGAACTATACAGCACTAAAATATGTGTATAAAAAACAGCTTTTGATCAGATTTTTAGACACTTTTGGAGAGAAAGTGTTCTGAATGTTGATCCAAGGACTTGATTCTCCTCGCCAATAAGGTAGATGGGTGCCTTTCTTAAGTAGGAACAATTGAATGCCATAGAGATGGAGGGAAAGATCTTTTATTTATTAAAAACTAGACAAATATAGTTGTAAAAATACAAGTTTCAAAGTTACCAAAGAAATTGATGATATTGTTAAGAACTCTAGAGCCTGCAGGACATGATGGGTTATTTAAATTTACATAATTAATATAAAATGAAAAATTAAGAAAAACAGAGAAATCATGCAAGTATTTGAAGGCTGAGGCATTATTTTTAAAGGAGCTGTCCATTTGATAACGGAAATTTGAGGAGCTGTGACTTTACAAGTCAAAGGGGAATTGCAGAGACTCTCATTTAAGCCATGGAATGTGGGAGGGCTGGAGTACATGGAAAAGAGATGTCATAGAAGCCAGTAGCAAGGGATGAAGAACCTGAAAAGAGCTGAAGACACAGAAACAGGCTGATGGTTCTAGAAGCCTTTGGAACTGAGATAGTTAAAAGCAATCAGATGAGAGAAAGCCTCAGCTGAGCAATCAAATACTCCACTGACATTGCCATCATTATCACTTCAAGTTGGAGGAAAGGTAAGCAATTCCTAAGGAACTGTTGTTCTTCACTGCCTCCTTTGGATTTAAAGGAAGATAGAAGGGGGTGGGTTCCAGCCTCAGTGTCTCCTGATGAGATTGCTTGTACAATAAATTTTAACTACTTTTCTATGAGCTTCTTCTGATTGGACGATGAAGCATCCAAGTGAGTGAATGGCAGGGCTGATCTGAGGAGCTGATAGCTAGTTTCATGAGTTAGCCGGCTCTCTCTCGCTTAAAGACAACTGCTTTTTATGTTAAGAGCTAACACTTTCTAAGTGCCCTTTTAAGGGTTATGGTTAATCAAAAGAGTCTTAATATCTACATTCTGGTAAACAAGAAAAGAAAAGTTTCCCAGTGAGGAAAGAAACAGTTTCATGTGGTACAGAGATTCCTGAATGTACCAGTAGCGTTGATCCAGCCTGAAGCCTAGACTTATGTTACCCCAAGCTCATGAGTTTTCCTCTCTCATGTGTTTCACTGCCAGGTTTCCTATAAATGCACCTATTAAGGGAACCAAAGGAAGAGTATGACCTAGGTTCATATGTGTATTGTAACATACTTTATTATTTGTGCTTTTGCTTTAATATATTAGTAGAATATTACAATGACCTTTGTCTTAATATTAAGTAAATAATTATGTTTAAGTTCTATAGTGCTATTATTGTGAATGGACAGTTATATAAATACCATGTACTGTGTAGATGCATTATGTTGTGAATGGCTGGTTGTGTAGACAGAAAACATTAGATGGGAGATCAAGAGCTAGAACGGTGAATAAGGCAAGAGTATTTCCCCTTAGCAAGATTACCTCTAGCACTTAAAAAAGTTGGAGTGTAATCAAGTGGTGGTGATCCATCTCTGAGACACTGATGTTCTAGTGTAAGAGAAGGTTAGGGCAAGGAAGCCAAATACAGTGAGAGGAGGTGAAGGTGTTTCCCATATCTAAGTGTTATGTGAAACTCCATCAGTATCCCTGTTACATTGGGATAGCTGATACAGACTGAACCTATGATTTATTGGTGTTGGGAACTTTGGGATAAGGAGAGTCCATTTTACTCCTGTATGTAGCAGAACGTTACAGTCTTAGAAAGCTGTCTAGAACATGGAGAAGCTATATGACATCCAAGGTCACAAAACCAGTATGTATCAAGGGAAGGACTTGAACCCAGGACTTCTTGACTTCAAGTCCAACTTTCTATACCTTATACCAAGCTTCCTCTCCCCTAGACACTTCCTATGGGAACCTCTCCATAGCCAATTCATGATCTTCCCCTAGCAGTGTTTGATGGTGTATTTTATGCCTCTGGTCTCAACTGCTTTGTGCATATTTTCTTAGGACCCAAAATTACTATTTTAAGTTCTGGAGGAATATTTTAATCCAGGTCCTTTTAAGCATAGTCACATAGACCTGACCTAAGATCCATCCAAAAACAGTCCTAGGCAATCTCTTAACATACTATCCCTCCTCAAATACCAGTGTCATGACATTTTGATGTTAGAAAAAAATGACAGTCTATGTGGCAAATCAAGCCTTCTAAGAAAAGATTCCCCAATTTACATTTTCCCAAACTTTGCCAAATCTCTATTAAAAACAAAAACAAGACATCTCTCAGGGGAGAACATTCCTCAGTCACAATAGAAACATTGGAAATGTTTCTAATCCTTAGCCCAAATTTATTTTTATTGCTTTAAAGTCTCAAGGGTTAACCCTCCTGAACATGCCCCTGTCAAAAGAAATGAAATGTACATTTCCTCCCCATTTCTAAATCCCCACATTTCTAAATTTCCACCTCAGAGCAGGATGTTCACTGCTCTGAGGAAGATGCCTTACACAGCTTTTCCATTTTTAGTTAGACCACACCTTCTACTCATAAATTTCAAACCCCATTGCTTTATTATTGCTGGCAATGTCTCATCTGCTGCTGCAAACACTATGCATGATCCAATTCTGTGTGCCACGCGGACAAAGACACTTTATAAAATGAGATGGAAATCAGGTTAAATCATGGTGATGAGCCTCCACATGAAGAATTAGAAGCATCATGAAGATAGATCACACAACACTGTCACATCCTCCCAATCTAATTTCTCTGGTTTATAACATAATTCTTTCTGTCTCTGAGTAAATCTAATCTCACACCCTCTTTTTACTCCACGGCTTATGCACATCCTCACCCCCTAACCACACCCCCATTAAAATTCAGCCCATGTCTGGAATGCTCATTAAATCAAAAGTAAAGGAAATAGTTTCATGTGTTGTCTGTGTTTGAAGAGATGATTTTTTCACAATCATTGATAAATTAATTTCTTAATTTCCTGGGGAATTTGTCCATTCTTTGTCATAAACTCTCTAAGATACAGAACAATCTCACCATGTTATTCTCTGGGGTAGCCATTTTCCCCATGAGCTTTGAATTTAACAAACATCATTTGAATTAAACCATCATATGGGAAGGTAAAATGGGAGAAAACATGTATATTTTTCCCATAAATGTAATTTTTTCCAGAGACACAATCTGATGCACTACTACAAGGCTTCACTGATAAATCAATTTCTCAATAAAAAGCAGTGGAAATAGGAAGGTGTAAGCATGGGGGATACACTGGAAAATGTTCTCAGGAAAGCAAAAATAGACAGTAGCAACATTTCTAAAAGCTTTGTGAGGGGTTCACTTTCTTTTTCTAGAGCTTTATCAATTTGATCAATATGAATCCAATCAGAACGTTTAAACGTCATCATCTTCAGTCCAAGTGACAGAGTCAGGTTGAGTGGGAACTGGGGCCAAGTTTTCACCATTCTCGCAGTGGAAGATAAACTATAGAATTTGTGGTCCAACAACCCATTCACCTATGTTAGAGTAAACAATCTCATCTAGAGGTTATCTAGTCCAATGACCTCAATCTACAGATAAGGAAACTGAGGTCCTTGGAGATTAAGTGATGTGGCCAAAGTCACACATGAAGGAAGGATAAAATGTGGGGGAAAAAGTGTTCCTTCCACTGTACTATATTTCCTCCTCCTTCATTGTTTCATGGGTCCCTGATGAGAAAAGTAGAATGAGACAAGGTGACCCATTGAAATGAGTACTGAGCTTGGAGTCACTGGACCTGAGTTCAAGTCCTTACTATACTACTTAATATCTATATGACCTTGGTTAAGTCGATTAACTTGGCTTCAGTATCCTCATCTCTAAATTTAGAGGCTTGGAAAGATTATTGAACCTCTGAATTCTCTTCTAGGTCTAGATATATTATCTAATGATATATGAAATTAGAATAAGGCATTGACTCTGTGGACTACACATCTCATATGGCTGCTTGAGGGAAATCACTTGAAGCACTAGAGAAATATGAGTGACTGTCTTGGTGGTAATAGTTACACAATGAGGAACATGACATTCCTGGTCCTTCCATTTTCCAAAGAGGATGGATATTACTTTTCATCAGATGAATTTTTAAGAAGAATCCATAAAGATGGAAGTAAGGATTTTGAGCCTGGAGAACAGATGACCTAGAGAAGGCAAGATAGCTAAGTAGTGGAAAATGAATTGGACTGGGAATCAGAAAACTGGCTGTTTCAATCCTAGATCTATGACTTACTGTCTGTGGGATGATGGGCAAGTCACTCATCTCTTTAAGACTGAGTTTCCTCATCTGTAAAAGCAGGGGCTGTTGGACTAGATGACCTGTGAAGTCTCCCTCAATTGTAAAGAGCTCATGATGTTAACTGACATATGGAAGAGGGTTTGGGCTTAAAAAAAAGTTTTCACACAGAGCAAGGCTCTATTTCTTCTCTCCCTATACTATTTTACTTGATGATTCTCGATTCATTTGTTCAGCCTAAACTCTCTCCTAAGGCAGCTAGGTGGAGCAGTGGAAGAGTACTGGGGTTGGAGTCAGGAAGATTTGAATGTAAATGTGGCCTCAGACACTAGTTGTGTGACCCTGGACAAGTCACTTAACCCTGTTTGCTTCAGTTTTTTTCATCTCAGTAAATGAGTTGGAGAAGGTAGTAGCAAACCACACAAGAGTATCTTTGCCAAGAAAACTCGTAAAGGGGTCACGAAAAGTTGGACACAACTGAAAAATGACTAAACAACAGCATACATATAAATGTGCAATTTATGTATGTGTGTATACACATATACCAACATATACACTTTATTTGTGTACATAATTTCTTGTATGTCATCTCTACTATTAGGCTGTAAGCACTGCTTCTTTAGAGGTGAAACAAGGTTCCTCCACCTTTCTTTGTATCCCCAGTGCTTAGCCCTGTACCTGGCACAGAGGAAGTGCTTAATAAATGCTCCTTTTCAGATTAACTGAGTTCATGGTTCTAGAGGGCAGAACCAAGAGCAGTAAATGGAACTTGCAAAGAGACACAGTTAGGATGGATGCAAAGAAAAGGCTTTCTGGAGTGGGTTGCCTCATATCATGGTCATCAGCCCCTCTTCACCAAAGATCTGCAAGCAGAGACTGAAGGGTAGCTGGCTGGGTATAAAACTGGAAAGAAGATTAACTCTGCCTCATAAGGTGGGCTGAACATGCTCTAGGGACCCTTCCAACTTTCAGAATCATACATACACTTCCACACATATACGTACATGATATATCCATAGATATATCCCATAGGTATAGGGATATATCTATGAAATTTATAGATATATGATATCTTTCTAAAGAGAGATGTATAAATATAGATATATCTATCTATACATAGAAATATTTGATACTGATATAGATCTATTTATAGAGAGGTATTAAATACAGATATATTTAAATATCAATTTATGTCTATATCTGCATATACTTAACTGTACATATCTATATACAGATATATAGCTCATATATATGCCATATTTCTGTACAGATAGATATCATGCACACAGATATATGGGTGCAGGTATCTATCTATAGATATCAACTATAAAAAGAGATATATAGATATCTATAGACATCTATCTACATACATGTATCTCTGTACCTAAATATTTATAGAGATCTCCATATAAATATGATAGATACAGATAAAGACATAGATATACTCTTGTTAATTCACTCATATCCATATCCACTCAGTTGTCAAATCTTGACATTTCCACCTATTTAGTGTCTTCTTCAATATCTCCTTTCCACTTACATAGCCACTCACCTAATTTAGGCCCTCATAACCTCACTTCTAGACTATTGAAATAGCCTTTTGATTGGTCTCATTGCCTCAGATATTTCCCATTTCTAATCACTTCAACATACAGTTGCCAAAGCAAGTTTCCTAAAACATTGGGCTGACCACATTATTTCCTTACTCAAAAAATCCAGTGTTCTCCTAGAATGAAATATGAATTATATATTTTGAATATTTTGTATTCAAAGTTCTTTACAACCTGACACCAAGTTACCTTTCCAGCTTTCCTTCTTTCTTTCCTCCCTTCCTTCCTCCTTCCTCCTTTCTTTTTTCTTTCTTTCTCTTTCTTTCTTTCATTCTTTTTCCCTTCCTGCTTTCCTTCCTTCCCTCTCTCTCTCCCTCCATTTTCCCTCCCTTTTCTTCCTTCTTTCCTTCCTTCCTTTTTTCTTTCTTCCTGTCTTTCTCTGTCATTTTCTTTCTTTCCTTCTCCCCTTTCATGCACTCTACAATGTAGTCAAGTTGGTCTTACTGTTCCTCACATCCAATGGTTAGTCACCTGTCAAAAATGCAGTCTTTTCTCATATGTGCCTCTTAGAATTCCTGGTTTCCTAAAGACTCAGTTCAAGCATCAGAGACATTTTCTAAACTACACAGGTGCCAGTGCCCTCCCCTTGTACCTATTTTGTATATATCTCTACATACATACATATCTGTCCCTTCTTAATAGCATGTACGGTCCTTGAGGACAGGGACTATTCCCCTTTTGTCTTTGTATCCCTGTAACCAAGCCTAGCCCATAGTAGAAACTTAATCAATACTTGTTGATTGATCAATGTACATATTCCCTTCACTAAAGATATCCTCTGATTCCTCATTGTGGAATGGAGATCACTTTGCATTTTTGAAGGTTCTCCCTGCAAACCAAAATTTCTGCCTTGAGAATTTTCAAGTCCCAGCCTGGTCACAGACCATTGTATCTATTATCAGAACACCAGTGAGCTAAGTGTTGGGAAGTTTCCTTCTAGGTTGGCCACAGGCTGATGATTGTTTTAAGGTTCAACAACTCTCAAAGACCATCAATCAAGTCGGCAAAGGGCTGCAATATACATTAATAAGGGGAAAATGGTTATGACAAAATTGTAAACCCTTGATATATTAAAGTATAACTGTACGGATGTATGTTTATACAATCACTAAAATTTTCTGTTCGTATTTTAAGGTAAATAATCCTTGAATAATCTTGAATTCTATAATACCATACTTTTCTGAAACATTAATTACACCAAACTCAGATATGCTCAAAACAGGCCACAATGAAACTTTAATCTGAGATCTCTCACTCACCTTTCATGTAGAGGCTTTATCTATCAATAGCTAGTCACTGAGTTCCGAGAAAATTTCAAAGATCTAGATCTGTTCCTGGGAAAGTGAAAATTCTCCACTTCCTCTGGGAATTGTGTGTAAATATTCTTTGCAAAGAGTAGATTAGTGCAGTGATGCCATTCACTGGATGATGGCGCCAGTTTCTGTTCTTAATGAAATCTGACATTATTCTAACTCCGTAGGCTAAACTTGACATTAGATTACATCTGAACTTTGCATGGACATTGCATGCAGTTCAATTCAACTTAATTCAGCACACTTTTAAATTAAATATTAATAGATACCAAGGAAACATAAAATCAATTCTTATCCTCAAAGACTCGCATTTTACCAGGATTATATTTCACTCCTTATCTATGTAATGATAATTATTCATATCATTCACTTTTCTAGAAAACATTTATAAAGTGTCTAACTAGATGCTGAGAAAGATCAAAATACAAGTAAAACTCTGAGTTGACAGTCTAGTAATGCCTATATAATGCTTTAGCATTTGCAGCAAAAGTCCAAAAGATCAAGGGAGAAAATAAGGGAAGAGACCAATTGATAAATTTCCTCTTCTTGATTTCCTTTCTTTTTATTAAAATCCTATGGATTCTATGCAGATATTTTAAGACATTTTGTGTTTTCCTAGTCTGGTGATAGAAAAAATATTAATATTAGTTTACTGGAAGACATGTGATGGTTTATTAATTGGTTGGAAGAAGCACATCTCTCTCATCTACTACAAGTAAATCCTACCTTTCAGGCCCAAATCAAGTCCCATGAAACCTTCTTTGACCATTCAGTCCATCGTGATATCTCCTGTGAATTTATTGCACTTGTAGTTTTTGCCACTCAATAATTCTATCAGCGACCATTTATTAAGCACCTACTATATGTCTGATATTGTGTTAAAGGTAAAAAGTGAAACAATTCCTACTTTCAAGGAGCTTGCATTCTATAAGTACACATAGAAATATATGCAGAAAAATAAAAAAGAAAATAAATGCAATTGCAAAGTAACTAAACACTAGTTAAATACAAGAGGAGACACTAGTAGTTTGGAGATCAGGAAAAATTTCATATAGAAAGTGGAAATTAAACTGTGTCTTGAAGGGAGCAAGAGTTTCTATAAAATGAGGAAGTGCGTTCCAGGCCTAGGCAAAAGTCAATGCAGTGGTACATAGATGAGAGATTGAGTGCTATATGTGAGAAAAGGAGTAATCCATAATGAAGCTGAAAAGACAGCATTTATTATATATTTTTCTCTAATACACATTCATCTTGTCTTTACAGCTAGACTGAAATATTCTTGAATATAGATTTCATAGTTTACAAACTTTTTCCATCCTTTAGAGTATGTAGAACATGTCAAATTGATTTATTAGACTGAGAAAGGGAAAAATTTACTAGCCAAACAAAATGTGTCAGTGCCCTGATGGTTTTTTAATTCATTATTTTTACATTCTTTTCTTTTTAAAATTTTGAGTTCCAAATCATCTCCCTCTTTCCCATACCCTTCCACAACTACTGAGAAAGCAATGTGATATCAATTATATATGTGAAATTATGCAAAATATATTTTGTATTATCTGTATTTTTAAAAAGTAAGAAAAATAAAGTGAGAAAATAATAATTCAATTTGCACTCAGAGTTCATAATTTCTCTCTTTGGAGGTGGATAACAATTTTTCCATCATGAGTCCTTTGGAATTGTCTTGGATCATTGCACTGATCAGAGTAGCCAAATCTTTCACAGTTGACCCTCATTACAACTATGCACAATGATTCTTCTCCCTTCACATTGCATTAGTTTATGGAGTTCTTGCCATGTCTTTTTTTCTGAAATCATACCCCTTGCCATTTCTTATACTACAACAGTAAATCATGACCATATGCCACAACTTGTTCAGTCATTTCCAAGCTGATGAGTAGTCCCTCAATTTCCAGTGTTTCGCTATCACAAAAATATCTGAAATAAAAATTTTTGTACATACAGGTCCTTTTCCTTTTCCTTGAAGAGTACACATATTTTTATAGTCCTTTGGGAATAGTTCCAAATCATTCTTCAGAATGGTTGGATCAGTTCATTAACCCACCAAGAGGTCATTAGTGCATCTATTTTTTTCCTTCATCCCATACAGCATTTATCATTTCTGAGAGGTGTTATGTAGTACCTCAGAGTTGTTTTAATTTATATTTCTCTAATCTACAGCAATTTAGAACATTTTTACATATTATTATAGATAGCTGTTTTCTTCTTCTGAAAACTGTTTATTAATATCCTTTGACCATTTATTAATTGGGAAATGGTTTCTATTTTTATAAATTTTACTCAGTTATATATGCATCATATTTTTGGGAAATAAGGACTTTATAAGAGATAGTCGCTATACATTTTTTATATTTTCTTCATTTTCTATGGTACCTTTTAACATAATGTAGTTTACCAATTATGACTTTTAATTAGGTCTATTTTTGCTTTTGCTCTGTCTGAGGTCATGACTGCTACCCTTGCCTTTTTTTTTTTTACTCAGCTGAAGTATATTAGATTCTGCTTCTATCCTCTGTGTATGTCTTCCTATTTCAAGTGTCTCCTGTAAGCAACATCTTGTTAGATTCTGGTTTCTAATATATTCTATCTGCTTCCATTTTAGGGGTGAGCTCATCCCTTCATAGTCACAGCTATGATTTTTGTGTATTTCCCTCCATTCTTTCCTCCTCCTCCTCCTCCTCCTCCTCCTCCTTCTTCTTCTTCTTCTTTTTCTTCTTCTTTTCTCTCTCTCTCTCTCTCCAAGTTTATTTTCCTTCTGATCGCTGCCTTCATCATTCCACCCCCTCTTTCATAATCCCATCCCCCCTTCTCTTCTCCCCTTCCCTCTTTATTTCCCTATTGAGTAAGTTACATTTCTATAAACTGAGATTGTGTGTGTATATATATATATATATATGTATGTATGCATGCATGCATATTTATTCTTCCCTCTTTGAAGCAATTTAGATAAGAGTGAGGTTTAAGGATTGTTTGCACCCTCCACCATTTCCCCCTTTCGTTGCAAAAGTTCTTCTTTGCATGTCTCTTATATGTGAGGAAAATTTTCCCTTTTTTTCTTCCCCTTCCCTCTTCTCCCAATCAACCCCTCTTCTTCACCCCTTTGTGTTGTTTTTTTTTGTAATCATTCTTTTGTAATTGATTGTAATTGATTGTAATTGTAAATGATTGTAATCATTTTTTTGTAAATCATTCCAACATAACTGCCTATATAAATGCCCTCTATCTATATAAACTTCTTTCAACTGCTAAAGTTTTTAGGAGTTACAAGTATATATAAGAATGTAAAGAGTTTAACTTCATTGAATCCCTTATGATTGTTATGTCAGGTTTATCTTTTGATTCTTCTCTTGAAGAATCAGATTTTCTAGCCAGCTACAGTCTTTTCATCAGGACTGCTTGAAAGTCCTCTATTTCATTAAATATTCTTCTTTTGCACCTGAAGGATTAACTTGGTTTTGCTGGGTATATTATTCTTGGTTGTAATTCTAGATCTTTTCCCTTCTGGGTTATCATATTCCAAGCCCTCCACTCCTTTAGTGAGGAAGTCACTAAATCTTATATGATCCTGACTGTGCCTATTTCTTTCTGGCCACTTGAAGTACTTTTTCTCTGACCAGGGAGCTCAGGAACTTGGAATTCCTGGGAGTTTTCATTTTAGGATCTTTTTAAGGAGGTGATTGGTGGAGTCTTTCAATTTCTATTTTATCCTCTGGTCCTAAAAGAGGTGAAGAACCTACGGTCTTGAGGTCATATATGGGACCTTCTAAGTCCTTGGGTGCAGTCTTTCGACTGAGTCTAAGTTTGACAGAATAAATCCTTTTAAGGGGATTTGTTCTGTGAAGTTTGGATTCAATCAAAGGACCATCCTTGATGAACTAGAAGGCCACATATGGCCTCAAGGCTGAAGGTTTCCCCCATGTTAGACTATCAGGACAGTTTTCCCTTATAATTTACTGAAATACGATGTCTAGGCTTTTCTCTTTATTATGGACTTAAAGCAGTTCTTTATAGTTCTTTATAATACCTTCATCTATAAAATTATGGAATTGGACCCCAGGATGTAGAGGATTCTTTTCTCTTCCTGTTCCAAATTCTATATCCTAAGACCTGTGAAGAATTTGGAGGTTGTGAAGTGATGAAAACTTGGGTTTTAGTTCCCTTCCATTTGAATATGGTTTCCAGGGTATATTTCATCTTCAGTCACTGGTCTCAGAGGCAGAATATCTGGCTGTATTCACGTCTGCCTCCATCAGTTACTCCCCATGAGACCTAGGACATGTCATTTCTCTTCTCTGATGTTCCAATCTATAAAATGAAGAAGTTGGATGTGAATAGTTCTAAGATTCTGAGGTTTTGTGAAAATTGGTAATTGACAAAGCTGTGAACATCCCTTCTTTTGAGACAGAACTCAAAAAATATATCTTTCATTGACTACAAACCATACCAGAGCATAGCCACAAGAGATTCCAGGAGTTGGAGGTGTGATAAGCTCCAAACAAAGAGGCAAAAGGACATTGCACAGATTGACTACGATGATGTTCTAGTTAGTTCACTGCTGGGTAGCATCTTCATCCTTGGAATTCTTGGAATGCTGCTTTGATCCAGTTAATTGCAAGTAATATTGAAAAGAAATCTTTCTTCCTTATGAGTACATTACTGTTCAGAGTAAATGCATTACATTCATTACATCAAATTAGTCTTTAGCCCCTGGTAACTAAAAGACAACAGAGAAGACAGAAAGCATAATTTCTGTTGTTTATTGATCTTCTGAGCCTAACAAGACTACTGTCTGCGGAAGATTGTGAAGAAACTGCTTTGTAAACATTTATAAACCATATAAATACTTTTAAGGTGTTGTGAGCATGCACGTGGATTGCTCATCTCCATAGAGAACTAAACACAAAGAAATTAGAATGATCTAATGTTCTGTTTGGAAAGAACTTCGGAGGTCACCTAGTCTAAAGCTTGACTAAGAGTGAAGTGTCCTTTGTCATACCTGCAAAGCTGTCATCAAACCTCTACTCCAACACCTCCAGTGACAGGAAACCACTCCATATTAGGAAGATCTTTCATGTAATGTATCTCCTGCATGTAACCTCTATCTCCCTGGACCTACACTGCCTAATTCTAGTTCTCCCTTCTGGAGCTTTAGAGAATAAAATTTCTATTCCCTCCTACATGATAATTAGTATCTGAAGACAGCAATCCTGCCTATCCCAAAATATTTTCTTCTTTAGGATAGATCTCCAGTAATGGATAATTTCGTGACCAATATCCATTGCTAGAAAAACATGAAGTAAAGACTGAAAGTAAGTTATACTGGGTGATTTGCATGTCTGGAAGAAGGATCTAGGTTAGTTCACCTCTTGGGGGCTTTTCTAGCTTTTTGAATCTATGAATCCATTTCCAAACCTGGACCAAAACATGTTATTAAAAAAAGAAGAAAATTCAAAATCAGAACTAAATACAATAAGTATGATCTTAAGTATGGTCAGCTTATCCCTCTGGGCATCAGTTGCAACATATGCCAAATGAAGAGGGAAGACTAGCACTCTGGGATGAGGGCTGCTGAGTCCTTTTCAGGGCTGCTTTCTGCCTTTAGTGTCTACCTGATTTACCTAACTCTCACCTGTGGCTCCAAGAAGCTGTAGCCTGTGCAATTGCCACACCCCAGTAAACTATGTTCACAGATAGTCTAAACAAAGCTGAGGGTAACTGAGAGGTCACAAACCCTTCAGTTTGAGTTGGGGGGTGTCTACCCCAAGCATGTGAAGACTTCCCTCAGTAGAATGGAGGAGAAAAATTTATTCCAATGGCCATAGGTGCAATGGAGTGCTTAGAACTTGGTTAGATATCAAAGATGCCAAGGTTATCCACCCTGTATCTTGACCCATCACCAGTCATCTTGACTTTGTCTTGCCCATAGACTTTAATGACTCTGGAAGAAAGTGTGAGATTGACAACTTTATACTCTGCCTCAGTTAAATCCAGTTTATGCATGAATCAAAAGATAACACCCATACCATTTTTTCATTTCTACCTATCTCAAAATTCTGCGGCAACAAGAAAGTAATGAAGCAGCAGATACAGATACACCGGGAGCTATGGTCACAAACCTGCAAACAGGCATCTCAGATCATAGGGTCATCTTCTCAATGGAAGCAGCACTAGGATTTGGCAGCCCCTGGAGTGTCTGAGCAGCCTTTTAAGGACCACACTGCTCACCTCCTGGTGTGAGGAAGGGTGTAGAAAAAGTACAATAAAAATTATCTGCTTCATCCAAGTCTGGTCTGTTTACCTCAGTAGGCAGATATCCCACTCACACACTATATGAAAACTTTTGAAAAGATGATTCCACTAATTATTGGCACAGGAATGTGTGCACACTTATGGACAACCACAAAATCCGGTAGATCTGAAAAAAACAGCTCTTTCTGTAAAAGAACTCAGTAGATATTGCATCCAAATAGCAGCCCTGTGTGGGAAAAGGTGGACAAATGAAGACCAGATTACTGAAGTCAAAGCTGATACGTGTTTTTCTGGAGTGACCGCAATGAAGGGGAGTGTCATGAAAACAGGTTTTACAATCTAGATAAATCTAGTCAAAAACCTTGTATTCCTGCCAAAAAGAATGAATGACAGGCTCCTAACAATTCAGTTGCCACTTTCAGAAAAGTGTTACTTCATCATCGTCAGTGCCAATGCTCCCACCATGATAAAAACTCTGATAAGGTCAAAGAAAAATTTTGTGAAGATCTGGAGACTATCTCTGTGCCAAAAGAGGACACGGTCCACAGATGACAGCAGTGAAGCAGAAAAAAGAGCACGACTTTCAGTGATATGGGGTATATTTATCTAGGCCAGAACACTCCAAACATCAAGATTGGCTTGATGAAAATGATGGGGAAATTCAGAAGCTGCTAAACAAAAAAAAAATGGGAACTTCACAGGGTTTACTGGCATCTCTCTCTAAGAAATCAGTGTTTACATCAAAACTAAAGTGCAAGTGAAGCTTAGAGACATACAGGATTCTTTGCTCAGTAAGAAGACAGATAATATTCAGTGTTATGCTGACCATCTTTCAGGTGAAGGATCAGCTTATTAAGGACCCTGGCAAAAATCTTGCCAGCAATCACTAAGCACTTTTATGATACCCTGAAGGCTATTTATGAGTCAAAGATTTATGGTACTTCTCAATTACTCTATACTGATGGAGCCACATTGATTAGTGATAAGGACATGGTCCTGGAGAGATTGGCAGAACATTTCTATAGTACTGTCAACAGACCATCATCAATCAATGCTGAAACCATTGACCATATACCTCAAATTGAAGTCAAACCCTCTCTAGGCAAACTTCCAACTGAAGGAGAGGTTTTGCATTCCATTCAGCTCCTCTACCGTGGGAATGTACCAGATGCTGATTCTGTTCCAGATGTGATTTACAAGGCAGGAGGTCCATTGCTCATACAAAAACTTACTGACATTCTCTAGGTTATATTACAAGAGGATGTTATCCCTCAGGAGTTCAAGGATGCCTCTACTGTCCATATCTATATAGGTAAAAGAAATAGTTTGTCCTGTGACAAACACGGAAGTGGTGGGATATCTCTCTCAGTCATTGTTGGCAAGATTCTTGCTAGAGTTCTTCTTAATAGATGGATCCTTCACCTGTAAGATGATCATCAACCTGAGAGTCAGTGGGACTTCAGAAAGGGCTAAAGAACAGTTGACATAGTGTTTGCTGCCCAACAACTCTAGAAGAAACGGCAGGAGCAGAACTGATGTCTGTACATAGTGTTCATCATTCTTACCAAGGCCTTTGATAATGTCAATTGTGAAAGTTTATGGAAAATTATGGTGAAATTTAGGTGTCTGATGGTATGCTTGCCTGGGTTCTGGATATTGTATCTTGTGCTTTCTCAGTCACCAATGGAGTAAAGCAAAGCTGTGTACTTGCTCCCACGCTTAGCATGATGTTTTCAGCAATGTTGCCATATACCTTCAATGAAGATGAAAATGACAGTAAGTTCAACTTCCCCACTGATCATAAATTATTTTACTCAAAAAAGCTACAAGCCAAGATTAAAGTGAAAGAAGAGCTAATGTGTGATGTTTGGTTTGCAGATGATTGTGCACTCAATGCAGGCTCTGAGGCTGAAATGTAACAGAGCATGAATTGATTCTCTGCTACTTGGGTTAATTTTTACCTGACAATTCACACCAAGAAAACAAAGGTTCTTCACCTGCCAGCACAATATCCTCCATACATGGAGCCATCATGTATGCTGTGGGTAAGTTTACTTACGTTGGCAGCAGTTTACTTTCCCGGGGTATACACAGATGTGATGAGGTTGACACACACATTTCCAGAACTAGATCAGTGTTTGGGAGAAAGTGTGGTAGAGAAGCGGTATTAGATTGATTATGAAACTGAAGGTCTATATAGCTGCTGTGCTGACCTCATTATTGTATGCCCGTGAAACCTGAATAGTATTTTCGGCTCCATGCCAGGAAACTGAATTGCCTCATTTAAATTGCCTTAGAATCGAAGATCACCTGGCAGGATAAAGTATTGGACACCAAGGTCCTTTCCTAGGACCTCAGAACCTCAGAACTGCCAAGCATTCAGATTCGACAGCAGAGTGCAACTCTGATGGACTGGCCATGTTGTTCAAATGCCAAACATACATTTGCCTAAAAGAGTATTTTATGGAGAACTCACACAAAAAAGTGCTCATGTATAAGTCAGAAGAAGCCATACGAGGACACTCTCAAGCTCTCTCTGAAGAACTTTGGGATTGATTGTGTGACATGGGAGATGCTGACAAGGACCACCCAGCATGCCATGCCCACATCAAAGCAGGTGCTATACTCTATGAGCGAAGCAGAATCACAGTAGCTCAAAAAATGAGATGTGCTAATTTAGAGGCATCTCTATTTCAGATGCTTATGTGGACTATATATGCTCAACACGTGCCAGAGTCTTTCCGAACTCATATTGCTCTGATCTGCTACTATCCTACATCCCAACATAGTGATACCATTTTGGTCTTCATCCAGAACGAAGGACAATCAACCGAGCTACCAACAAAAATGAGGAGGTTATACTAAATGATTTTAAAGTTCCTTCGAGGTCTAAAAGAATGGTCTTTTAATCATGAGAAAATGGGAAGGATATTTTTTCCAAGACCTGACTGTCATTGGAGCAGGGGGGTTGGATCTCAATGCATTTCTGTATGTTGTTCATGGAAGTAGAAAGTAGATAGCCCCAGAGTCCACAGTAACAAAGGCTCTCATTGGCTACTGAGCAAAATTTGTGATGTTTAGGGGAGGAGTGGAGACAAATGTCATCATTTTATTTCTTCCCTGCATGCTCTCCTCCCACTAAATGTTGGCCTTTGTCTACCTCTTCCTATTTCTCTCTCCCCTCTAAGAGTGGAGAGAGGAAAGGAGAAACAGAGAGCCTCTAAACACATTCTAGAGGTTTTCACTGGCTTAGAAGTGGAATACCATTCAGAATTACCAGCTTGTGCAACCTATCTAGAGTCCTTCAATTCTCCATGGTATGGAATTCGGCAGGATCTCCTCAGCAGCATAGCAAAGATGGCCTCTCAAAAGTGAAGGCTATCTCATTAGAATGTGAGCTCCTCATAGGCACATATGTGCTGTTTTGCCTTTCTTTTTATCCCAAGTACTTATCACAGTACCTGGCACATAGTAAGTACTTAATAAATGCAGTTGAATGAATGAATGAGACACAGTAGAGAACAGAATCCATAATACACTGCAGACCCATCAAGGGTGTAACATTTATCATTGATCTGAAAAGGAGTCTATGTAAGACTGGCAAATTGCCCTCTGGTTCTTTATGGAATTAGTCAATTAAATTCAATTATGAGAGGAAGAGGGGATCAACAACTTCAGAGTTATGTACCTTGTAAATAGTTTTTGAAAATCATTAAGTCCACAATGCCCTCCATGGTCCTGACTATGCCTTCCCTTTCCAGTCATTTCCCACTTGTCTTGCTCCATTCTCCAAACACTAAATTAAGAGAATGTAAACAACTTCCTATGGTGACTACAATCCCAATATTCTCCATGGACTAGATCCTCATGAAATCTAAACTAAAAATGGGGTCAAGGTAAAAAACTAATGGTGTCCTTGTTACTTATCTCCTATTAGAAAAGATGTTGGTTTGAGATAAAGAATTAAAACATATATTTTCAGGCAGAGTCACTGTGAAAATTTGTTTTTCTTGACTATACATATTTATTACAAGAATATTGCTTTCCTCTTGTCATTTCCATTGGGGAAAAGATGGAGACAAAAGAAATGTTTATTAATTGGAAAAAAAGTGAAATCATTTAATAAGAACTTGGTGGCTATTTTTCATCAGTTCTTCATTTTTTAGACCTTGGACATGTGGGTCAGTTTTTATTCTCTTGGTTCTCTTAGTACTGAGGGAAAAATGTCAAATCCCTCAATAATTTAGTACAAACCAATTCTTATATCCTTTTTAATGCTATTACTTTTCAATCTCTTAACTATCCCTTGAGCTCATATAACTTGTCTTCTTTTGATAATGGTCATAGAGTGCTATCAGTAGCTACTTTTTCCCTTGAAAAAGAAACTTCCCCAATTTACTACTTTTATTTATATGTTAAAAGAAAGAAATAAAAGCAAACTTTGCTACTTAAGGGAAAATCATACCTAGAATAAAACTTAAGAAATTGTAAAAATAATATAAAATAATGGCTAGACTTCATGTAGCACTTTACATATGTTATCTCATTCAGTCTTCACAACAACTCTGTGAGATAGGTGATATATTTTTCTCCATTTTATAGATAAGGAAATTTAAGTTCCAGAGGGTTGCCCAAGGTTACATGGCTAGGAAGTATCTGACACAGAATCTGAAGTCAGGTTTTCCTTATTCCAGGTCCAACGGTGTATCACTGTGCTATTTGTGGAGACATGGACTTATAAGCCCTGGGTTCAAATCCTGGCTCTGCTGCTCACTAGCAGAATGACCAAGATCAGGCCACTTAAATTTTATGAGTCTCAGTTTTCTCCTCTGTCAAATGGAAATGATATACTGCTTATCTCATAGGGTCATATGAGAAAAATCTTTGTAAACTTTAGATTTCCATGAAAATGTGAGTTATTATTGTTATAATATTATTAATGTGATGACTGTTAGAGGGCAGTGAAGGAAAGAAACAAGTGAGGGGTAAGAGGGAAAGCAATCCTAAGGACCAGTTTATCCTTTTCTCTTCTACTGGCTGGGAACAAAGCCAGTTTAAGCCAAGAAAGAAGGGAAGCATTTGGAGTGGTGAGTAGCTGGCTATATAAACTCCTTCCCATCACTCCCTTTCTGGCAAGCACAGCAGCTGGCTGCACATTTTTTGCCCAAGGGCAATTTCCTCCTGCTAGCAATAGTGAGTGACGGCTGAGAGGAGTCTTTCTTGTGTTATATGAGTGATCTAGGGGTTGAGTTGATGATGGATGATTATTTATTTTGGGTCCAGGGAGACCCAGGGTATGTGTCACAGAAGTTCAGAAGAAAATGTGTACTACCCAGCAACTGCCAGTTCACAAGTCCCTGGGTCTGTCTGTGCCCTGGCCTAGACATAGACAGCTGTGTTCTTGTGTGTGTGTGTGTGTGTGTGTGTGTGTGTGTGTGTGTGTGTGTGAGAGAGAGAGAGAGAGAGAGAGAGAGAGAGAGAAGAGTGGGAGAGTATACACGGAGCTGGTATATCCAACAGAAGACAATCCAAGGGACTGAGAACCTGAGGTTGTTGAGTCAATTAGCATGACCCAGCCAACTCCCAAAAAACAGCTGAGAAATGGAACTAGGAAATTAATGCATAGAGAAGGAGGGAAACTTTATGCTCCTTCGTTGAAAATGAAAAAAAAGTAATGCTAAAGAGAGATGGAAAGGAGAGGAAGGAATGTAATGATGTAACTATCTTGTAAAAAGTACCTCACATTTTACAAAACATTTTAAACACTCCTACCAACTATGCTCTTGTTATCTCTTATTATAGCAATTTTATAGATTAATTAACATGATCACACAGTAACTATATGAAGTGGGATTCAAACTCAGTTCCTCATGACTCCAAAGTTAGTTTGTCCATATGCTAAATTAATCATATATGCTAGTCAGATTCCCCACACACATAAATCTGTATGAATTCTTTTGTTTTTTGGAGGGGGGGAGGTGAGGCAATCAGGGCAAAGTGAATTGCCCAAGGTCACACAGCTAGTAAGTGTCAAGTGTCTGAGGTTGGATTTGAACTCAGGTCCTCCTGATTCCACAGCCAGTGCTCTATTCACTGTGCCACGTAGCTGCCACAATACAAATTCTTAAAAGATATCTGTGACAAGAGGGATGGAACCAAGATGGAGAAGTAAAGGCAAGGACTTGTTTAAGCTCTCCCGCAAATCCTGTCATATATCTATATAAAGTGACTCTGAACAAATTCTGGAGCTGGAGCACCCACAGAATGATGGTGTAAAGCAAATCTCCAGCACAAGATAGCCTGGAAGGTCAAAGGGGAGCATCTACTGCCATGGGTTGGGAGTAGAGTGTGGTCCAACATGGGCCACACCAGCACAGACTGGGCCAGAGTAAGCCTCAGGTGGATGAGGGAAGCTGAATCACTGGAAGCTGTGGTGATTTTCAGACTTCTCAACCCCAAAATGCTGAGGAAACCATGGAAAGTCAACGGAAAAAAATCTCTCTGAACTGTGTGAGAGAGTAGCTCAGTCTGTCTCCAGACCCAAAGTGGTAGAGGGGATAGAGAAGCCCATCATAGGCATCACAGGGGCAGTGGCTGTTTCTGGAGCTCTAGGCCCCCACCTCTGAGAGGGATTAAGCATCTGACAGTACACCCACCACCCCTACTGGAAGCAAAGAGTTCAAAAGACAACAGAACCCACAAAACACCCCAAAACCCCAAAATTAGAGTGGAATGATTTTCAAACTTAAGATCACTTAGAAAAGGCTAGTGACCAGCTGCTAGTCTCTCATGGGGAAAAACCCAGTGCAGACACTGTCTAGGCAAGCCAAATCCATTGTCCTGACTCAGCAGGCCAGTGGAATAGTAGGGCAACTGTGAGGCCTCTAGCTCCAGTGCACAAGGCAAACTGTCATTCTGGAAAACTTTGGTATAACTGGTGAGCAACCCCAGCACAGTGGCCAAGCCACCAGCACGAGGCCCTGGTGTAGAAAGTCAGTGACCAGACCTCTCACCCTCAATTCAAGAAGATTGTGACAATGCCCTGTGTGCCCCAGGAGCAGAGCTCAAACTCAAAAGTCATTAAATAGTTTAAAAAAGAGCAAAATAACAATAACAACAGTAAAAAAGAACTTTGAACATAGAAAGCTACTGTGGCAAAAGGGAAGATCAAAACACAAACTTAGAAGAGAATAACGTCAAAATGTTTACATATGAAACTGCAAAGATATTTTAAGATCAAAGAACTGATCTTAAGTCCCAAAAAACTTCATGGAAGATCTTGAAAAATATTTTGAAAATCAAATGAGAAGTGGAAGAGAAATTGGGGAAAGAAGCAACAGTTACGAAAAAGGGTCAACAACTTGGGGAAAAAAGGACAAAAACTAACTTTAAAAAGCTATTCCTTGGGGAGGAGCCAAGATGGTGGAGTAGAAAGATTCACATAGGCTAGCTCCAAACCCACAGCCCATAAAATACCTGTAAAGAAGAACTCCCAACAAATTCTGGAGCAGCGGAAGCCACACAGCAACAGAGTGGAGGAGATTTCTGTTCCAGAGAGACCTGAAAAACTGACACAAAAGGCCTGTCACTCACCGGACCTGGAGCAGAGCCCAGCCCTGCCTTGGCTGTGTGGCACCAAGGGGACCAGATACAAGCAGGCTTCAGCGACGGAATCTCCAGTGGCCTTGCAAGTCCTTCCACCCACAGGTATAAAGGTTAGTGATAGAATCTTTATGGCTGGCCAAGAGGAGAGCAGGGTGTCCCCATAACTCAGGCCCCCTTGGAAGGCAGCAACAGAGGCAGTGGAGGACAGGGGCTCCCAAGGCAGACAGGAGCTCAGATCTATTGTTGAAGGTCTCTGCATAAACCCCCAAGGGAACTGAGCCCTATGAGACAGCCCTGCCCCACCTGAGCACCTGAATTTAATCTCACACTGAATAGCAGCCCTGACCCTGCTGAAAGCCCTGAGGCTAGGAAGCGGCATTTGAATCTCAGACCCCAAGCACTAGCTGGGCTGATCTGGAGGCAAGGCAGGGATGGAGAGGAATCTCAGAAGTCAAGTAACTGGCTGGGGAAATACCCAGAAAAGAGGGAAAAAAATAAGACCATAGAAGGTTACTTTCTTGGTGAACAGATATCTCCTCCCATCTTTTCTGATGAGGAAGAACAATGCTTATCATCAGGAAAAGACATAGAAGTCAAGGTTTCTGTATCCCAAACATCCAAAATAAATATTCAATGGGCTCAGGCCATGGAAGAGCTCAAAAAGGATTTTGAAAATAAAGTGAGACAGGTGGAGGAAAAACTGGGAAGAGAAATGAGAGAGATGCAAGAAAAGCATGAAAAGCAGGTCAACATCTTGCTAAAGGAGACCCAAAAAAATGCTGAAGAAAATAACACCTTGAAAAATAGGCTAACTCAATTGGCAAAGGAGGTTCAAAAAGCCAATGAGGAGAAGAATGCTTTCAAAAGCAGAATTAGTCAAATGGAAAAGGAGGTTCAAAAGCTCACTGAAGAAACTAGTTATTTAAAAATTAGAATGGAACAGATGGAGGCTAATGACCTTATGAGAAACCAAGAAATCACAAAACCAAACCAAAAGAATGAAAAAAAATGGAAGATAATGTGAAATATCTCATGGGAAAAACAACTGACCTGGAAAATAGATCCAGGAGAGACAACTTAAAAATTATGGAAGTACCTGAAAGTCATGATAGAAAAAAAGAGCCTAGACAAAATCTTTCATGAAGTTATTAAGGAAGACTGCCCTGAACCAGAGGGAAAAATAAGTATTCAAGGAATCCACTGAGCATCACCTGAAAGAGATCCATAAAGAGAAACTCCTAGGAACATTGTGGCCAAATTCCAGAATTCCCAGGTCAAGGAGAAAATATTGCAAGGAGCTAGAAAGAAACAATTCCAGTACTGTGGAAATACAATCAGGATAACACAAGATCTAGCAGCTTCTACATTAAGGGATTGAAGGGCATGGAATATGATATTCCAGAAGTCAAAGGAACTAGGACTAAAACCAAGAGTCACCTACCCAGGAATACTTCAGGGGAAAAAATGGATTTTCAATGAAATAGAGGACTTTCAAGCATTCTTGTTGAAAAGACCAGAGCTGAAAAGAAAATTTGACCTTCAAACCTAAGAATGAGAAGAAGCATGAAAAAGTAAACAGCAAAGAGAAGTCATAAGGGAGTTACTAAAGTTGAACTGTTTACATTCCTACATGGAAAGACAATATTTGTAACTCTTGAAACTTTTCAGTATCTGGGTAGTTGGTGGGATTACACACACACAACACACACACACACACAGACACACATGTGCACGCACACACAGAGACAGAGAATACAGAGTGAATTGATTAGGATGGGATCATATCTTTAAAAAATGAAGTTAAGCTGTGAGAGAGAAATGTATTAGGAGGAAAGAGGGAGAAATGCAATGGGGCAAATTATCTCTCATAGAAGAAGCAGGTAGGAGACTTTTTAGTGGAGGGAAAAGAAAGGGAGTTGAGAGAAAAACATGAAATTTACTCTCACCACATTCGACTAAAGGAAGGAATAAAATGCACATTAATTTGGTATTAAAACCTATCTTACAATACAGGAAAGTGGGGAACAAGGGCATAAGCAGGATAGGAGGGATGATGGAAGGGAGGACAATGGGAGGAGGGAGCAATTTGAAATCAACACTCTTGGGGAGGGACAGGATCAAAAGAGAGAATAGAAGCAATGGGGGGCAGGATAAGATGGAGGGAAATATAGTTAGTCTTACACAACATGACTATTATCGAAGTCATTTGCAAAACTACACATATATTGCCTGTATTGAATTGCCTGCCTTCCCAAAGGGAATGGGTAGGTTGGGAGGGATGGGGAGAAGTTGGAACTCAAAGCTTTAGGAACAACCGTCGAGTATTGTTCTTGCTACTACGAATAAGAAATACAGGTAATGGGGAATAGAAAGTTATCTTGCCCTACAGGATGAAAGAGAAGATGGGGACAAGGGAAGGGAAGGATGATAGAAGAGAGGGCAGATTGGTGATAGGGGAAATTAGAATGCTCGGTGTATTGGGGTGGGGTAGGGGACAAATGGGGAGAAAATTAGGAACCCAGAATGTTGTGAAAATGAATGTAAAAAGTTAAATAAATAAATTTAACTAAATTTAAAAAAACCCGCTATTCCTTAAAAAGTAGAATTGACTAAGTGGAAAAAAAAGTACAAAAGCTGGCTGAGGAAAATAATTCTTTAAAAATTAGATTCAAGCAAGCTGTAGCTAATGACTCTATGAGACATCAAAAATCAGTCAAATAAAATTTATAAAATGAAAAAATAGAAGAAAATATGAGACACTTCATTGGAGAAACAAATGATTTGGAAAATAGGTCCAGGACAGATAATTTAAGAATCACTGGACTACCTAACAACCATGATAAAACAAAAGAGCCTAGACAGCATCTTTCAAAAAATTATCAAGAAAAACTGCCCTGATATACTACATCCAGAGGGTGTAGTCATTGAAAGAATCCACTAATCTCCTTCTGAAAGAAATCCCAAAATGAAAATGTGAAGGAATATTGTAGCCAAATTCCAGAAGTATCAGATCAAGAACAAAATAGCATGAGCAGGCATAAAGAAATATCAAGGAACCACAGTCAGGATTACACAGAATTTAGTAGCTTCTACATTAAAGGAATAGAGTGTTTGGAATACGATATTCTTGAAGACAAAGGATTACTATAGCATCCAAATTCTTAGAGGAGAGGTTAAGTGAGTTACATGGAAAAATAGACAGCAAAACTGTGCTAGTGGGCAACTTTAACCTCTTTCTCTCAAAGCTAGATAAATCTAACCACAAAATAAATGAGAGAAGTTAGGAAGGTGAATAGAATATTAGAAAAGTTGGATATGGTAAACCTCAGAAGAAAATCAAATAGAGATGAAAAGGGATAAACTGTTTTTCTCAGTAGTACATGGCATGTTAGGGGCCAAGCTCTGCACCAGCCTTCAGGAGCTGGCTCCACCCTCAGGGAGCTGGCTCTGCCCTCAGGGAGGAACATGGGCGGGGCTCTGGCTGGGGATATAAGGAGCTGTCGGGGAGGGATTGGAGAGAGAGATGTAACCAAGAGAGAGATGTAACCAAGAAAGAGATGTAGAGGACGCCATCAATAAAGTGAAGAGCACTGACATCCTCGGGTGCGTGTGTAGTCATTGTTCCCTCCGTGGAGGAGGGGATAGCCCTGTCGTGCAGCTAGGCCATACGGTCGCACGGCAGGGACCGGAGACGTCCGAAGACCTGGAAGAAAGGTTCCCAAGCGAAGTCTGGGGTAAGGAAGTGGGCCCTGTGTTAGAGTACCGCCTGGAATATTGGGCGAAGACCCCAGAGAGATTGCCGCCTGGAATAGTGGGCGAGGCCACCTGGCTTAGTAGCCAAGTGAAGGCTGGGGATTAGCCCCGAGCAGCCGCCTGGAATAGTGGGCGAGGCCACCTGGCTTAGTAGCCAAGTGAAGGCTGGGGATTAGCCCCGTGCAGCTGGCGCCCAACGTGGGGCCGCGAATTTTGGGTACCGCTTGGAAGGACTACACAACCTCGCTGTTGAGCAGCGGGAAGCCGGGAAGGGGTCCCGGGATTGTATTATGGGTCAGGGAAGTAGCGTTCCGCTGATCCGGCCCGAGGATAAAGAAGTGCTGGCATGTCACCTGTATAAATTATATAAAAAGGAAGGAATGTGTCCTCATATTAAGACATGCCGTAGCTTTGTTGAACAGAGTTGGGAGATAGTGAGCCAACAGATGGCCTCTTATGTGGATGCCACCCCTGGGTTGCTCGTTGAGACTGATTTTGTCACGTATGGGGTGGAAAAAGCAGCCCTTGTGGGCTCCCCACATCCAACCTTCTTGGCTGCCGCTTGTGTGATACAAACGGGAGACGCCCTAGTGGAGATTTCTGACGAGGAGTCGAGACCCCCACCTACCGCTCTCCCTTTTTTATCTTTGGAGCATTGGCAGTCAGGGAGCTTAGGAGACAATCACGACCAGATAGGACAGAGAAGAAAGAGGGAGTTGGTGCAGTCAGAAATTCAACCAGGAAACACATCCAGAGTTGGCCCAGGGCCTGGATTTGTGGTGCAGCAAAAAATTTGCCCCAAGGCCTGGATTTGTGGCACAGCAAAAAATTTGCCCAGGATCTGTGGTGCAGTGACGAATTCAGTGGCCTGGATGTTCTTCCAGCCCTGGCACTCGACACATATCTATGGTGCAGTAAAAAGTTGCAAAAGTAAGTCTAAAAAAGGAATCTTGTACAGGAGAAAGTCTAGACAGGGAATCTTATACAAGGCTTAATTACACAGTGATAGAAAGTAAGCCAGAGTTATAATGTGTACAGAGGATTTCTGACAATTTTTTCTCAGTTTTTGGATTCTTTTATTGTCTGTATATGTGTTCTGTCTTTACATGTTCTGTGTGCGTCTGTTTGTGAGTTATTACAGTCAGCTCCATGGTAGCTGGACCTTGGAATATTATCTCTTTTCCTCCCCCTCTTCCCTTCTCTCTGATGGCTGCAGCATCAGGGAGAAGCATGGGAGAGAGAAAGAGAGGAACTACTTATATTATTTAGTTTATATGATTGCAAAATGCAATTTAAAAAAAAAATGCAAGGACATAATGTCTGTGAAGTTTTAAAGGGGCTTTAATCAAAGCCCATTAGGAGGACAACATGAATATGAAATTTAGGGAAAGCATAAAAGTTTTGGAGATTATTGGAAAGTTTTTGGTAAAACTCTCTCTCTCTCTTTATTTTCTAATCCTGGTCAGATTGTGAAAGTAGAGAGAAAGACAAGAGGAGATCAGAGGCAGGCTGATTAGCATTTTCTTTATCTCATGCCTCACCTAAAAGAAAAGTTTTTGTATAAGGAGAAATAACCAAAACGTAGTTATTCTGGTCATAATTTAAGTGAAACGTGTCACTCCTAATTGGATGCTTAAAACAGATCAGGATTTGTTATATCATTTGGCACTAAGGCAAATTGGAAAAATGCATATTAAAGAGACACCTCAGCTGAGATAAAGCTTTTGAAACTCTGCAGCAGAACGGAACAGACTTGGCGCCACTGGACAGTTGTCCAGAAGTCTCCCCCACTTCGGCTGATGAATTTCAAAAGTCCTCTTATTCAAAGACCTTCTTAAGGAGTGGACACAGAAGTAAAATCTACTTGAGTAAATGTTAGAACCATTAAGATTTTTGCCCTGCAGTCCCAAATCATCATTCAGCTGGGTCTGCAGTGAATTGTATCTCTTATCATTCCAGATTAGATCTAGGGAAGAGAACTATCATTTTGAAGGTTTTCAACTGAAATTTTTATAAAAGTTTGGTGACTGTTAACAACAGAAAAAATTTTAAAAACAGTTTTAAATTTTCCTTTTCAAAGTAATGTATCAATAAGTTAATATGTAACACTCTGTAGAGCAGAAAAAAAAAATCTTGCTCTTTTAATCTGAACTTGTACTCATTCCCAGGCCCAATTGCAACTTTCCTACAAAGAACATCAGTATCTGCAGGAACATCAGGTTCCAGGGTCATAGTTCCTGAGTTCCCAGACCCAATTGCAACTTTTCTGCAGAGAACATCACTATCTGCAGGAACATCAGGTTATCTCGTTCCTGAAGCTAGTTCCAAGCAAAAGTTAACTTTAGCATTTGAACTTATTAGCAACCTGATTTCTAAAGAATTTTTCTTCCAGGTCTTCGGACGTCTCCGGTCCCTGCCGTGCGACCGTATGGCCTAGCTGCGCGACAGGGCTATCCCCTCCCCCACGGAGGGAACAATGACTACACACGCACCCGAGGATGTCAGTGCTCTTCACTTGGCTGTTGCCATTATAAAACCTGAAAATGTGTCAACAGTAACATGAATATATTTTGCTCTTCCAAATGATGGATAATGAGGAACATCCATTTGCCGTATAGAATTTGGACCATCACCCTTAGGGTTTACAGGGTGACAAGAAGGTGGGGGTAAAAATGGAACACATTGTACACACTGCTTAACTATAGATCTAACGTCTTGTCTGGAAATACCATAAAGATGTCTTAAAGACCATGCAGACAAATGTAATTTGGAGTGTGCTTGTCTTGCCAATTCAGTAGAATGAAATGTTTGAAGTGCATTGTCTGCCACCTCATTACCCTCGATCAGTGGTCCAGGTAAATTAAAATGCGACTGAATGTGTGTAATATAAAATATTGTTGTTCTGGTCCTTATTGCCTATTGAACTTCCATAGTTATCTGTTGAATACTTTCTGACCTATCAGGGATATAAGCTGAGTGTAATCTAGGTAACAATAGTGCTGTACATTTGCCATCTGTGATGATATTGGAAGGTTCCTTAACATACAATAATGCCTGCAACATTGCATGTAATTCATGTTGCTGTGTAGAATTAAATGCTGTTTTAAATTTATGCATCTCCTTTGTGGATGGAATATACATAGGTGCCCTAAAATTTGGTTGCATCTGTAAAAACATCAACTCCTTTACTGGTGAAGGAGAGCATTTTTAAGCCCAAGACCATGGCCACGTGGGAAATTGCTGGCCGAAAGGAATTGGGAGGCCATGTTGAATATTGTGATTGATCAATATCTGCCATTCCACAAAGTCTTGTATGCAGTTCTCTATTTGTTGACCTGTATACATAGTATATATCGTGTGAGGTTCCTGTCTTAGTAACATCCTCACTCTTTCCACTGCCTCATGTATTACTTGGGCTACTAGCACAGGATAAGGCACACAGGCTCTGTGCTTTATGTGGGCTTAATGTACCCACTCAATAATTCCTTGTTTCTGATGAAAAACTCCAGTGATTCTTTCTTTTTCTCATTTAAAGTTGCAACCTTTGTAGAATCTAAGATAGGGGGTTTCAAACTTAGACCTTACCACTGAATAGATGTACATCATTGTTTCATAGGCTAGTTTCTCCTATTCTGATTACCTATACTCTGGAAATCCAGAGATTAATTGAATTGGCAGAAGAATTAGATAAGGACGCAGATGTTGATTTTGCCCCTGAACAAACGGCTTCAAAAATACCTCAGTTCTTCTATAGCTTAAGTTCATGAGGTCATGTAAAGACCTGTTTTTCACCTTTACTGATAGGTTTTGTAGTAGTATTGTTAGTACTGCTGCTTGTGCCACTATGTATCAACCTTGCTTTGCATAGTGTCCAGGACTCCCTAACATCCGGTAGGCAGAACATCATCGTCCTGAGGGAAAGATTGAGTCAAAACAACAAAGGGGAATTGTAAGGGAATTGCCAACCCCCAGCCTCTTGGACGGCATTCACTGGTCACGGCTCAGGTAAACTGAGGGGAGACCAGTAAGGCATGAACAAGATGGCGTTGGGAGGAAGGATTCCCTTACAATGGAATTGCCAACCCCCAGCCTCTTGGACGGCATTCACTGGTCATGGCTCAGGTAAACTGAGGGGAGACTGGTAAGGCATGAACAAGATGGCACTGGGAGGAAGGATTCCGCCCCTGTTTTGCTCAAGGCTATTTTTCCCGGGCTTTTCTGAGATCAAGGAAGCAAAAATGTTTTTCTTTTGTGGGGCTACATATCTGTCCTGAACAGTCCTGGTTTAAGGTAGAATTGCTGCCTTTTTATTCTTCTTTGCCTCCTTCTCCCATGTTGCATTAGATGCTTTTGCGCTATGATAAGGCAGGCAATACTAGAAGCCAAAGCAGATTTGCGTACCCTCCTGTCCTATCTGGTCGTGATTGTCTCCTGAGCTCCCTGACTGCCAATGCTCCAAAGATAAAAAAGGGAGAGTGGTAGGTGGGGGTCTCGACTCCTCGTCAGAAATCTCCACTAGGGCGTCTCCCGTTTGTATCACACAAGCGGCAGCCAAGAAGGTTGGATGTGGGGAGCCCACAAGGGCTGCTTTTTCCACCCCATACGTGACAAAATCAGTCTCAACGAGCAACCCAGGGGTGGCATCCACATAAGAGGCCATCTGTTGGCTCACTATCTCCCAACTCTGTTCAACAAAGCTACGGCATGTCTTAATATGAGGACACATTCCTTCCTTTTTATATAATTTATACAGGTGACATGCCAGCACTTCTTTATCCTCGGGCCGGATCAGCGGAACGCTACTTCCCTGACCCATAATACAATCCCGGGACCCCTTCCCGGCTTCCCGCTGCTCAACAGCGAGGTTGTGTAGTCCTTCCAAGCGGTACCCAAAATTCGCGGCCCCACGTTGGGCGCCAGCTGCACGGGGCTAATCCCCAGCCTTCACTTGGCTACTAAGCCAGGTGGCCTCGCCCACTATTCCAGGCGGCTGCTCGGGGCTAATCCCCAGCCTTCACTTGGCTACTAAGCCAGGTGGCCTCGCCCACTATTCCAGGCGGCAATCTCTCTGGGGTCTTCGCCCAATATTCCAGGCGGTACTCTAACACAGGGCCCACTTCCTTACCCCAGACTTCGCTTGGGAACCTTTCTTCCAGGTCTTCGGACGTCTCCGGTCCCTGCCGTGCGACCGTATGGCCTAGCTGCACGACAGGGCTATCCCCTCCTCCACGGAGGGAACAATGACTACACACGCACCCGAGGATGTCAGTGCTCTTCACTTTATTGATGGCGTCCTCTACATCTCTTTCTTGGTTACATCTCTCTCTTGGTTACATCTCTCTCTCCAATCCCTCCCCGACAGCTCCTTATATCCCCAGCCAGAGCCCCGCCCATGTTCCTCCCTGAGGGCAGAGCCAGCTCCCTGAGGGTGGAGCCAGCTCCTGAAGGCTGGTGCAGAGCTTGGCCCCTAACAATGGCACCTACACAAAATGTGACCGTGCTTTATTAGGATATAAAAACACCACAGTCAAATGCAGAAAGGCAGAAATATTAAATGTATGCTTTTCAGATCATGATACAACAAAAATTACATGCAATAAAGTGCCATGGAAAGATAGATTAAAAATTAAACTGAAACTAAATAATCTAATCTTAAAGAATAAGTAGGTCAGACAACAAAACAAACTATGGAAACAATCAATAATTTCATCAAAGAAATGACAATAATGAGGCAATATACCAAAATTTATGGAATTTAACCAAAACAATATTTATGGGAAATTTTAGATCTCCAAATGCTTAACAGAATGAAATACAGAAAGAGAAGATCAATCAATTGGGCAAGCAACTAAAAAATACTAGAAAAAAAATTAAAATTCCTGATTAAATACAAAATTAGAAATTTAGAAAAAAGATTAATAAAATTGCAAATAAGAGAACTATTGAATTAATAAATAAAACTAAGAGCTGGTTTTATGAAAAAACTATAAAGTGGATAAATCTTTCATTGATATGATTTAAAAAAAACAAATTGTCATTATCAAAAATGAAAAAGGGGAATTCATCACCAATGAAGAAGAAACTAAAGCATTTATCAGGAACTATTTTGCCCAACTGTAAGCAGTAAATCTTATAATCTGAGTGAAATGGTGAATATTTACAAAAAAATATAAATTGCCCAGATTAACACAAGAGGAAAGTAAAGACATAATAACTTCATTTTAGAAAAAGAAATTGAATAAACCATCAATGAACTCCCTGTGGAAAAAAATCTCCAGGGTAAGATGGATTTACACATAAATTCTACCAACATTTGAAGAATTAGTACTATATAAAATATTTGGAAAAATAGGTGAAGAAGGAATCCTATCAAATTGCTTTGGTGACACACATATGGTGCTAATACCTAAACCAGGAAGAGTCAAAACAATGAAAGAAAAACACAGGCTAATTTCCCTAGCAAATATTGATGAAAAAGTTTTAAATAAAATATTAGTAAAAAAATTACAGCAACTTATCACAAGAATAATACACTATGATAAGATGATATTTACATGGGAATGCAGGGCTGGTTCTATATTAGCAATTATCAGCACAATTGACCATATCAATAATAAAACTAACAGAAATCATATGATTATCTCGATAAATGCAGGAAAAGCTTTTGAAAAAATACAACACCTATTCCTATTTTAAAAAACTGCAGAGCACAGGAAAAATGGAGTTTTCTTTAAAATAAGTAGTATCTCTCTAAAAGCCACCAGCAAGTATTATATGTAATCTAGATAATCTAGACATTTTGCCAATAAAGTCAGGGGTAAAATAAGGATGCCCATTAACACCACTATTATTCAATATGCACTAGAAGTCTTAGTTTTCATAGTGAGAGAAGAAAAAGAAATTGAAGGAATTAGAATAAGCAATAAGGAAACAAAACTATCACTCTTTGTAAATAATGCAATGGTATACTTAGAGAATCCTAGAGAATCAACTAAAAAACTACTTGAAATTGTTAACAACTTTTGCAAAGCTGCAGGATATAAAATAATCCCACATAAATCATCAACATTTCCATATGTTACCAACAAAGCCCAGCAGCAGGACATAGAAAGAGAAATTCCATTTAAAATAGCTCTAGACAATATATTTGGATGTCTACCTATGAAGATAAACCCAGGGACTATATGAACACAATTACAAAATACTTTTAACACAGATCAAGTGATATCTAACAATTGAAAAACTATGAACTATTCATGGGTAGGCCAAGCTAACATAATGAAAGTGACAATTCTACCTAACTTAATTTATTTATTGAGTACCATATTATTCAGTACCAATCAAAGTAGCAAAACATTATTTTATAGAGCTAGAAAAACAATAAGAAAATTTATCTGGAGCAATGAAGGATCAAAAATATCAAGGGAATTGATGAAAAATGCAAAGGAGGAGAATAGTCATACTAGAACTAACACTATATTTTAAAGCAACAATCATCAAAACTACTTGTTACTGGCTAAGAAATATAGTGGTGGTTCAGTGGAATAGATTAGATACATAAAAGACAATAGTCAGTGACTATTGTAATCTACTTTTGATAAACCCAAAGACTACAGCTTTTGGGATAAGAACTCGCTATTTGACAAAAACTGCAAGGAAAACTGGAAAATAGTAAGGCAAAAACTAGGCATAGACCAACATCTCACACTGTATACCAAGATAAGATTAAAAACAGATACATAATTTAGACATAAATGGTGATACCATATGCAAATTAGAACAGCAAGGAGTAATTTACCTATCAGATCTACAGAGAAGGGAAGAATTTATGACTAAATTAAGAGAGAAAACATTATGAAATGCAAGAGAGATGGTTTTGATTATATTAAATTTAAAAGGTTCTGCAGAAACAAGACCAATGCAACAAAATTTAGAAAGGAAGCAGAAATCTGGGAAACAATTTTTACAGTCAATATTTCTGATACAAGTTTCTGATATAACTTCATTTCTAAAATATATGAAGAAATGAGTTACATTTATATGAATACAAATCATTCCCCAATGGATAGTCAAAGGATATGAATAAGCAATTTTCAGAAGAATAAATTAAAGCTATTTATAGTCATATGAAAAAAAAATGTTCTAAATCACTATTGAATAGAGAAATGCAAATCAAAACAGCTCTGAGGTACCACATCACACTATTAGATTTGTTCACATGATGGAAAAGCAAAACGATAAATGTTGGAGATGTGGGAAAATTGGAGCACTACTGCATTGTTGGTGGAGTTGTGAACTTATCTAACCATTCTGGAGAGCAATGTGGAACTATTTCAAAAAGACTATGATTTTGATTCAGCAATACCACTCGTAGGACTGTATCTCAAAAAGAGCATAATAAAATGGGAAAAAAATCTACATGTACAAAAATATTTATAGCAACTCTTTTTGTGGTGGCAAAGAATTGGAAATTGAGGGTATGCCCATCAACTGGGGAATGGCTGAAGAAGTTGTATATGAAGGCAAGATAGTACAGATTTTACTTGCATGAACTGATGCTGAGTGATGGGAGCAGAACCAGGAGATCATTGAATACGGTAACAGCAATATTGTGTGATGATCAACTATAATAGACTTAGCTCTTCTCAGTAATACAACGATCTAAGACAGTTCCAAAAGACTCATGAAGGAAAATGCTATCCTTATCCAAAGAAAGAATTATGGAGTCTGAATGTTGATCAAAGCATATTATTTTCACTTCTTCTCCTTCTTGTGTTTTTTTCCTTTTGTTTTCATTCTTCTTTCAAAACATGACCAATGTGGAAATATGTTTAACATGATGTTACATCTATATGGTATATTTTGCATGCTATATTGGGGAGGGAGGAAGGGAGAAAAATTGGAATTCAAAATCTAATAAAAATTTATGTTGAAAACTATCTTTAGACTAATTGGAAAAATACTATAAAGTGGGGGAATAAAGGGAAAAAAAAGAATCCCTACCTTCTTTCAAAGATCAGCGCCAGTGCTCCTTCCTCTAGGAAACCTAGCTTTATCTCCTTGCCCACTACCAGTGCCTAATGTTCTACCATATTTTATCCACTTTGTATACATTTTATAGTTTTTTGGTATATCATTTCCTTCTCAATAGTGTGTAAGCCCTTTGAGGACAGGGGCTGTTTATTTTCTTTTTGTGCCTAGCCTATGCCAAAAATATTGGAAGTACTTAAGAAATAAATTGAATTAATCAATGAATTAAGTTACTTGCCTGAGCTCATAGAGCTAGTAAGTAGACTGAGATAGGATTCAAAAAAGAGGTCTGCTGACTTTGAATCTGGTGGTTTTTCCACTTATCATAAAGGCTAAGGTTACCTTACGTAGGTTGCCTTGCAAACAGGAGAGGAGGTCATTGAACCCTTCCAAAGTTAAACATAAAATTTGACTAGCTAAGTAATTAAGGTTAATGTATGAAATTGTAGCCATATTTCTGGATTCTACTTGATTGTGACTTAATTGTTCTGAGATAACAATACTATGAAATATGCTAAGTATTTAAAATAAGCTGAGTAGATGTTATTTTAATAATATCTTTCCTTGATTATAATGATAATTGTATAGCACTTTAAGGCTTTCAAAATTCTTTACAAAATATTCTGTATAGCTTCTTTTATTTTTATAATTAAGTAGACATAGTGATATGGTGGTGTAGTGCAGAGAGAGTTGATCTCCAAGGCAGGATGTTCTGGGTTCAAGTCTTGTCTCTGACACATACTGACTGTGTAACTCTGGGCAAGCCATTTAAGTTCTTTCTGCCTACACACAAGTCCCTAAGACTACAAATTTCAGAGTAGATCCTGATCTGCATGGGGAAAAGTGATTTACTTAATGAGATCTCCATATATCAATGAAATCACAGCATCTAGTACAAAATAAATGATCAAGAAGGGGAAATCAAGACACAAAGGGAGTCCAACGTAATTTGAATGGGAAAAGACCTAGAAATCATCTAGTTCAACTTCCTTGTCTTAGAGATGAGGAAACTGAGGCCCAGAATGTCAAAGAACTTGGACTGAGGTCCCATAAGCACTATAGCCCAGGGTGCTCCATGCTCTTTCAGTTAACACTATGTGCCTCATCTACATGAATGAAGGAGTGAAGATTAAACAAATAGAGATAGGAAAGATCTAGAAGGAACCTACAGGGAACCAAATAAGTGAACTGCTCAACATCATTCAGTTTAGTGTAGGTAGATTCCAGTGTACTGTAACTGGGTCTAACATTAACTTACTGTCTATGTATCTTATAATCTTCATAAGGGATTGTTTGCCCACAGACGAAGTTTCTTGGTGGTGAGTGGATTCCTTCAATCTTCCACCATTGTAGAGAGTAGGGGCAATAGGGTAGAAACCACAAAACCACACTTTCAGGTATGTGTTTAGTCAGAATAATCTGAGGTTCATTTTTATAAATCACTTCTGATTCCAACTACTTGATTAGTTTCCGTCTCACCCCATTGCTCCTGGACAAAGGAAAGATTCCACCAAGAGCTCCTATTCTCTTGAAAACACAAAATTCAAAGTCTACTTCCTTTGGAGCAAGGTCTTAATTCCAAAGTCCTAGACACAAAAACTTACATAGACGAATAAGTCGGGTGGTTGCCTACAAGCAGGGATAGAAGTTCCTTGGAATGGAGGAGTTTCTAAGTTTCTAAGTGATTTGTTTAAAGCATACAGAATTCCTCTCCAGCCAGGTATACATACACACACATACATACATACATACATAGTGTGTGTATGTGTATATATGTATATAGTATATGGATATATTGTATAGGATTATCAGATTACCAGCATGATACCCTTCCCTGATCTTGGTTCAGCCTAACTGTTTATGGGTAGGAGCTATGGCAAACAAATATGTATCCATTTTACCATATACAAAGCTGCTTCCAGCTTATTACTTCCCTGCACTCTTATTCTCAGTAGTCAGGGCTAGAAATATTGACATTCCTAGGTAGCGGTGCAAATCCAACCTGGCATGAGGATGACTGCTTACAGGCTGCTTCTAGGTCCCAGGAGTTTCTGCTATGGAGTGTCTACTGACTGTCATTTCTATCCAAGAGAATACAGACATAATCAGGAGCCTACCACATCAGTGTTCTTTTAGAGAGATGATGCGAGCAGGTCTAATCTACTCCAATGTAAAAGCCTACAGAGGCTTTCAGCTCAACAAGTGTAATAAGCTGTTTAAACTGCTCAGACACTAACATTAACCTCACCTGTTACTGGTTTTGCTGACTTTTTGCCTTTTCTCTGCATTATTATTATTTTTATATTGATTAATTGATATTATCTCCACTCTTGGATGGGTGCCATTATTCAGTGCAACTTCAGTCTTTCCCATTCAACACATGCAATTAAAGTCAATTTAATAAACATTCAAGGTTTTGAAATAATCACCAAAACTTTTATAAATCATCTTCAACTTGCCACAAGGATATGCATTTTTTTAAATCATGTAGCTAAAATGACATGTCTCATTGATTGTGTTTTCCATTTCTACTTCTACTAAAGGGGTCATCATATTTAGCCTATTGCAATGACCATCTCATTGTTCTGCCAACCTTCATACAACTCTCCCTTCTCCAATCCACCCAATATGTCATTGGCATATTAATGTTTTTATTTCATTGCTTTGTATAGCTTATCTCCCTACTAAAAAACCTACATGGTCTATGAGTATTACTTCTAAGTTCTGCATTATAAGTCTCAAGATCAGTGATGCAGAATGTTAGGCAAGTGACATGGCAAAGATAAAGTCTTAGGGTACCTTTTGAAGGCTTTGTAGACCCATAAGCCATTATAAGCTGATCTAATACCAGAAGACTGAACCTACCAGGTAATGGAAAAATATCAAATATAATCACAACATATGGAATGCTGAAGAAGAAAGGGAAACAGATGAACACAGAGCTCTACTGGAAACCCTCTCAACAATTGATACCCTGGGAGACACATAGTGACATCAGGGAAAAATCCTGAGGATTCGTCACTTACAATGTAAGGCACAGTGCTTTCTAGACTCTAGAGGTATGAGATGCAACCAAAACTACTCTATACTTTCACAAGTAGTAGCCATTCTATAACTACCAGAAATCAGACCCACTCCTCCTCCTTTTTAAACCTCCCATTTCATGCAGCCCTCATCTTTCCATAATGGCAGCACTCAGGGGAGTGACTTGATGGGTGTTGTTCAGATAGTGAACACAAGTAGTGCAGATTCAGCTGAGAATTAGCCCCTCTGGCCCTGACCAAGGTGCTGAAATTCTGGCACCCTGGGATGCCACAAGCTTCCTGCACCCTGTAGACTCAACATGTTTTTTTCTACTACTAAGCCCAAGTCTCACTTTATTGGCATATTATTTAGGCTTCAAGTTGCCACCATTATTCCTACCTTTCTGGGATCCCCTAATCTCCAGCCTGCTAGCTAGAGAAAGACCAAGTAACTAGGATAATTTTTTCCTTTTTACCTTCCTTATTTTTATTCCAACTCCACCTCTTCCATAACAGTACTTCAATCATTTAGGTGACTTTAAGAAAATTTATTATTATATACTTCAGGCATCATGCCATCCCAAATTCAGAGTCAGAAGGTATATTAGACTTCATATAATCTGACATTCTTACTTTGTAAATGCCATTCCTAGAAAGAATATTCAGTAGAGACAGAGTATGGAATAGAAGTATATTAACAAAAACATTAGTTTGTGTAGTTTAATCCTGCTCTTCAAGGTCAGATATAGAACATTTCTCTACTTTATTTAGAGATTGTTGGATCATATATTTAAAAGATGGTAGGATTTTAGAGGTCATCTAAATTCAGCTCCCTCATTTAAAAAATTAGTAAATAAAATTAATCCTGGAGAGATTAATTGATTTGCCTGAAGTCACACAGCTAGGTCCTGTGACTCCTTATCCAGTGCCCTTTACATTGTATCAAACTATCTTCCCTAGTTCCCTCCCTCTTATGTTTTTTACTCTCAGTTTGACAGTTGATGTTAGTTTCATTCTATTTCCATGGCTCTTGAATTAAATGCCATGGTTTCCTTTCACAGTCTGCTTTTCCATTCTTCAACATGGAATTTGAGACTGAGGCTTAACCTGGCATTTCATTTCTTTGTGTGTTCCAAGTTCATTAATTTCAGGATCTATCCTTATGACTATAGGTTTAGAAAGTCTATTCTATCTCTTAAACTCCTAGGCAAATGATTTTTCCCTCTTTGTATTCTAAAGTATTCACCCTTTGGTGTAAATCTCATGTCACCCCATCCTTCCCAGAAGATTGATATGCTCTGGACCTTCTTGAACCTGCTTTGCCTCTTACTTTGCCTCCTGTCCTGATTGATCTCCTGAGACATGACCTTTAGACCAGATCTTTTGACTGGTTGAACTTTTGATCACTATCAGAATAAGCACCTAACACATGACAGATATACCCAAGATACAATGGAGCCTGCACACACTTCCAAACTACAGAGTCATGAGTTACTGGTCCATTGGGTAGATCTTGAAGACTAAATGTTCTTACAATTAAAAAAAAATTCATGGACATATAGCAGTCTCAAGATATTATCTCCTCTCCCCTCCCTTATCCTTCCTTATCAATAATTTGGAAGGATCATTTCACGGCAGGCTCTCAGAGCATTACAGAAATCCAAATTCTTTAGCTTAACTTCGAAAGCCTTCTATTATTTGACCCCTATATATATATATATATATCATATATATATATATATATATCATTTCTCACTATTCCTCTATAGGTAACTCCCCCCGCCATTCCATCATCTTCCAGGTGCGATAGATGTTATACAATCTCTCTAAATAGTTACACACACACACACGCACACACATACACACACATATCATCTTAGTCTGATCCTTAAAGGTTCAGCTTGAAGTCTCACCTTCTCTGTGAAGTCCTCCCTGATTGTACCAGTGCTCAGTAATATTTCCTTCCTCTGTACCATTTATTATTTGTATTACTCATATGACTTCTCATTTTGATGTTTTACCTTGATTTTTATCTTTGAATGATATTTTTTCCACTTAGTTTGTGATCCCTTTGTTATCTCCGTGCTAACACAGTACCTGACTCACAATGGATGTTCAATAACATTTGTTATTGGTGGTGCTGGTAAAAACTAGAGTGATATTTATGGGATCATGGAATCATAGACAGAGAACTAGGATCTCAGGGGTATATAATCCAATTCCCCCATTTTACATATGAGGAAAATGAAACCTAAGGAAGTAGAATGACTTTTACTTGGTCACACAGCTATCAAGTGATTGTAGTGGAGGTGGGGTATGGGATAATGGCGATGATTATGATAATTATGAAGATAAGGATGATAATGAGGCATCATGATGTGAACTAAAATTCTGGATTTGGAATCATGATCTACCCTTAAAACTTGTAACTTTATGCTCACTGACATTTAACCTTTCTAAGCCTCAGGTCCTACATCTATAAAATAAATATAGTATGATAATTCTTCAATTCCTAGCTCATGAGACACAAAAGTGATGACACACATGAAACACTTTGCAATCCTTGAAATTCTATATTTAAGGTAATGATGATAAAGATGAAGAAGAAAAGGTTGATGATTTGAAGACTATGATGTGATAAATGATTGATGATGATGATGATGATGATAAAAAAGAAATTTTTTATCCAATATAATCAAGGAGTAATTTGCAAAGCTATTGAGAAATAAGGGACAGAACCTCATAATAACTAAGTTTTTAAAAGGAGAAGAAAAAAGAGGAGGAGGAGAAGAAAGAGAAGGAGGAGAAGGAAGGAGGAGCAGGAGGAAAAGACAAAGAATAAGATGAGAAAGTGCAGCAGCAGCAATAACAGGAAGTTATGTCAACTCTGAACTTTGCATCCACATCTACCTAAGCAGCCCTCACACTTTTACCTACATTCTGCTTCTCAGTTCTTGATGTCCTTATAAATACCTAAAGTGCTTTCCCCAGAAGGACTGAGGGAACAACTGAGCTATGGCAAACATAGATGGGAGAGAGAGAGGTATAAACAGAGGCAGAAGAAAAATCTTGGGACTAGGACTGAGTTTCTGGTCCCAGTTTTATTCCGTCTATCTATCTATCAATCATCTATCTACCTATCTATCTATCTACCTATATGTCTGTCTGTCTGTCTAATCTATCCTCTCTCTATTTACTAACTACAGTATGATGTTGAGGAAGTCATTTCTCTTCACTTGGTTTAAATTTCTTTGTTGAGATATATTAATTCCTAGCCACAAAGGGATATTATGAGGAGAAAGTAAGATTACAAGGATGATACTGCTTTGAAAAAAGTGAAATGTACCTCTCAAAAGCAAAGTATTGCTTCTATTTCATGTACTATCATGCTATTACTGTAGAGAGGAAGAAGACAAGGTCACACCTCTGCCTCTGACAGTTAATAGCAATGCTTGACTTCAGATGTATCAGTTAACTTCCCAAAACCTCAAACAACTCTCTAAGATTTATCTTTTAAGTTATAGGCAGGTTTTCATTAAGACAATCAAAATCCTTGAAATATTGATTATTATCATGGGAGAGCTAGGTATCATCAAGCTCCTGGACCACCAAGTAACATGAGGAAGTGGGATCACTATTTGGATAATTGGGGAAAGTAAATGGAAGGGAATAAATATTTTTGTAACATCTACTATGTGCCAAAGCCTTAAGTGCTTTACAAATACTATCTCATTTGATCCAGAAACCCATTTTCCCAAGTAATATACTTGCAATTCAATAAAGGTATTTCTGCTACAGTACTTGGATTACCCACATAACTGTAATAATTCTTTGGTTGACTTTGTAAAGGGGCAATATAATATGAAAGAACCACTCCCTCTCCCATTACTCAAAGACTGAGTGTAAATATTGTCTCTCTCCTGGACTATTTATAGTCCATTTTAAAAGACAATTTCTGAGTTTATCCACTAAACTTGTCAAAAAACATTTTAATTGGGGCAACCAATTTTTAGCAGAGAAGTAAGTAAAAGTAAAGGTTCTCTTGTCATAATTTTCTATGATTTGGTCTTCAAATTCCAACCAAATCAGCCCCATTGTAGCTCTAACTCATTGTGATCTGATTTACTGAAAAAGATAGGGATGAAAATAGGAAAGAAAAAAATTAATATTATATTAATCTACACTTGCATATTGTAATAAGAAGAATAAATAAATGCATGAAAGAATGAATGAATGTAAATGCTTGCTATATCCCCACCACTGTGAAATATGAAAGGCAGAAATGTAAAAATATGATTGCAGAAGATAGAGATTGATTAGCCATTACATTAGAGCAGTTTAATGCCACATCTACATACTACAGAATACCACAGAATGATGAATTTGAATTTGTAATTCGTAAGATGCTGCAAGAATTAGGATTTTATTCATTGGTATCTAGGGAATTGTTAAAATTGTGCTAAATCATGAAGCCATCCTTTGAGACTTGGTGAAATGGAGACCCAAAGAGGTAATTTAATGGAATGTTTTCTTCTTAACCTCCAACATGGTGAAGGTTTTTTTTCTTTTCTGCTAACCTGAAAAAATAGAAGTCAGCTGTTTCCATTTATAAATATTTTATTGAAATACATTATGAGGTCCCTTTTTAACCAAGCAAATGGAGCACTTGCCTTTCCTTTGCAAAAGTTGAGATGTTTATTGTCTAGTTTAAAAGAAAAAAAGAGGTATTAATAGAGCTGGGTTTGGTGATACGAATTTAAGGCATCACTGAATGGAGACTTAGAGATTAAAATATTTCTTCTGGATGGTTGTAGAGTGCAATAATTACAAGAGGGAAATGGGGCTCTGGTCATAAAAGAACCTAAAAAGTTTTTCAGAAACTGCATTTAGGCTTTGTATGGGACTCCAGGGATCAGCTTGGCCCAGCAGGGAGGGCTCTCAACAGCCAGGTTTCTGCTTCACATTGTAGTTAATTAGAAAAACAAGTTCTGGACACCTCCCCTGCTAACCCTGGTGCAGTCCGCTGAATACTCTTAAGGCAGAACAGCCTCCTGCTTTCTCTTCCCACCAGTGGAAATGGGGCACTGTCCTTGGTCCTCATGTCACTGAGGTAGTCTTTGCAGTGAGCCTTTCCCAGACTTTGACCTTTTCAATTGAATGGCTGATTTTTTTTACTGACCTTCAACCTCTAAGTCTCTAATTTCACCAAAAGACAGAGCTGTAATTAATATTTTTTGCTTCTTATGAAAAAAATTTAAGGGGAGTGGCACAAAAGAAATAAGTAGGCACAATCTGATGGGGGCTGGAGGAAAAGGTGGGCCCAGGAAAGAGTAACTGTAAATTACTGTAAATCCAGTAAAGCTGGATATGACAGCTGAGGTTAGGTAAGGAAGAGGGATCAATAAGCATTTACTAAGCACCTACTACATGTCAGACACTGTGCTAAGTACCGGGAATTTTTTTAAAAGGCAAAAACAGTCCCTGCACTGAAGGAGCTCACAACCTAATGCACAAACAAGCTAAATACAGAATAAATTAGAGATACTGAGAGAAAACTTTCTATAAAAGTGAGATTTTTTTCCTGGATCTTGAAGTAAGCTAGGGAAATCAGGCAGAAGAGACAAGGAAGAGAAGTCTTCCAGGCATGGGGGACAGCCAATGAAAATGTTCAGAATTAGAAGATGAATTATTAATGTGAGCTGCATGTAGGGAGTTAGTGTTACTGGTTAGCAGAGTATGGATAGCATAGGTGTAAAAATAATTCAAAGAGGGAGGAAGTTGTAAAGGGCTTTGATTGTAAAACAAGGGAATGTATACTTGGTCCTAGTTTTGATTGAGAGCTACTGGAGTTTATTGAGTTGGGAATGAGTGATGACAAGGTAAGATGATAGGGAGATCACCTCGGCAATTCACTGAACTAGGCAGAGACACATCAGGAGAACAACTAGCAAACTAATGCAATAGTCTAGGCATGAGGTGATGGGGGCCTGCACTATGGTTGTAGTAGTGTTAGAGGAAAGAAGGGGCCATATACTTGAGACGTTATGAAAGTCAAATTGACAGACATTGGCTATTGCCAGTCAAAAACGAAAGGGAGTGAGGTGTCAAGTATGGCTCTGAGGTTTCAAACCTGAGTGACTGGGAGAATTGTAGTGCACTTGACATTAATAGGAACATTAGGAAATGGGAGGGTTTGGAAGAAAAAGATAAAGAGTTTAGTTTGGCACATAGTGAATTTAAATATCTGTGGGATATTCAGTTTGAGGTATCCAAAAGGCAGTTAGAAATGAGACTAAATATCAGCTAAGAAGTTAGAACTGGATAAGTAGACTTGAGAATCATAAGTATAGAGATGATAGTTGAATTAATGAGAGCTGATGATATCATCAAGTAAGAGCATATAGAGAGAAGAGGGCCCAGGACAGAGTTCTGTGAGACACCCATGATTAACAAGCATAACCTGAAAGAAAATCCAGCAAGGGAGAAAGAGTGGTGAGATAGATAAGAGCAGGACCAGAGGAAAGTGGTGTCACAAAAACTTAAGAGAGAAGAATAAAAAGTAAAAGGGTAATTAACAGTGTCAAAAGCTGCAGAGAGGTCAAAAAGGATGAGAGTTAAGATAAGGTCTTTAGATTAGGCAATTAAGAAATCATAAGTAACCTTGGAGAGAGTAGTTTCAGTCAAATGGAGAGGTCAAAATCTAAACCAAACAATCAAGAAGATGGAAGCACCCATCATAGATGATCCTTTCAATGAGTTTAGCCACATTGTGGAGGAAAGGTAGAGAAGGACAGCTAGCATGTCAAGTGAGAGTTTTTGAGGATAGGAGAGACATAGGCTTGTTTTTAAGTAGGAGGGAAGCCTCCAGTAGACAGGGAGAAATTGAAGCTAAGTGACAGAATGGTGATGGCAGAAGGGTCAATCTGCTGGAGAAAGCAAGATGGAATGGGATCACTTGTGCACATAAAGGAGCAGGAGAAGGACAATTTCCTCATGTGATACAAGACTGAAGTTAGTGGAAGAATGCATCTGAGTGATGTAGGATGATGAAGATGGGAGAAGAAAGAGCTCTAAGAAAATGGATCCAACTTTCATGGTAAAATACAAGGCAAGATTTTCAACTGAAAGAGTAGGGAAAAGGGGACCTATGTAAAGTTTGAAGACGAATGAAAAGGTCTAGAAAAACCAATGCAGTGAGTAGAATATGAAGCTTAGTAGGAAAATGTGAAAGATCTACTTTGCTGTGGTGAAGATCTAGTCAGGAGTATATAATACATTTGTAGTGGATCTAGTCATGATTCATGGTATGAGCTATCAAAAGACTACAAAGAGGGAGGCTCAGGGCCAGCAGTTTCTGAACCACTGTGGTGGAGAAAGTCAAAGCTCTCAGAGGGAGTGTACCCCTAGGGAAAAAGCAACTCGTGTTGATGACCTGTGTCAAAGCACCCATGGTTTACCTTGTTCTAGTTATACCTCTGTCCCTAGTCTTAAATGAATGTCAGAAAGCACAAAAAGGGTTTCATAAAACTGTATCTAATTTAGATCTCAACATTTTGCCTCGAGGAAAGGTTTCAAGTGGCATGATATTAAATTTTAAGTGGACGGGGAAAAGTTTTAATAATATTCCAAGTGAAATCCATCTCTTTATTTCTTTTCCTTTAGTTGAGTGCTAATAAATATATACATTTTAAAAGATTTAGCTTTGCTTGTGTTCTCTTAGTTGGGAGAAGAGTAGAGTTTAAAAAAAAACTCAGCCAAACACTGAATTTGATTGGACTGGAATTTGGGAATTATTTATTTTTATCTGAGGTTATCTCTTAATTCAAGTCTACACAAAGCACATATTTCTCATTGTATAGTGGTATTTGATTTAAAATGGATTTTCCTCATTCATCCTGCCTGCTTGCTTCTGAGTCAATAAAATGGAGAGAGAAAGGTTGGAGGCCAAATGATATGTTATCCTCATGTCATTCAGATAAAGAAAGTGTAAAGCTAACATTATAAAGGCTTTCCTACAGAGGACTGGATGCCATAATGAAAAGAATAACGTTAATCTCCATAGCAGACAAAGCAAATGGACTTATGGTGGACCATGAAGGCTTTATGAAAAATACAGATAATATCTTGACACTGAAAACTGCTTTACAATGGAAGAAAACAAGCATTTATTAAGCAATGTGCTAAGTACTTTACAAACACTATCTTATTCAATTCCCATTTTATATTGAGGAAAGTGAGACAAATAGCGGTTAACTTTTCAGGGTCATTCATCCAGTTAATGTCTGAGACTGGATTTCAGCTCAAGTCTTCTTGACTACAGACCCAGTGCTCTATAATCTACACCATTGAACTGCTCCAAAATGTGATGAATTAATTCCAGAGGAAGGCAGCATGTCCTCATTTTTTAAGGAATCTTTACAAAACAAAACAGGTTTTCAGAATTCTGAGATGATTTCAGAAAACTCCTTAACTTCTTGAAATCATTTTGAGTCCCTCACCTCAAAATATTGGATGAAAGGCTTGCAGTCTAAAATTGTAATTAAAGGCACCTGTGTCCTAAAGGTGGGTGTTATAGTAGACTATTGAACCTGAAATCAAGAAGCCTGAGTTCAAAATCTCCTTCACTAATGATGCACTGTGTAACTCTGAGAAATCCCTTATCCTCTCTATACCTCAGTTTTCTCATCTATAAAATGAGGATAATACCATACCACAGGAAAGAGAAATCACAAGGGACTAATTAAAGTTGAACTGTTTACGTTCCTACATGGAAAGATAATATTTGTAACTCGAGACTTTTCACAACATTAGGGTAGTTGGAGGGATTGTGTGTGTGTGTGTGTGTGTGTGTGTGTGTATAGACAAAGAGCACAGGATGAGTTGAATATGAAAGGATGATATCTAAAAAAAATAAAATTAAAGGGTGAGAGAGGAAAATATTGGGAGGAGAAAAGGAAAAATAGAATGGGGTAAATTATCTTTCACATAAAAAAAGCAAGACAAAGTTTTTTCAAAGGAGGGAAAGAGCAGGGAGGTGAGAGGGAAAGAGTGAACCTTACTCTCATCAGATTTGGCTTAAGGATGAAATAATACATTCAATTTGGTATGAAAATCTATCTTACACTAAAGGAAAGTAGGGGGCAAGGGGTTAAATGGGGTCTTGGGGGAAATGACAGAATGGAGGGCAAATAGGAGGAGAGGTAAATAGAAGTAAACACTTTTGATGAGGGACAGGGTCAAAAGAGAGAATAGAATAAATAGAGGTAGGATAGGATAGAGGGAAATATAGTTAGTCTTTCACAACATGTCTTATGGAAGTGTTTTGCATGACTACACATGTATAACCTATATTGAATTACTTGCATTCTCAATGGATGTGGGTAGGGAGGGAAGATGGGAGAGAAATTGGAACTTAAAGTTTTACAAATGAATGTTAAAAATTGTTTTTATGTGCAACTGGAAAATAAGACATAGGCAATGGGGTATAGAAATCTCTCTTGCCCTACAAGAAAAGAAGGGAGGGCAGATTAGAGGAAGGGATAATCAGAAGGCACAATATCTTAGAGAGGGTGGAAGGGAGAGACGGGGAGAAAATTTGAAACTCAAAATCTTGTGGAAGTGAATGTTGAAAACTAAAAATTAATTAATTGAAAAAATATTTTGAATTCCAAATTCACTCCCTCTCCTCTTCCCTCATTGAGAAGACAAGCAATTTTATATAGGCTTGTACATCTACAGCAATGTAAAGTATTTTGATATTAATCATGTTATGAAAGAAAATACAGATTCTTCCCCCAAAAAACACATACACAAAAATAAAATTTTAAAAATAGTATTTTTCAATATGTGTGCAGATTCAATTAGTTCTCTGGAAGTGGGTGGCCTTTTCATCCTAAGCCCTTCAGAATTGTCTTGTATCTTTGGACTGCCAAAAATAGCTAAGGCATTCATAGTTGATTATTGTATAATATTGCTATTACTGTACTCAATGCTCTCCTGAATTTATATGCTTTAAATTGCATCAGTTCCTATAAATATTCCCATGTTTTTTTCTGAAATAATCCTGCTCATCATTTCTTATATCACAACAGTATTCCATCATAATCACATGCTACAACTTGTTTAATCATTCACCAATTGGTGGGCATTCCCTCAATATCCAATTCTTTGCCACTACAAAAAGCTGTTATAAATATTTTTTGTACATGTAGTCCCTTTCCTTTTTATATCTTTTTGGAATACAGACCTAGTAGTGATATTTCTGGGTCAAAGGTTATGTACAGTTTTAAAATCCTTTGGGCAAAGTTCCAAATTGCTCTCCAGAATGGTTGGATCCATTCACAACTCTATCAACAATGTATTAGTGTCCTTATTTTCCCACATCCCCTCCAACATTTGTCATTTTCCTTTTCAGTCTGCTGAGTGGGAGGTGGTACCTTAGAGTTGTTTTATTTGTCATTTCTCTAATCAGTTGTGCTTTAGAGCATTTTAATAGATATCTTTGATTTCTTCACCTCAAGATTTCCTGTTCATATTCTTTAATCATTTATCAATTCGAGAATGACTCATATTATTGTAAGGTTGACTCAGTTCTTTACGTGAGAAATGAGGCCTTTATCAGAGAAACTTGCTGTTAATTTCCCCCACTGCAGTTTTCTGTTTTCCTCCTAATGTTGACTGAATAGATTTTGTTTGTGTAAAAACTTGTCAATCTCGTATGATTGAAATTATTCATTTTACCTCCCCTAATGCTCTCTATCTCTTGTTTGATCATAAATACTGTCCTTATTTATAGATCTGATCAGGAAACTGTTCTCTATTCCCCTAATTTGATTATGATATCAACATTTATATCTAAATCATGTATACTCGTTTGGAACTTACTTTTGTGTACAGTGTGAGATGTTGATCTATACCTAGTTTCTACCAAAGTGCTTTCCAGTTTTCCCAGCAGTTTTTGTCAAATACTAAGTTGTTGTCCCAAAAGCTGGCATCTTTGCATTTATCAAACTCTAGATTACTGTGGTTATTACCCATTGTGTATTCTATTCTCTGGGTCTGTTCCATGGGTCCATCATTCTATCTCTTAGCCAGTACAAGACTGTTTTGATGACTACTGCTTTGTAATATAGCTTGAGATCTGGTATGACTAGGCCACCTTCCTTTGCATATTTTTTAATTAATTTCTTTGATATTCTTGACCTTTTGTTCATTCAGATGAATTTTGTTATTATTTTTTCTAGCTCTGTAAAAGATTTTTTGGTAGTTTGATTAGTTTGTCACAAAATAAGTAAATTAATTTAGGTAGAATTTTTATTTTTATTATATTGAGTTGGCTTGCCCATGAACATTACTATTTTTCCAATTTTGCAGATCTGGCTTTATTTGTTTAGTAGTGTTTTATAAGTATGTCCATAGAGTTCTTGAGTTTCTCTCAGCGGCAAGAACTCCAAGTATTTTTTTGCCTCATGTTATTTTAAGCAGAATTTTTCTGTCTGCCTCTTACTAGTGCCCTTTGTTGGTAGTATGTACAAATGCTGATGACTTATGTGGATTTACTTTAAATCCTTCAATTTCACTGAAGCTGTTTATTATTTCAACTAGTTTTTAGTTGATTTTCTAGGATTCTCCAAGTATACCATCATATTATCTGCAAAGAGTGACAGCTTTGTTTCTTTTGCTTTCTTTTTTCATTGCTATAGCTAGCATTTCCAATGCAATATTGAAAAATAATGGTCAGAATTGGGTATCTTTGCTTCACTTTTGGTCCTACTGGGAAGGCTTCTGGTTTATCTCCACTATAGACAAAGCTTGCTGATGGATTTAAGGAAACTTCTATCTATTCTTATGCTTTTTAGTAATTTTGTCAAAAACTTTTTCTGCAACTGTTGAGATAACCACATTTCTATTGTATTTTTTTATTGATATGGCCAATTTTGCTGAGAGTTTTGGACTAGATATGCATGCCTGGTATAAACCCCTCCTTCTTAGTGTATGATCTTTATGACATATTGCTGTAATTTTCTTGATAATCTTTTGTATTAAGTATTTGCATCAATATCCATTAGGGAAATTGGCTTATTTTTTTCTTTCTCTGTGATGGTTTAGGTATAAGCACCATATTCATGTCATAAAAGGAATTTGGCACATTTTTACAACTAGTTTATATAATATTGGAATTAATTGTTCTTTAAGTATTCGGTAGAATTCATTTGTAAATCCATCTGGCCCTGAAGATTTTTTTTAGGGAGCTCATTGATGACTTGTTTAATTTATTTTTATAAGATGGAGTTATTTAAGCATCCTATTTTCTCTTCAATTAATCTGGGCAATTATTTTTTTGTAAATATTCACCAATTTTACTTAGATTGTTCAATTTTTGGCATATTATTTTAGCTTCTAATAATTGTTTTAATTTCCTCTTCGTTGGTGGTGAATGTACCCCTTCAGCATTGATAAAGGTAGTTTGATTTTCCTCTTTCTTTTTAAAATCAAATTAGTCAAAGTTTTATCTATTTTATTGTTTCCTCATCCCACACACAAAAATAACTCCTAGCTTTATTTATTATGTTATTTCAATGGCTTCCTTATTTTAAATATTATTCATCTCCCTTTTGATTTTTAGAATTTCCAATTTGGGGTTTAATTGGGGTGTTTTAATTTGTTTTTTTCTAGTTTTTTAGTTCCATCTTCTTGCTCTTTATCTTATTGATGAAATTTAGAAATTTCATTTAGAAATATATATATTTCCCCTAGGCACTGCTTTGGCTGCATCCCATAAATTTTGGTATGTTATAACATGGTTGTCATTCTCTTTAATGAAATTATTGATTGTTTCTATGGTTTATTCTTTAGCCCACTCATTCTTAAGATTAGGTTATTTTCTTCTTGTTTTTTCATTCTTTCGACTACGTTTTATTTGACAGGCCTATGCTGTGCTCCAAACCTAACTAACAACCTGGTGCGACAAATTTCCCACTGACATCTTAAGTTGTCTTGGGATGGAAAGTTAGAAAATTGTTTCACTTGACATTTTGTTGTCTCTGCCACTCCAGAATACGACTTGACATTTTATTTTAAAGTTGTTTGCAGGGGAATTTGGAAGAGTTCAGGTGAGATCCTACTTCTACTCGGCCATCTTATGTCTAGAACCTCATAGAAACTTATGTTTCTATGATTTACTGAGAGAATACGTTTTCTATGTTCAATCTAGATTGCTTTTTTAACTAGATAGCAACTAAATGTAGCTACCATATTAGTGAATTTCATTAAAGTTCACTAAAGAAACTTCCAGAAAGAAAATGTCTCAGGAAGGAAAAGTCACTCTTGATAACCACTAATACAATTAGAGATCCCTCATTTCCATTATGTGTTCCTCCCTTTAAACTGGGTCACTATAGAAGAGTTTCATTAGTCATAATTTTGGATAGACATCTATACAAAAGAAACACACAGGACCAAGTGGTTACGGTGTTTTCCAGATGTGACTCGATTCTCTGAACATTCAAGCCTGCTGTTGACAGTAAAGAATTTTACTGACTCTTGGTAGGGTATATTGGAATGGATTCTGGGATCTAATTTCATAATAATGAAGATGGTAAAAAGAAATATACATTGGTATAGTTTCATTTGCAACAGTATCAAAGGCACACACACACACACACACACACACACACACCAGATTTACTAACAGGAACAAATTTCAAATGAGAATTTGATAAAATGGCTCCATCAACATGTGTTGGATTATTGGAGTAGACTTCCAGAAGAATTTACTGTCCTTTTACCCAAGCATGGAACAACATGATATCCTGAATCACTGGATGCTTTCTTGCCAAATTATGAAGAATAAAAAAATGCTAAGCTTCCACCTATATCCTTCCAAGAAGAATAATTCACATAACAATGATTATTTAACACCTATCCTATCAACGATATGCTGAGCTCCAAATACTCTAGTCTTGAGGAAATAGTATGTTGTGGTAGAAAGCACACTTGAATAGAAAATCTGGCATTTCAACTAACTTTCTGAATTACCTCACTAAGCTTCAGCTTCCTCATCACTAAAATGAAGTGGTTAGACTAGTTAATCTCTCAGATTTCCTTCAAGCTGACTTAAATAATGAAGACCTGGAATCCCAAGGACAAGACTTGGCTCAGTTTAAGATTGGTTAATCTTTAATCCAATTTTCAAGTCTCAGTTTGGTGATGCTGTTGCAATCTGATTTAAAATTCTTCACTTCTAAGAAAACTTTGCTTACTAATCCCTTCTCACCCTTTATTATTAAACCTGATGTTACTGACCTTCTACTCCAATAAACCAGTTTTCCCCGGATTAATATATCATTAATATAGTTGCTTGTTCCAATGATCCAAGTCAAAACCCATTCCTGCCTGTCCATTCTCTATATCTCTCATTTGTGCCATCCCATAAATTTGTCACAGGGGATCCACTCAACCTGCTGTTTGTCTTTATCATATCCATTTGAAACTATCAATGAAATATTCCCAATGTCTCTCTGGTTCGTTCGTTCTTCTGACCATACAAAATTCTTTCTACCACTTCTCCAGTATAATTTGTCATTTGTAATGTGTTGCAGTCCATGAATGCCCATGGCACTCCTTCCCAATATACATGAGAGACTTCATCTATGGGTCAGATAAAAATTTCCTATGGTCCTCAAAGTATACAGGAGATGACAGTTTTTTCTTTAATGTCATTTCTACTGATAACATCAGAATTGTGTAAAGTAAAATGTCTGCTTCAATAAGATGTGGCTTCTCCTTCTCAGAAGACTTCAAAACCAGGTTGGACCATGATTTATCCCATAAGATATAGTGAGGATTCATTTTGTGAATGGGTTGGACTCGATGACTGTTTAGATCCCTTCTAACTCTCAGATTCTGTGACTCTTTGATTCAGCCCCCTTCCCCCTTTGTTAAAGAGATATGAATCCAAGTTAATAACCCAAATTTATATGGGAAGATGTGGAAGAAGAGAAATGAAGCTAGCAGAAGTGAGATCATAGATAATGGAATATTAGAACTGGAATTAGACATTAGACATAATCCAGTCCAATCCTTTCATTTTATGGTTGAGGACAAATTGAGGAAAAACTGGCCTAACTCCCTACTAATCAGAGAAGTGAAAATTAAAACAATTCTGGTAGATTGCCTTGTCTCTACAAGAATAGAAAAATAATTAAAATGATAAAAAAATCAAGACTAGTGGGACTTCGGAGAAACAGGTACACTAATGTACTGTTGTCTTAGAGGTGATTTAGTGTAATCATTTGTGTATCATAATAAGATATTATGTAATAGGAAGTACTGAATGACCAAACACCACATTTCCTTTTACTCCATGATTCTACTAATAGAAAAATACACCTTAATTAAGTTACTGTAATAAGAGTCTGGTCATACCAGGAAATTTCTAGTTGCACTGTTCATTGTGTCAAAAAAGGATGCAGAAAAAAACCCTTGTGCCTGATAATTGTGGAATATCTGGATGTACTATGTATGTACTATAACTATGAGGTACAAGAGTCGGAATTTTGGAGATTGTCCACATGCAATGATAGCTGTGAGCATGTGACAATGATTAATTGAATGAATGAAGCATTTATTTTCCATAAATCTGATAAGTAAACTATTCCTTGCTCTCTGTTTCCTTATAGTATCAGCCTTTATGTCAAAATTGTATACCCATTGTGACTTTATCCTGGTATACGGTGTAGGATGTTAGTCTATACCTAGTTTCTACCTTTCTATTTTCCAGTTTTCCCAGTATTTCTTATAAAATAGTGAGTTCTCATCTGAGAAACTGGAATCTGTATATGAATGTAATGGAGTACTATTGCGCCATAAGAAATGTTGAACAAGAAGACTTCAGAGAGGCCTGGAAGGACTTACATGATCTGATGAAGTGAAAGGAGCAGAACCAGGAGAACTTTGTGCACAGCAACGACCACAGTGTGCGAGAGTTTTTTCTGGTAGACTTGGAACTTCGTAATAACTCAAGAACTTTAAAAAAAATAGCTCCCAATGGTTTTCTAAGACAAAATGCCTTCCACACTCAGAGAAAGAACTATGGAATTCATTTGCAGAATGTCACAGATCATGTTTGTATATGTGTATGTGTGTGTATTATGTTTTGATTTGTTATATGATTTCTTCCATTTATTTTAGTTTTTCTACACAACATGACTATAGTGAAAATGTGTTCAATAGGAAAGTATGTGTAGATCCTATATAGAATTGTATGCCATCTTAGGGAGGGAACGGGGTGGGAGGGTACATGGGGGGGGGGGGAATCTGAGTTTTATGGTAGTGATTGTAAAATATTAAAAATAAAAATAAAAAAAGAAATTGGAATCTGGGTTTATCAAACAGAAGATTACTATCATCATTGACTAATCTATGCCACTGATCCATCATTCTATTTCTTAGAATATATAGTTTAATAAATAGTTTTTTAGTTTATAATCAAATAAATAGTTTATAGTTTAAAAATAGTTTTTTTAATATTCTTCAGTAGCCACTTATTTTCTCTATAATAAAATACAAACTCTACAGCTTGCCATTTTAAGCCTCTTAAGATTTGTTTCCTACTCAGAGTCTATTCCAAACTGTCTTACTTCCTGTTCCTCCAAACTCTGTCTCCTATCCCTATGTCTTAGCTCAAGCTGCACCACATGCATAAAATGCATTTCCATTTCATCAGTGCCTCCTGCAATTCTTCTCTTCCTTTCAAGGCTCACCTCAGCTACCATCTCCTACAGAAAGCCTTAGGTCTTCCTAGTTGTTAATGCTCTTTCGCTTCTTAAATTATCTTGTTTTTCAGAGAAGGTAAGCCAAGGGCAGGAAATACTTTTCTTTTCTTTTTTTTAAATAATAAATATTATGTAATTTATTTATTTTCAGTTTTCAACATTCATTTTCAAAAGATTTTGAATTCTAAATTTTCTCCCATCTCTCCCCTCTCTCCCACCCCAGGACAGTGTGAACCACACCCACCCCTTCTCCCAATCTGCCCTCCCTTCTATCATCTCCCCCTTCTCACATGCCCCTCCCTTCTATTTTCCTATACGGCAAGACAGATTTCTGTACCCCATTGCCTGTACATCTTATTTCCCAGTTACACACAAAAACAATTTTTAGCATTCATTTTTAAAGCTTTGAGTTTCACACTCTCTCCCTTCCTCCCTCCCCACCCACCTTCATTGAGAAAGCAAGTGATTCAATATAGGTCATATATATGTAGCCATGCAATAACCTCCATAACAGTCATGTTGTGAAAGACTAATCATATTTTCCTCTATTATGCTTTGCCCTTCATTTATTCCATTTTCTCCTTTGACCTGTCCCCCACAATAGTGTTTACTTCTGATTACCTCTTGTCTCAATCTGCCATCCCTTCTATTATCCTCTCTTTCCTATCTCTTTCCCCCTTGCCTTCCTGTAGGATAAGATAGATTTCCAGACCCAGTTGAGTGTGTATTATTCCCTCTTTAAACCAAATCTGATGAGAGTAAGGCTTACTTATTCCCTTTCACTTCCCCCCTACTCCCCTCTATTGTAAAAACTCTTTCTTGTCTGTTTTATGTGAGGTGATTACTATATTCTAGCTCTTCCTTTCTCTTTCTCCCAGTACATTCCTCTCAACACTTAATTTTATTTTTTTAGGTGTCTTTCTTTCATATTCAGCTCTTCCTGTGTCCTCTGTTCATACATATATGCATACACACATGTTTACATATATATAACAAACACATGCATATATACACATACATATACATGTATACACAAATACATATACACACATATGTATATGTGTATATGTATGTGCATATATGTATATATACATATGTTCATATATATACATACATATATATGTATGTATGTGTGTGTGTGTGTGTATATATATATATATATATATATATATATATATATATATATATATATATATATATATATATTCCCTCTAACTACCCTAATACTGAGCAAGGTCTCATGAGTTACAAATAGTTACAAATATCATCTTTCCATGTAGGAGTGTAAACAGTTCAACTTTAATGAGTCCCTTATGGCTTCTCTTTTCTGTTTACCTTTTAAAGATTCTCCTTATTCTTGGATCAGACATTCACATTTTCTATTCAGCTCTGGTCTTTTCAACAAGAATGCTTGGAAGTTCTCTATTTCATTGAAATTCCATTTTTTCCCCAAAGTATTATACTCAGTTTTGCTGGGTAGATGATTCTTGGTTTTAATTCTAGATCCCTTGCCCTTGGAATATCATATTCCAAGCCCTTCAATCCCTTAGTATAGAAGCTGCTAAATTGTATTTTCATGATACTTGAATTGTTTCTTTCTGGCTGCCTGTAATATTGTCTCCTTGACCTGGGAACTCTGGAATTTGACTGCAATATTCCTAGGTGTTTTCCTTTGGGTATTTCTTTCAGGAAGTGATTGGTGGATTATTTCCATTCCTATTTTATCCTCTCGTTCCAGAATATCAGGGCAGTTTTCTTTGATAATTTCTTGAAAATGATATCTAAGCTCTTTTATGATCATGGTTTTCAGGTAGACCAATACTTTTAAAATTGTCTCTCCTGGATCTATTTGCCAGGTCAGTTGTTTTTCCAATGAGATTTTTCACATTGTTTTCTATTTTTTCATTCTTTTGTTTTTGTTTTATAATTTCTTGATTTTTCATAAAGTCATTAGCTTCTATTTGCTCCATTCTAATTTCCGAGGTATTATTTTCTTCAGTGAGCTTCTCTAACTCCTTTTTCATTTAACTAATTTTGCTTTTTAAGGCATTCCTCTCATTTTCTTTTTAGATCTTGTTTTCCATTTGAGTTGGCCTATTTTAAAGGTGTTATTTTTTCAGCTTTTTGAGGTCCTTAGCAAGCTGTTGACTCATTTTTCATTATTTTCTTTTGTCATTCTTATTTCTCTTCACAATTTTTCCTCTACTTCTCTAACTTGACTTTAAAAATCCTTTTTGAGCTCTTCCATGGCCTTAGACCATTTCATATTTTTTCTTGAAAGCTTTGGATATAGAAGCCTTGACCCTGCTGTCTTCCTCCGGCTGTATGTTTTGATTTTCCTTGTCCCCAAGACCATAATAAAATACCTTTTCACCAAGAAAGTATCTTTCTATACTTTTACCACATTTGGTCATTTTCCCAGTCAATTACTTGAATTTTGAATTCTTTGTTAAGTGGAGGGTATATTGCCACAAATTTCAGGTCTTTTATGCGCTATTTTCAGAAATATCTCTGGAGATCTACAAATTCTCAGTTCCTCCAAAGTAGTAAGATCAATGGAGAGGTGTTGACTCCTCTCCTGGCCTGTGGTCTGTTCTGTGAGCAACCACAAGCACTCTTTTCTGCTTTGCAACTGGGAATAGTATTCCATCTCCACAACCACCACCAGCTCCACCATGCCGACATTCCTCCTCAAAACAAGACTGCCAGCCTGAACTCTGACCCGGATCAGCCATTCTCTTTCCCCACTATCTGTAGACACAGAACTCCAGAAGCAGATTCCATTGTGGCAGTGGCTGCTACTACCCTTGGACTGGGGCCAGACCATGTTCCTCTCTCACCCAGGTGAGAAAGCTTTCCCCCTGACCTTTGAAGCTATCTTTGGGGTTTTGGGGTTGAGAAGTCTGGAAACCACTGCAGCAGTCAGTGACTCATTGCCCCAAGGAGCTCATTGCCCCAAGGCATGCTCCAAACCCATCTGTGTTGGCACAGCTGCTGGGTTATGCTCTGCTCCAAGTCTGGTGCAACAGACCCTTTCTGTTGGCCTCCCAGATTGTCTTGGGCTGGAAATCTATTTCATTCTGTTGTTTTTTTGGCTTCAACTGCTCTATAATTTGTTTAGAGTCATTCTTTACAGGTATTTTGAAGGGTTCAGAGGGAGAGCTCAAGCAGGTTCCTGCTTGTATTCTGCCATCTTGGACCCACCTGCTCAACACCAAAAATTTTGATGATAGCTGACCAGTTTAGTTCTGGTATGGCTAGGCCACCTTCTCTTGCACTTTTTTTTTTTATTAATTGTCTTGATATTCTGGAACTTTTGTTCTTAAAGTTGAATTTTGTTATTTTTTCTAACTCCATAAAATAATTTGTGGTAGTTTATATGGTATGGCACTGATTCAGTAAATTGATTTAGGTAGAATTTTCATTTTATTATATTAGCTCGGTCTACCCTGAGCAACTGATATTTTTCCCAATTATTTGGCTCTGACTTTATTTGTGGGAAAAGTGTTTTGTTATTTTGTTCATATAGTTCCTGGGTGTCTTTTGGCATGTAGACTCCCAAATATTTTATAACATCTATTGTAATTTTAAATGGAATTTCTCTTTCTATGTCTTGCTGTTGGGATGTGTCAGTAATATATAGAAAAACCAATGATTTGTGTAGGTTCATTTTATATAAATATAATAAATTATTTATTATTTTATACATTTTACTTGATTCTCTCAGACTCTCTAAGTATACCATCATATCATCTACAAAGAGTGATGGTCTTGTTTCCTCATTATTCTAATTCCTTCAATTTCTTTTTCTTCTCTTATTGCTAAACACCATTCTTGCTCTTATCATCACCTTAGTCTCCTTGCTTGATAGGTTCTTACTTCTATGATATCCACACAAACCATAGACCTAAGACTAACTTCTATTCTAGTTCTCTACATGAAGCAGTATTCTTCCATTGGCAAGTTAGAAAGATAAGAGAGAAGATCAGGAAGTCACAAGTTGTCTCCAAGCAATGGTTTCTCCTCATACGACTGAGTCATTCTTGGGACTAGAGCCAAAGTGAAGGTCCTATTGCAAACACTACCATGGAAACTAATCTTCACTTCTGCTTAGGCAAATTTTTGTTGCTGCAGTGCTGAAATTCTATTTTCTTCACCTGCCTGCCTAGAAGTTGCCAGACTATTTACCAGTCAGGTAACAGAAAGCAAAAAATCAGGATTCTTCTGTGTCTAAGCTCAGTGAGGATTTTGGGAAGCTAATGTCTTGGAAATTGTACTTGACTTCACAAAAATATTTAATTCATCCTTATCTGACAAATAAGGGAGTTGGAAGAGATGTTCTCTAACTTCTCTTACTGTTTTAAATCTCTGTGCCTCTGATCCTCTGATTTTATAGTCAGGGAGAAGGTGTGAATAGTGATAGTTCAATAGTTAAAAGTTTCATCTCTTTGTCTTTGATAACTTGCAAACAATGTGGAATGAATTCAGTTGCCGAAGAAGATTATGCCATCAGAGAAATGATGATATGACTTGCACTTGACTTTGTTTTGAATGAGGGAGGCTGTGCAGGTCACCAGCCTCACTTCTCCTCCAGGGCCATCTGAATCCAGGGACCTGATATTCCTCAGGATGACTGGAGATGACCCAGAATGCACTGAGAGACCTTGACCCCTTTAGGCCAAGTTCTTGGCAGATGTTCACTTAGGGTGAGGCGATGCCCATTCATTGACTAGGATGGTTTAAGAAGTAGCCAGGGCCTGGTCCTTTAATGAGGTCAAGAAAAAGAAAAACATCAGCAACAGTTACTAATGATAATCACTCTGAAATGAGAATGAATTAAGTAGCAGTTTTGCAAAAGGAAGGCATGGGTGGAGATATCTGAGCATCCAACTTCCCTTAAAAACATGTAAAAGGAGGCAATTCAATGCAGTGGAAAGAATGTTGGATTTGGAGTCAAAGGTCTAGGGTTCAAATTCCAGGTGTACCTTTTATGACTTATCTGACCTTAGTTATGTCACTTCATCTCTAAACTTTAGTTTATGCAACTGTAAAAGGAGTGAGAGAGATGACCCCAGGGATGTGCTGAAACCAGCTCAAACCAGTTCTAAAAAGCCAATTATTAAATTATCATTGTGAGTACTGAAGCCTTGAAAATTGGCAAATGTTACAAATTCAAGGCTTGATTTATTGTTTTGTTGATTTCTATATGTAAGAAAGTGATTGAAAAAATATTAATCATACAGATAAAACTAAAAAATGTGTGACACATATTTTCCCACAAAAGTCAGTTGTTAAACTTTTACCAGAATACCCTTAACTCAAGTGGCTCTTTCCAGTTCTAAGCTGATGATCCTATGTCTTAAGAGATTCCAACTTTATGTAATTTGGCCAACCCCCTCCTATTTTTATGTACTTTATTACCATCTTTTAACTTTATGTCACATTTGCTTACTAATAGTACCTTCCCTAATAATAGAAAAAAAGAATACTTAAGCAAAACTCTTCGATATAGTGACAGTAAATAACATGCTGAAGCCATAGCTCAGCACATCTCTACTAAGTAGAAAGTAAAGTGTTTCATCAGCCATCTGAAACTAATGTTGATCATTACATTTGAGTTGAGGTTTCCATATAGAATTTATAGTATGACATACTAACCAGATTGTGACTAAGGTTTCTAACATACTATGAAACCTGTTTTGGGTTCTAGTATTAATGCCCTTTGTGTACTGTTATTTGTGTAGTCTGGCAAATGTCACATTTTAAAAGAATGCATCTGAGCCACCAAAACAACACACTATGCCAAATATACCGAGGCCCTTTTCTACCATTGGTCATTCTTCCTGGAATGTCTATTTTGAAGAATGATCCATGCCAGCCATCTTTAATTTTTCTCCTGGCTCTGCTTCTGACTCTCTAGACTTTGCCACCATAGCCCTATATGAATACCTTCCCTTTGTCCCTGATTTTCAGTTCCCTTCATATATCCTCCCACATTAGGATGTAAGTACTTGATATCAGGGTCTATTTTCTTTTGTTTGTATTTGGGCCCCCACACTTCGCACAATACTTAAAACATATTAAATATTTAATAAATGCTTGCTGACTTGACTTGATATGTGGTATATTAAATATTGAATGCAAAATGGTGATGGAATTAATGTAGTAGTCTAGTATGTAACATGGCTGTCTGTGGAATCATTTATCTTTTTTCAAAAAATCTATGATTTACTTGGAGTAGAAAACTCCCAGTGGGGAACACCCTCAACACTGCAGATTGGCACCTACTCTGCAGTTTATAGTCCCAGTTAGGGGAGGAGCCAAGATGGCGAAGTAGAAAGATTCACATATGCTAGCTCCGACCCCACGGCCCATAAATTTCCTGTAAAAAGAACTCCCCACAAATTCTGGAGCAGTGCAAGCCACACAGCAGCACAGCAGAGGAGATTTCTGTTCCAGAGAGCCCTGAAAAACTGACCCCAAAGATCCGTCACACACCAGACAGTGGAGCCCAGCCCTGCCCTGCTCTGGCCACTAAGCCCCAGAGGAGCAGATCCAAGCAGGCTTCAGGGACGGAACCTCTGGCGGCCACAAGGGTCCCTCCACCCACAGGCACTATAGGTCAGTGAGAGAGACTTCTGGGCTGGCCGAGAGGGGAGAGGAGTGTCTCCATAACTCAGGCCCCCTCAGGAGGCAGCAGCGGGAGGAAGCGGCGGCCAGGAGCTCCCAGAGCAGGCAGGAGCTCCACTCCATTACTGAAGGTCTCTGCATAAACCCCCTGAGGGAACTGAGCCTGGGAGGTGGCCCTGCCCCCACCCGAGCACCAGAACTTAAGCTCACATTGAATAGCAGCCATACCTGCCATGGAAAGCCCTGAGTCTGGGAAGCAGCATTTGACTCTCAGACCCCAAGCACTACCTGGGCAGATCTGGGGGGGTGGGTGGAGAGGAATCTCAGAAGCCAAGTAACTGGCTGGGAAAATGCCCAGAAAAGGGAAGAAAAATAAGACAATAGAAGGCTACTTTCTTGGGGAACAGATGATGTTTCTTCCTTTCATTTCTGATGAGGAAGCACAATGCTTACCATCAGGGAAAGACATAGAAGCCAAGGCCTTTGTACCCCAAACATCCAAAATAGATATCCAATGGGTTCAGGCCATGGAAGAGCTCAGAAAGGATTTTGAAAATCAAGTTAGACAGGTGGAGGAAAAACTGGGAAGAGAAATAAGAGAGATGCAAGAAAAGCATGAAAAACGGGTCAATACCTTGCTAAAGGAGACCCAAAAAAATGCTGAAGAAAATAACACCTTGAAAAATAGGCTAACTCAATTGGCAAAAGAGGTTCAAAAAGCCAATGAGGAGAAGAATACTCTAAAAAGCAGAATTAGCCAAATGGAAAAAGAGGTTCAAAAGCTCCCTGAAGAAAATAGTTCTCTCAAAATTAGAATGGAAAAAAGCTCACTGAATTTAATAGTTCTCTCAAAATTAGAATGGAACAGATGGAGTCTAATGACTTTCTGAGAAACCAAGAAATCACCAAACAAAACCAAAAGAATGAAAAAATGGAAAATAATGTGAAAAATCTCATTGGAAAAACAACTGACCTGGAAAATAGATCCAGGAGAGACAATTTAAAAATTATGGGACTACCTGAAAGCCATGAGCAAAAAAAGAGCCTAGACATCATCTTTCATGAAATTATAGTCCCAGTTATTTGTCAGGGGCCCCTCTAAGGTGAAGTGAATTATACAGGTTCACACAATCAACAGGTATCAGAGGTGAGATTTGAATTTGTTTCTCCTTTATTCTAAGACAACTCTTCAGTACTATGCCATGCTTCCTCTTACCATGGGATCATATGACTTTCTCACCCAACTCTCACCTGTGGCTTCAAGAAGCTGCAGTATACTAAGGGACCATAACTTAGTAAAATGGTCTCAGCAGATGGGCTAAACCAAGTTGAGGGTAACCAGTAGGCCTGAGACCCATTGATGAGTTAGGGTGATGTCTATTCAAAGCACATGAAGACTTCCTGTGCTGGAATGATCAGACAAGAAGCATCTTGAGGAGCAAGAACCATGGACCATTTAGCACTCAGTCAGACATCAGAGATACCAGGGTCATTCACTGTATGCCAGGTCATCACCAGTTGTCGACATTTTTCTTGTCATGGACTATGACAGCTCAGGAAGAGAGAGTGGCAACTCTGCCTTATTCAAATCCAATTAATAAGAGAGTCAAGATATTGCCCATGATGTTACTTGTCCTCTTCATAAACAGAAAGGGATAGCTAGGTGGCATAGGAAATAGAGCACTGGCCCTGCAGTTAGGAGGACCTGAGTTCAAATCCAGGCTCAGACGCTTTAACACTTACTAGCTGTGTGACCCTAAGAAAGTCACTTAACCCAGATTGCCATAAAAAAAAGAAAATGAAGAAAAAACAATGACTTTCTAATCTATGACAAAATTGGAAAGAATAGAAAGAGAATTCAGAAATAGGAGAAGGAATTTTAATTTATTATTAAGGACAGAGCAAGGACTCAAAGGAGACACTGAAGAAACATTTCACAACTGTGGTGTTTAGTATGTTTACCTAAATTTTTTAACAGATTGCTTCAGAGAAGGAAAAGACTACACCCAAAATGATGAAACAAGTGATGGGGAAGAGGAAAGCAGAGACATTGCTGATCAGTAGAGAATGGGTGAAAGGAAAGGTTTCAGAAGAAAACAGAAAAAGATTGGAGTGAAGGATGATGGAAAAAGAAAGAGGAAGAAGGAGCCAAGAATCATACTTAGGAAAAGTAACATGGACAACCCCTGGATCAAATTAAAACAGAGCATATTCCAAGATGAGGAGGGGATAGAAGGAGATAGAAACCTGAGGGCACTAATTTCAGTCCATTGCTAGGGTCACGATCACATGAGGAGAGCAGTAAGGGCAGCTGAAAGTATGGGAAAGGATACATCCCCTACGCTCGCCATCTGCTAGTTTCCTGTTTCAACAAATTATTCTTGCTAAATAGGTGCAATCTTTGTGGTTTCTGTTCTGTTTAATGAATGACAAGTACCATCAGCATCCTGAAATTCAGGGCCTCTCAAAATGTGCTGTCCTGATGGAAAACTCTGATCATACAATTCCAGTTAACTGGACTAATAAGAAGACAGAGAAGATGGTAATGAGACAAATGAAAGGGGATTTTCAGTGTCTCTGCATGACACTTGGATCTACGTCAAGCCCCTTTTCAGTTTCACAGAACAATGGTTCACCCGAATGTCATTGGGGTATGACCCACCTGGGAACAATGAAGGGCATATATGACACAGGAATAAATATCACACTTCTTTCCATGTATGTGTCATATCATAAATTTCATGTTTAATTATACTGAGGTTCACCATATGAGGGATTGCAATGAAATGTCTTTATATAATTTCATGGGGATATGCATTTAACATAAACTTTATTTGGGTGAGTTGGAAACGGTTTCCCAGCCACTTTGCTGAGCTCCTCCAATAAAGACTGGAGTTATTGCTTGGAACACAATGTGAGGCTGGAATGAAATCAATGATGTGACTGGCTGATGATCAATCAGCCTTGTACAGAATATTTCAAATCACTGCTTACATATTATTTTATAGGCTTCTGTAGTTTTTGCTTTAATAGATTTTTAATATTTTATACACTTTTAAACTCTGCATACTTCGGGATTTTACGTAGTGGTTGGGTTTAAATCAATCCAAGTTTTCTTCCATCTTGCATTTGCAGTGAGAAACTCCAGGACTTTTTTCCAAATTGACAAATAACTGCAGAACTCCAATGTCTACATGCATCTTTGAGGGGTGCTAGTCATATAATAATTGTATGCCATTGGAGAGTTCCTATCCCAGTCCTTTCTGGAAATCATTTTTGTTCATAAACCTATATAAAGGCATCTTACCAGCCTGCATCATAGGTCCAGTAGAGACCTCTATCCTGGCTTCATTCACAGATGGATAGGTACAGAACTTGATGAAGGCCACACAAACCATTCCTGAATATGGAATTTGGGGCTCCTGACTTCTCTGCCTATACACAAGACATACTGACAATTTGCAGATGCTTGGGTTCCATATGGCTAATTAAATCCCCAGATGTGCAGTATTTCAGCTTGAAGTCTTTCTTTAAAGATGAATGTGCTGCTTATTAAGCTGTTTGCTAAGTCTCAGCTCCAGGAACATCTATCCCCTCCTCCTGCCTTCCCTCCATATACACACACCCCAGAAAAAGGAAGAAAAGGGGGGAAAAAGATGTGGCTCAAGATGATTGAATTATTGTTACTTACTAGAAATAGGCCAAACCAGAAGTCATTTTCTCTGGTTTTGTCAAAACTTAGTTAATGATGTTTTGGTTCGGGTTTCTTTAAACCAGGGGTGGTTTTAGTTTGGGATTTACAGGATATAAGGTTATGTAGGGTTGGTGTATGCATGTGCCTGTGTGTGTTTTCCCCTTCAAGCTTTCTGACTTTCCTCAGCTCATTTGTAACCCTTGGAATGAAATAATCTTATTTTCCCATTTAGATAATTTTTCCCCTGCTGCCAGGGCATCCAGGGAAATCAAATGAACGTGCAGCAAGAGAGTGCCAACACTTCAGAAACACATGGACGGGTGGTGGGAAGAGGCAGCCCCCACATGGCTACAGAAGCTTCAGGAAGGAGACATGGGGGGAAAGCACAGGCTGAGCAGGCACCTAGCCACAGTGGAGGCTATTTATCTGAACCAAAGGAGGCCCCTTGGAGAGCATGAGCCTCTCCATCTGCTCAAAATCCACCAAATCAATTCAACAGCAGAGTCTTCCAGGGCTCTTCCTGGGAAGGGAAGCCGGATGAATGGGCTGCTTCCAGACAGAACTTCACTGTCTTGGGCTTTGGTTTCCTGAGTCATTCTTCTCAAGGGAGCCCCAGCTTTGAGGCTATTCAGGAAATACTATGCAGAAAAGGCTAAAGCAACTCTGTGGTGAGACAGTCTGGAGGAGACTCAGATACTATAATACGGGGCTTGGCCTCAAGGAGCTTCAGAATATAGTGGCTTACTATCAAGATGAAAACATACAGGTAAGGTGCAAACACAAGCATAAGAGGCAGTGGGGTATAGTGGAGAGGCAGCCTTGTAAGCAGGAAGCCCATCCTGTCTCGAATACAGGTGGCTTTCAAAGACTCTCTCTCTCTCTCTCTCTCTCTCTCTCTCTCTCTCTCTCTCTCTCTCTCTCTCTCTCTCTCTTTATACATGCATACACATGTGTGTATATGTTATACATGCTCATATACCTATATACATGAGGCTATACTTATAGATATGTGTATATGCACACAAGGACATGTAGAGAAGAAAGAAGAAGAGAGGAGAGGGAGAGGAGAGGGGAGAGGAGGGAAGGGGAGGGAAGGGGATGGGGAGGAGAAAGACTATGTTTGTGTATGTGTATGTGGGGGTATATGAATGTATGCTTATCTTCCCCATTAGAAACTCTTAGATAGCAGATATGGTTCCACTTTTGTCCTTGTATTCCCAGTATTTAAAACAGTTCCTGGCATATAGTAGATACTTACTAAATGCTTGGTAATTCATTAGTTGACTGTTAATTGCCAGGAAGGTATTTATCTGCATTGGTAAAGAGAGTTTTCTCACTCAAAAATCCCTATGGTATGAGATTCCAACTATAGTCCAAGACACAAACTCAGAACAATTAATGTGTCCCTTCTCACAGCTGCTTTCCAAGTGTTGTGCACATCTCCTATATTGGCATTCAAGGCCTTCCAAAATTTGACATCACAATCTTTCTGGACTCATTTCATACCATTCTTTTTCTGCTTACGCTACACTTTAGCTGAACTAGACGCTGTCCCCCGATATCCACTTTGCCTTTGGCAGCTCCGCGCTATAAATTACGCTGCCCATATTGACCCCATAAGGGTTCTGTTGCTTTCTTCTTCATCCTTTAATGTCTAATTCAACTTGTACTTATATTCATGTAGCATTCCTTAATCTCCCAAATCAGTACTTATCTTCCTTCCCTTTGCAAACTTGGATCTAATGTGGCGTTTTGTTTGCCTTTTCTATTTTGGGGTATACGTATTATGTGTCACTTCATATTTTCAAAATTGTATTTGCCATGTCATACAATCAGAGAATGAAACTGAAAATGGAGTATATCGTATTAGCTTTATATCTCCCCAAGTGCCTAAGATGATGGTCTTTGCATATCAGGTATTTACTAAAAATAATGAATTGAATTGAATTAAGTTCCATGTTCAAATGTGCCTACATAGTCAATTATTAATTATCACAATGATTAATCCATTGTTAATCTTGTTTTGAGGTTCTTTTATATCTATTCTGTAATGGAGTGAAACACAGTTAATGTTACTTTTCTCTTTCACTTTGGGAAAAGAGAGATATGAGCCAGAAGGTCAATAACCTAAGAAAAATCCATGGAGAAGGAAACGAAGGAAACTTCTCTAGCTAGGATAATGTTTTGTATCATTATCTCTCTAGTGTGGAGTGTGACCTGGAAGTTATTGAGCTAGTCATAGCATCCTAGCTTTAGAGCTGGGAGGGAAGGATCTCAGATTCAACCTTTTCTTTTTACAGATGAGGAAAATAAAAGCCAGGGAAATCAGTGGCTTGCCCAAGGTCACAAGGTAGTAAGCTTCAGAGGTGAGATTGAAACCCAGAGCCTTTGACTCCTGAGCCCATGATCTTTCCACAGTACCAGAGGACAGGCTGGGGTAGATGATCATCTTTCCATTTTCTCCAGTCAGGCCTTCAAATTCTTTTTTTTATTCATTTGTTTTGAAGCATCATCAAGTCCCAGAACATCTGCAATTCACATCAAAAAGACTTAGGGGGTAGACTTGACTGAAAACTCTATGTGAGTCAACCCTGTGGTATGGTTACAAAACAAATAAAGTTAATGAAATCTTAGGGTATATTAATGAAAGTGTAATGTCCAGTTGTAAGACTGTGAGTCATGGAGCATGTCAGTCTCTGTAATATTAAAAATGACAATCACTTAATAGGCAACGGAGAGGCACATGGTCTGTGTTTGTAGGTTACAAAACATTAATAATGAGGGATTTTTAAAATGAGAACCAGAGTTCAGGATGTCATCCAAGAAAGGTTCCATCAAGAAAGAAGATGGTCCAGTCATGTGACAAGACAGAAAAATGAATACCCTCAGAACACCCCATTGTGGTGAACATTGGGGAAAAGTTGGTTTATTTTATTTAATTATCAGAAGGAATATGCCCTTGAGGTACCACTAGTTGCCCTGATAAACAATTGTGTTTCCACGTGGAGATGAGGGAAGCCTGTGTCTGTAGGAGCTAAACACTACTGGATCCTTGTGCATATTCTTGTTATGATAGAGTAAAGTTAACATTACTTTGTTAACTATTCAATGACCTACAAGTGATTCGTCTCATCCCAGCACCAAAATTGAATCAACAGGATGCCAGTGTCAAATCCACCCCTAATACCGTTCATCTTATCGATGAGGAAAGGAAGTTCCAGTAAAGTTAAGTGACTTCTCTGAAGTCACATGGAAAGCAAGGATAGCTAGTGATCAAACCCAGGTCCTGTGACCCAAAATCAACCCTGAAAATGAAAGTTTGTGTGGGGAAGTTTCCCCTTTCCCAACACATATCCTCAAGAGTCTACTAATAAACTTCAAATTTTTTTAAAACAAACACACATTATGATTAATGAACAAAAGAGACTTTTATCCCAGCCCTTCCATTTTATAGATGAAGAAACTGAGGCACAAAGAAGCTAATTGATTTGGCCAAGGTTACATAAGTAACAAGTTGAAAATCTGTACTTCAAACTCAGATCCTTTGACTTCAAACAGATCACATCCTAAGACCTCATCAGCTAATATCTTAGTTTTCTGTTATTCATGAGTGTTTTAACCCCTTTGTAAGGCTTAGTAAGAAATGAGCCTTTAATTCAATAGGCAAAAGAGGTTCAAAAAGCCAATGAGGAGAAGAAGGCTTTAAAAAAGCAGAATTAGCCAAATGGAAAACGAGGTTCAAATGCTCACTAACGAAAATAGTTCTCTCAAAATTAGAAAGGAACAGATGGAGGCTAATGACTTTACGAGAAACCAAGAAATCACCAAACAAAACCAAAAGAATGAAAAAATGGCAGATAATGTGAAATATCTCATTGGAAAAACAAGTGACCTGGAAAATAGATCCAGGAGAGACAATTTAAAAATTATGGGACTACCTGAAAGCCATGATCAAAAAAAGAGCCTAGACATCATCTTTCATGAAATTGTCAAGGAAAACTGCCCTGATATTCTAGAACCAGAGGGCAAAATAAGTATTCAAGGAATCCACTGAGCATCACCTGAAAGAGATCCATAAAGAGAAACTCCTAGGAACATTGTGGCCAAATTCCAGAATTCCCAGGTCAAGGAGAAAATATTGCAAGCAGCTAGAAAGAAACAATTTGAATATTGTGGAAGTGCAATCAGGATAACACAAGATCTAGCAGCTTCTACATTAAGGGATCAAAGGGCATGGAATATGATATTCCAGAAGTAAAAGGTACTAGAATTAAAACCAAGAATCACCTACCAAGCAAAACTGAGTGTACTACTTCAGGGGAAAAATGGTCATTCAATGAAATAGAGGACTTTCAAGAATTCTTGATGAAAAGACCAGAACTGAAAAGAAAATTTGACTTTCAAATACAAGAATGAGAAGAAGCATGAAAAAGTAAAAAGCAAAGAGAAGTCATAAGGGACTTACTAAAGTTGAACTGCTTACATTCCTGCATGGAAAGACAATATTTGTAACTCTTGAAACTTTTTTCAGTATCTGGGTAGTTGGTAGGATTACACACATACACATACACACAGAAAGAGACAGAGACAGAGAGCACAGAGTGAGTTGAATAGGAAGGGATCATATCTAAAAAAATAAAACTAGGGAGTGAGAGTGGAATATGTTGGGAGGAGAAAGGAAGAAATGGAATGGGGCAAATTATCTCTCATAAAAGATGCAAGAAAATGACTTTTCAATGGAGGGAAAAAGGTGGGAGGTGAAAGGGAAAATTTGAAGCTTACTGTCATCACATTTGGCTCAAGGAAGGAATAAAATGCACATTCATTTTGGTATGAAAACCTATCTTACAATACAGGAAAGTAGGGGAGAAGAGGATAAGCAAGGGGGGGATGATGGAAGGGAGGGCAATGGGAAGAGGGAGCAATCAGAAATCAATACTCTTGGGGAGGGCCAAGGTCAAAAGAGAGAATAGAAGCAATGGGGGGCAGGATAGGATGGAGGGAAATATAGTCAATCTTACACAACATGACTATAATGGAAGTCATTTGCAAAACTACACATATGTAGCCTATGTTGAGTTGCTTGCCTTCTCAATGAGGATTGGTGGGGAGAGAAGTTGGAACTCAAAGCTTTAGGAACAACCGTTGAGTATTGTTCTTGCTACTACGAATAAGAAATACAGGTAATGGGGTATAGAAATTTATCTTGCCCTACAGGACGAAAGAGAAGATGGGGTAAGGGAAGGGAGGGATGTTAGAAGGGATGGCAGATTTGTGGTAGGGGTAATTAGAATGCTCAGTGTTTGGGGTGAGGGAGGGGAGAGATGGGGAGAAAATTTGGAACTCAAAATTTTGTGGAAATGAATGTTGAAAACTTAAAATAAATATTTTTTTTAAAATGAAACAAGCCTTGATCCAGAATACTGGGAGGCAAGGAAGGGAAACAATGAAGTAGAGTTCTGATAGAAAGGAAATGGGGACTAAGAGGAGATATAGGAGGAGCCAAATTGTGCCTATTTTGTAATATACCAAACCCCAGCAGCTACTAGATTAAAGCACCTTATCCAAGTGGAAGAGTCTAGGGTACTTCTGTGAAATTTGCAAGGATATGGCATTTAATGGAAGTATTTTTAGAAGTGGAAAGACTGGAACATATGTGGGTTTACTTTGTATAACCGATTCTGATCAGCTAACCTAGATTATTATTACAATAGCCTGTGGGTGGGCCTGCCTGCTTTTCTCCAATCTAGCCTCCATTCAGTCAGTAAAGTGAATTTCCTAAAGTGTAGATCCTGTGACGTCATTTCCCTAGTCCATAAACTTTAGTCAATCCCTGTTACCTCCAGGAGCAAATACAAAATGCTTTCCTTGGTATTCAAAATCCTTCATAACCTAGGCCCCTCCTACTTTTCCAGTTTTAGTATGTCTTTCTCCCTAACAAGTTTTGTTCCATCCAGTGATGCAGACCTCCTGGATGTTCCACAAACAAGACACTGATCTCTTGGCTCTAGGCATTTTCTCTAGTTTTCCCCCATACCTGGAATGCTCTCCTTCTTCCAGTGGGACTACTGACTTCCTTGAAATCTCAAATAAAATCCCACCTTCTACAGGAAGCTTTCCCCAGCCCCTCTTAATTCTAGTGCTTTCTCTCTTTTAATTATTTCCTAATTATCCTGCATATAGTTTTCTCTTATATATGTGTTTGCCCATTGTTTTCCCCATTACAATGTAAGCTCCTTGAAGGCTGGAACTATCTTTTACCTCTTTTCATATCCCCCGTGCTTAGCACAGTCCTTGACACATGGAGGCCATCTCCAGTCATGCTGATGTATATCTTGCCATTGGTTGCAGAAGGCTCCAGGGGAGAGAGGGAGACAGCCCTCTGTCATTTAAATCCATTGTACTTGCAAGGCATGGTATCATCTTCCTCGTGTCATGGTTCTCTTCAAGAGAAGAAGAAGGAGGAGGGGGAGAAAGAGGAGGAGGAGAACAAGAAGAAGAAGAAGAAAAAGAAGAAGGAAGATGATGGAGAAAGAACAAGAAAAACAAGGATGAAGATGGAAGGAAAAGAACAAGAAGAAAAAATGTGGCTTTCTAAACCACTGTATGACCCACAAAGATCCATGTGAGGTTTAGTGATCCACATTTCTATTTCAGTTTTTTTTCCAGTTCAATTTTTTTAATGTATTTTATTTTTTAACTTATAAAATAAAGCATTTCCATAATACAGTATAATAAAAAGATGATTGAACATAAAACTGCAAATCTGCTATGTATGATTTCCTATTCATTTTAAATAGATAATGAAGTTATAATGTCAATTTCTTTTTTCTTCCCTATCCCCTACCCCCAGAGATGGCAACCATCTGATGCCACTACTCTACAACCCCCTAAGTAGCAAGTATAAAGTCTGACTCTGGTAGAGACAAAGAATCCTTAGCAATACTTAGTACCAAGGCACACCTGTCTCCATAACCCACTAAGAAGTGGCATCTCCTAGGGCACAAGCTGATGACTCTTGTCTACCTGAAGTCCTAAGATCTGACCAGGTGATTGCTCAAGGTCCTTTACAGGTTTGTGATTCTGTAAGGTAGAATGGAAATTTATATTAATCACAGCTTATCAGTGAACTGTGAGAGCTCCCTGCAAACAAATGGTAAGGGGGTAGAATTTTTTCAAAGATATTATTTCTTTATATATTTTCTTTTTCAAAGATATTCCTTCATAGGAAAAAAATGTGTGTTGTTTTTGCTCTCTTTCCACTACTTTGGACAGGGGGCACTGCTGGAGAGCTCATCAGACATTCTCAGGCATATTGTTTTTCATCTGACCAAAGTAATGAATGAATGCATTAATTAATTTAAAGCATCTTTTAAGGTTTTATTATATATCAAGCACTATGCAAAAATTGTGAATACAAATATAAGCAAAATAGTGACCTGCTCTCATGGAACTTACATGCTAATAGGGCAATATGTTGGCAGGGGAGAAAGGGATGGTCATGGAGGTGGCAGAGGGAATGGTTATTGGAGCTATAGTCCGAAGGGCTGAGGAAAGGAAGATAACATGGTGGTGGCCAGGAAATAGCATAGTGTTACTGGGTCTAGGCAGTATCGGGTGAATGTTATCTGAGTCTACCCTGTACATTCAGAAAATGAGAAGAAAATAGCACAGAAATGGCTTAAAAGGAATCGTTATCCTAGAGCATGAGTCTCAAAAAGACTGTTTCACAGAAAAAGAGGTCCCATGTTGATCACAGCCCTCTATGTCTACTATTCCTAGCTGTTTAAGAATTGCTTAAAGAGCCAACATGAGACCACTGGAACTTTGATCCAGGGCTATGATATAGTAGGGAACATTCATTCTCCCAACAATGTATCAACATTTGGTGGAGAGAATAGGTTATGTTAGGTTATGTTAACTGCACTTTAGCTTAAAGCCAACACAGTAACATGAGTTATGAAAATCTAAAATGGAAGGAATGCTCCTCTCCCACCCCAGTGTAGATGCCCTAAAGGAAAGAAGTTGCCCTACTCACTGACTCTCTCTGCACTGAGGCGCTCTAAGGACCCCATTCATCCAAGCTCTCTTCTCTCACCAGACCAAATTGGAGCAGACTGTTCCCCTAAAACTTAGCCTTGAGACTACCGGATCATCACAAGTGATGAGAAACACCAAGTGTGGAGTTGTCACGATTTCTCTGTCTTGACACACAAACTAAATTTGCCCTAATTACTCACCGTTTGTTCTGTTCACTCTAACATTTTTTTTAGGTTCACAGCTCCTTTCATAAAATTGATTTTAAGATCAAAATAAATTACAGTTTTAAGAATTTTATAGTACTCATTGAAATAACTACAAAATTATGTAGGTGTTACATGATAAGCTTTGAGACGTCTATATAATGAGTGGTCATGATACAACTTTATCAGTAAGAAAGAGAAACAATGGGAGTTACATAAACCTCAGATCCAAAAAGTATTGAAGCAACCTACTATGAGATGATCACAATCACAGAATAATACCTGACATTTGCATAGAGCTTTAAGATTTGCCAAGTGCTTCACATGTTAATCTCATTTCCTCCTACAAAAATCCCAGGAAAATGCCATTTTTACCCCCATTTTACAGATGAAGAAATTGAGACACATATTGAAGAAATGACTTACCCAAGGCCACCCAGTTAGTAAGCATCTGAGGGCAGATTTGAACTCAGGAAGATGAGTCTTTCCTAACTCAAGGTCCTAACTCTATCCACTGTTAGCAGCTGGGTGCCTAATCATAGATTTGAAGCTGCATGGAAACTTTAGAGGCCATAAAGCTCAAGTCCCTTGTTTAATAGGTAAAGAAACTAAGTGACAGAGAGGCTGTTACTTAGCTAAAGTCATGCAGCTAATAAGTTTCTGAGGTAGGATTGAAGTCCAAATATTTCTGGTTCCAAGTACAATACTCTTTCAACTACACTATATTTACTTTGTGTATATATGCATGTATATATATATATATACATATATGTATATATATGTATATTTTTTTCTTATTTGTGTTCATGTTATATTCTCTCCCATCCCTGCAGTAGAATGCAAACTCTTTGAGATCAGATATTATTTCATTGTTGCCTTTGTATCTGTAACACCTAGCATAGTGCTAATTGAATTTTAGATGTCACCAAAGGATGGTTCCGTAAGTCCAACAACTGTGGAATGATAGGTTCAATGTTTTGAGTAAATTTAATGGAATAGCCTTTATTAAGCACTTACTACGTGCCTAACTCTGTGCTTGGGGTAGTCCATGTTTCTAAAAAGCTCACATTCTAATTGAGAAAGAAAATAAATATAGACTGCTCAGTTGCAAGGTAGATGGAAAGGCCCATACAGTTCACTGCTGAGAATATGTCCTGGTGGGATCTAGGTGGGCAAGTTTCCTGCTCTCCACTCAACAGGAATCAGACCCTAAGACAGGCAAGAATACGAAAATCCCCACAATCAGTTCAGTGAACTTTGTGTATATGTAGCCTGCATTTCAAATCTGGATCCCTTTGCAGAAAACTCTTCCAATTGGTGGAGAAAATGGTGACACTGTGAGCCTGTGTGAGGAGTAGGGCTGGTGTGAGAGTTTAGGAAAGAAGAAAAATTCTTTATTCCTGCTTTTTTAATAGAGGCATTCATGGTTATAGACCCTCTATGACCAGTTCCAGGAAGGACAAAGAAAATCTCTTGTGTAGTTTTAAGGGAAAGCTAACTTCTCAATATGCCTGATTTCCAGGTTCCTTCCAAGACATTTTAGGGAATTTTCTCCTTGGGGAAGACTAGAGCTTTCTCTTTCTTGGTTAAGTTCTTAGTTCAATCCCATTCAAAGAATCAATTCACTTTTGTGTTTTCTGGTATATTCTAATCTATAGAATTCTAGTTTCTTTCTGCTGTCTTTTCAAATAAATGGGATGACTGATCACTATTTGTGATGGTCTTTTGTGTAACTAGCATTTGGTGGGAAGTGTCAAACCTATGGGTGTAAACTTGAGTGTCCTTTTGCCTTTAAGAAAGATAGCAAACAGGGAAGGTAGCAGCTTTTTTCCTTATGAACCTATAAAATTGTTCCTCTAGAACAGCAATTTTAGAGGGACAGATGGATATAATTCTGGTCTCATACCCACTCTGGTCAGCGTCATGACCTCTCCTCCTGCTCTGCTCAAGGAAAGATTTACAGTCTCCCTTCAAGAGAAATGGAACAAATCCCAGAGATGTCTTTCCATGCCTTCCCTAGACATCCCATGTGGTCACATATATTTTACATGGGTAACATACACCCTTAGATATGGAAAGCAGACACAATGTCACTCAGAGGGAGCAAAGTACCTGAAGTTCTCCTACACTAACCTTTGAAGAAAATTCCAAATAAGAGGGTGGTAAGAATTTAAATAATCTCCAACCTCACCTTTAACAAACTGCTCAATCATTCAGTTCATGGGAGCCATATACACTGTCCTTGGGATGACATATATCAACATTTCATTGATATGTTGAGTTGGCTCATTTTGCTGCATTTTTTAAAGGTTACAGAAAGAAAATAACTCCTGACCAGAGGTACTGTATAAGCAGCTGTCATAAAGAAGAGATTGTGTGAACTTCTAAATGCCTGGCCTGGAGGATTTTCAAAACAACAGAAAATATACCCAAATTGGGCAAACCTCGATCAGGTTTCACACATGGAGGAAAAGTGTACTCAAGTCTTAAAACCTGTGTTGCCACAGCTGTGTTTAGCATGATTCTGATGAAAATAATACCAGTGAAAATGATGGCTTATTTCTACAATGCTTTTCTTCCAGTGTGCCAGAAACTCTACCCAACAGCTCTCATTAGCCTTTTCTAAACCCTTTGGAGTTGTTGCAGATATTAACTCCTATTTTTAGATGAAGAAACTAAGATATAATGAGGTCAGTCCCAGTGGCTAATTCTATTAAGCAGCCCAATCCTGATTCTCCTTCCTCTGGTATGAGCTGTAGTTTTAGCAGAAAATGGAGACATGGGAGAAAAGAAAGCATTTCTTCTGAAGTTTTACAAGAGGTGTGGCTCTGTCATCTGGTAAAGGAAAGGGAGATGTGATAAAAATAAATAGTACTATAGCTGTTCTCCCACCAGGAAGTTTGTGTGTTTGGGCACTCACTTATTTGTGCATTACGAGGAGTTACTATCCTCAAAACATGGCTGTGGGGTTAAAGTGAAGGCAGAGACAGAGGAATGGGTAACAGGCATTATTATTCCCAGGATGACCTTTCAAAGGTCATCTCTTAAATGTTAAATCTGATTACCCTTTCTGAGTCCTCATCCCACTTAACCTTTCCACAGCATTCAACACCAACATCAACAGCCAAACTCTACTCTGATATTCTTTCTTCTGTTGACTTCTTTGACAATGTTTTCCTTTGCTTTTCCTCCAGCTTGGTCTGTTGGATTACTCCTCTTTAGTCTTTTTCAGTAATTCATGCTCCTCCTCCTACCTTTTAAATACCAGTGTCCTTTAAACTCTGTTTTGAGTCTTCCAATTCCAGATCAATGATTTCATGGTTTCTCTCTGTATACTTTCTCTACTAGTGATTTTATCTCTTTGAATGGGATCAATTGTCACTTTTATATAGTGGTCCATAACATAAATCCTGCTCTAATCTTTCTACTTAATTCCAGTCCTAAATCTCCAGTTGTTTGCTGGATCTTTCCATGTGAATACTACATGGGAACCTCAAATTTAATCTATAGAAAACTGAACTCATCACTAATGACTGACATGCAGTGGGTCCTCAGTAAGTGCCTGCTGAACATCATCCCCATTAAATGTGTCATTTTAAAAAAATCTTTCTTAATTCTGTCAATATCACACAATCTTCCTAGTTACCAAGGTTCAGAATTTCAATGACATCTTTAACTCTTTCTCTTTAACTGTCCATATCCAACTCATTGCCAATTCCTGTAGAAGCTACCTCCACAGCATCTTTCTCAGGCTTTCTCTTCTCTCTACTCATATGGCCACCACCCTAATTCAGACTCTTACCTTTTACCTTGAATGCCTTAGGAGCTCCCTGCCTAAAGTCTTTCCCCTGACTGATCCATTCTCTATACGGTTGCTACAGTAACAGTTTTCATGATGCCATACCCCTGCTAAATAGTTTTCATTGGTGCCCTACTTTCTCTATTACATACATTCTTAAGAATTTTTTGTATATCATGGACCCTTTTGGAAATCTGGTAAATTCTATGAACCCCTTTCCAGAATAATATTTTTAAATGCATGAAATATATAAAATTACAAAAAATCCCAATTCTTTTAAAATACAGCTATCAACATTTTTTTTAACAAGTTCATGGACTTTTGATTAAGAAGGGCTGCTAATAGTATATTCTCACATTATTTCACTCTCCCCCCTTTTTTATACTCTATTTTTCAACCAAAATGGATAAATAGCTACCACAGTGTCTTTTTCTACACTCTTCTGCATAAAGTCTTCACAAAGCCAACTCTACTCCCACCGCCTGGAATGCGTTTCTTTTAAAATCCTCTCATCTGGGCACAGCTCAAACATCACTTTACTTGTATCTATGAAGCTTTCCCTGATGTCTATTACCTCCTCAACTTTTCTTGGGTTTTGGATCTCTCTTTTGTCTCCTGGTGCATTCTACCTTGAACCACAGTGATGTGTGTATATGTTCTTTGCCCTTTAATTGATAATTACAGCTCCATAGGATCATGAAGCCTATCCCCAAGAAGCCCATTATTGACTCAAATGTTGTGTCTGGGAATTTTTAAGATGATTTCTCACACTTTCTCCTCTTTCCTTCCAAAGTCAAAGATAACTAGAAAATTTTGCCTTATTTCAAGTCAATAATTAAGCCTAAACAACTGGGTTTATGCCAATAATGATTAATTCCTGCCTGTCACCTTTACACTCTACAGTTAATATATTTGCTATGGTATCTGTGAGATTATTCCTAATAGTGAGTGATTAAAATATCTAAACTAAGTATTTTTATAGTATCCAGAATCTAGAATTCTAATTGAAGTATCCATTTTGCCTCCAATTTTAATCACAAATTTTAATTGTGATTTTACAATAAAAAGAACTAGTTTTCCTTAATCATGAGCAATCAATATTCATGTAAGCCCAGATTTTCCACATTCAATTAAAATGACTTCCTCTCATTAAAAAAATATATTCCACAGAGCTCTCTTTGCCAAAGTCTGAATTAATAGATCTGTTTAGGAAAAAACAGTCACTTTCCTAAGAACAAAAGAACAAATAGAAGAACAAGAAATCTTTTCAAATATTTTTACATAACTCCATTTAGCTATCTGCCACAAATGTGGAATAATAGTCTTAATTATAATAAATAATGAACTTTCTTCCATTATTGGGCTGTTTAAATGATCATGTCAGTATTCTAAAGCAGAAGAGTTTAACAGATAAAGTGACAACATAAATGCAACAGGAGTTTGTGGATATTGGTGGAATAGAATAGAATAGAATAGAATAGAATAGAATAGAATAGAATAGAATAGAATAGAATAGAATAGAATAGAATAGAATCAATTAACTTAGAATGGAAGAAAACAATACTATTCAACATAGCTCATTTTTCAATCAATAAAACGAGGACAAAAACAAAATAGGTGAGTTGATAAAAACACAGATAGATCTGTGGTGGTCATGGATTTAAGAAAAATCATTTGCTTGCACTGCCATTTTAAAAGATTGTATAATCAATACAATAGTTCCCATAACCATTTTAGGACTTAGAAAGTCTTTTGGGTGGCAGAGACAAGATAGGAGAGTAAAAATAGGGACTTGACTGAGCTCTCCCAAACACCTCTCTAAACAACTTTAAAATAGCACCTTTTGCAGTAGCGAAACCAACCAAAGGACTGGTTGAAATGCTTTTTTTAGCCCAAGACAGCTTAGAAAGTTGTCAGGGAATTTGTCTATCTCACTAAGATGAGATCCAGCACAGGCTGTGCCCTAGCAAATTATTAGCAGACTTTGTGGGCATGTGCATCAGTGACCTCAGCTTCTGGATCTCTCAGACCATAGTTGGACAACTAGTCAAAAGGAAATTATAGAAAACTCTTTGCTGACAGTACGTGTAGGATGCCCATACACAGATCCAGGTGAAAGTTCCAGGGTGTAAAAAAGCAGTAACAAACCAGAGCTTGTGGCCACAAAGAGTGGGGACCTGGTCACAGTTCCAAGGCAAAAAAGAGTTCTTGTGGTCCCTCACAGACAAGAGTACAGGCCAGGAGAGCAGTAACCACATGTCTTTTTGCATCATACCCCCTTGGAAGAACTGAAAATTTGCACATAGCCAGAACTAGTAGCACAAAAATACTTGAAGTGTGGGAAAGTGCACCCTCAATTCTGGAAGCAGAGCTCAACTTTAGCACACACTGGAAAATGAGCAAACAACAAAATAAGAACCTAATTATAGAAAGTTATTATGGTGACAGGGAAGATCAAAACACAACTCAGAAGAAGACAACAAAATTAAAACAGCTACATTCAAAACCTCAAAGAAAAATATGAATAAATCTCAGGCCCAGAAAAGTTCAAAATGGATTTTTAAAAATCAAAGAAGAGAGGTTGAGGAAAAACTGGGGAAAATCATGAAAATCATGCAAGAAAATCATGAAAAACAGAGTCAACAGCTTGGTAAAGGAGGAACAAAAAATTCAAAAGAAAATAACACATTAAAAAGTCAGAATAGGGAGAGGCACAAAAATCCACAGAAGAGAAGAATGCCATGTGGAATAGGCCAAATGAAAAAAAATGTACAAACAAAATTCAATGGAGAAGAGAACTTACTAAAAAGTAGACTAGGTCAAATGGCAAAGGAAGCACAAAAGCTCAATTAAGAAAATAATTCCTAAAAAATTTGAATTGGACAAGTGGAACCCGTAGCAGGAATTCTTAACATTTTTAGTGTCATAGAATCCTTTGGACTCCTCAGAGTCACATTTTTTCAATGCACAAAATAAAACAATGAAATCATAAAGAAAAATTATTATATCGAAATTGTGATTTAAAAATAATTTTAAACAAGCACTGAACTCAATTTAAGAACTTCCTCCTATATAAGACACCAATATAATGAACACCCAAAAATAGGAATGAAGAAACATACAATTAAGGCATTATTACCCTCCATTTGAATTATGAGATCATAGGGATCATAGATCTGTAGCTGGAAAAGACCTCAAACGTCTCTTGTCCAATTCCCTCATTTTTCAGATGAAAAAACTGAGGCCCAGAAAGGGTTAGTGTGTTACTAATTTTACAGAGTCACACTGATAATGACAATTGAACTAACTACTCAACTCTTCAAATTTATACTTTTAGTATTTAGCAAATTTAAGATTTTAAAAATTTTCCATGTAGTAGAAAAAACATAGATCTTGAGTCAAATGTTCTGAGTTCTAATCCTGAATGTGCTGTTTACTACTTCTATGACTCTAAAAAACTACTTTTTAAAAGACTCTGAATCTCAGTTTCCTCCTCTGAAAGTTGAAGTGATTGGATTAGATGATCTCTGGTAGTTCTACAATTTATATTAAATCTGAAAACCTTTTTATTTATTTTTGCTTTCTCTTTTATCTTATTTTTCCCCTAATTACATGTAAAATTTTTGAACATGTTTTCTGTTTTGAGTTCCAAATTCTCTCCCTTATTCCCACTTCTTTCCTCTCATTGATAAGGCAAAAATTTTGTATATGTTATACATGTGCAGTCATGTAAAAACATATTTTCATGTTAGTCATGTTGTAAAAGAAATCATAGACCTTCCCACTAAAAATCCTGTGAAAAAACATAATAAAAACTGCTATGCTTCAATCTGCATTCAGACTCCACCAGTTCTTTCTCTAGAGATGGATGGCATTTTTCATCGTAAGTTCTTTGGAATTGTCTTAGATCATTGTATTGCTGAGAATGGCTAATTCTTTCACAGTACAATATTGCTGTTGTATTGTAATGTTCTCTTGATTCTGCTCATTTCACTTTGTATCAGTGAATGCATGTCCTTCTAGGTTTTTCTGGAAGCATTCTGCTTGGGAAGTCTTTTATTAAATTTAATTCCTAGTGATTCTGTATCAGATGTTTTTATCTGAATGACCCAAGCCCAAATCTGGAGCTCCCAGTCTGCTGTACAGCACAATCAAACACAAGAATAGTGTAACCATTGATATATCCCCCTCCTTTTACTCCCCTTTTTACTTTAATTTTCTGTGCGACATCATAGAATAAAAAAGGGTAAATTTGAGCAATAGAGGGAGGAAAAAAGTGACTGAGAGGCTTGTAAATGAACATAAGAAGTTTTTCTTTTTATTGATAATTAACTTTTAAACAAACATTAAATTGTACATTAAATATGATTGAGGAAGTTTGATATAATGAAAGAAGAATATGATGTCATAAAATTTGTTCCTATAGTAAACTACAAAAGGACAGTTTTGGGAAGAACATAAAGTGAAATTAACTTTTTGAAAGTGTCAATATGATATTTACATCCTAGAAAGAGGGATTTGACCAAAATTTTTCATGAACTTGTCTGCTTTCTTGGGGTCTGGCCCAGAGTCATCTCCTGATAAACCTTGTCAATTTCATCTCTTTCACTGGTCCCCTTTCTCCAACTCACTAAGGTCTTCATCCTCTTTCCTGATTGTGTCTTTACCATACTCAAGTAGCTCTCTCTGCCCCTTTTGCATCTAGAACTGGGTACAGACTCCTTACCTTTATTATCTGCTTCTAGTCAGCTTTTTCCATCCTTATCTCACATTAGTCATTTCTATTCTTATCTCACGTTCACTCAACCTGTGTTCCAGTCAAGCTGGACTCTCCAAAATCAACAATTCATCTCCCACTTTCATGAATCACTTTGTATATCTCATTTGTAAAATGCATTCTTTCCACATCTCTGTCTTTCTTGACCCATTTTGTCCTTCAAAACCCAGTTCAGAAACCAATTCTTCCTTACAGTTCATTTCAGGGTGTGCACTAGAGTCAATTATTAAATTATTGTGAGCATTTAGTTCTCAGAGGTAAATAAAAGCTAAAAAAAAGTATCAGAGCTTGATTTGCCGATCTGTTGATCATCTACGCTTGAGAAAATGCTAACAATATAGCTTAAACTTGAAAGTGTGTAATGCATAAGGGCAAGGACTCTCTTTTGCCTCTTTTTGTATTCCCAGTGTTTAGTACAATGACTGATACATAGTAGGCACTTAATAAATGTTTACTGGTTCATTCTCTCACTCTGAGAATCCATTGTTAAGATTGTATCATTTACCAGTACACTGGACTTGTCATTTGCAATTTACAGTTGTTAAGATTGTACATTTACCAGTACACTCCTTATCTCACATTTGAAATGACTCTCTGGTCTCAGATTCTCCTAGATCACTTCTGTGCCTCTCGCCTTTGCTCCCTCTTATTTGTATATATTTATTTGTGTCCCTGTCCTATCACCCCTCAATTACAACCCACCTCATACAGTGTAAGTTCTTTGAGGGCAGGAATTATCTTCTTGGTTTTTTCTCCTTTCTATTTCTAACACCTAGTGCAGAGAAGATACATTGTAACACATCTTTTTCTTAATCAAACTGAATTAAGTTCTGTGTGCTCCAGCAAGTAGCTGCTGCCATTTCATGGACTTTGGTGCCTCTTTTAAATAGTAATTCATTCTTGTGATAGAACCAGTGTCATGCAGAGGGAGAAGAGTCATCTTCTCACATGAGTAATCCGTGATCAAATCAATGTCCAAGTGTGTAAAGAAATAGGAGAGCAGCCTGGTTGCTGGGGCATGAGAAGGGTAGGCATTCCAGAAGACCAGGTTTGACTAGACTGCCTCTCTACAGAAGATCATTCTGAACATTTTGAAAAGGTACATAACAATGGGGCTATAATTCAGAAAGGGAAAAGCTGGGGAGGATACTACAAAGACAGACATGTCAACCCAATGACATTTGTTTTCACAGACTACTCAGAGTCTTACCATGTTACTTGCAAGACTTTAATTCATTTACATCTAATTCAACAATTAAATGCCATCTGTATACAGGTGACAGGTGCTAGGGAGATACCATCTTTAATTAAAACTTGATTCCAGCTTTAGGGAAGCTTACAGTCTAAACATGGGTAACTATAATTCAATTTAAATAAAAGACAACTCATTATTCTAATTCTTTCAGTTTATTTGAAAGGATTGTGAAGACAGTCTCAAAAAATTGCACTACCAAGTTGAGGGAGAAAAAAAATTTACTTAGCATATTTAAAATAAATAATAAAATCCATTCCTGCTAACTTGAGGCAGGACTCTTGACTTCTTGTTTGCTTATAGGAATAGAACTTCTAGGAAGTTTCAGAGCTAAGCAGAGCCAAAACTTGGATGGGCAATGATGACTTTACTGCAGAGTTCTGAAATTTGAGGCATATCAACAATACAGCAATCCCTCCATACCATAAAGGTGACTGGGCTTAGTGTGTATGGAACAAGAATAATTAGTTAAAATAGCAAGATAACAGATAGTACCTCTTCCTTTCACAAGCAATACGAACGTGGTCAATGGTTCATCCCACTTGCCTACCACACCATAGCAGACTCCCCAGCAGCACATAAGCCATGGGTCCCAGGAGGTTTTTGTGTTACTTATCTTGGGTTCAAAAATCCCTAGCTAAGGACTCCTAGATTACCTTATGTTGAAATGACACATGCCATTTTTTCCTGACCTCTGTGGTGAGAAGTCTTAGTACCTATACCATTATTGGCCCCTCTGCCCTGTGGGCACTTGTGTGAATTGCTGTGGATCGCATTGGGCCCCATTATGGAGGAAGTGCTTTGCATGAATGTGGTCCTGAGGTGTTCATAGTCTCCACAGTAAATTCTTGAGCACCATCAATATCATGTAAGTGACAAAAATTGGGGTCTCTTGGGAGTTAGAGTAATTCCTCTTGGTTTTATAAGATTTATGCAGAAGGAGATGAGTTATCTGCAGATATCATGGCAGATGAAGTCCAAGTGGGAATATTATTTTAATTTTGAAATGGTTGATCAGGTCTTCCATGAAATGCAATCACTAAGCCTTGGCAGGAAATAAATTTTCTATATAGATTACTGTCAGGGACAGGTTCCATTCTTTTCAGGCATTTCCTACCAAGCTTCAGGGGGCGGTTTCTTTTAAGTTTTCAGTGCATACAGAATGAGGAAAGCAATATACTAAACATCTTTTTTCATTCATCTTGCCTAGTTTCCCCCCTAGCTCTGCTTCATATAGAATGCTCTTAGCAGCTCAGGACCAAACTTAGATACAAGAGGCTTCGCTGAAAACTGCCTGCCTCCAAGTGCTTGAACTTCTATGTGTGTGAGCTAAGCCCCACATTGAGATTCTCATCACTCTTCCGTTGCTTCCAGAAATGTCTTCCTTCTGCTTTATCTTTCTGCTGGTCATTTGTTTCCCTTCTAATATGGCTGATCCAGTAACATTTATCCAGTGGGTGAATGAGAAAACTGACATTCCAGGAAACATAGCATTTCCCCATGCCAATGGAAAGGACAGAAGATGGCAGAGGCCCTTTCGTGGCACAATAGGAAAGGTGCTGAATTTGGAGTCAGGAAGACCTGAGTTCAAATCCTAATTTAGATATTGTTACTTGAGTGACTCTGGGCAAGTCACAATCTCTCTAAGCATCAGTTTCTTTTTCTATAAGAGGAAATGATAATAGGTCTCACCTCATAGGAGTTTCTGTGGAAATTAAATAAGATAACATATGTAGTGTTATATGAATTCTAACATTATTTTGTCATTGCTATTACTATTATTAATATAATTATATTATTTTATATAATTATGCATAATATATAATATGTAATTATATTGCAATTACTGATAATAATCTATAGTCAGACAACCTGAGTTCAAATATGGATTCTCTTCTTAGTACTAATATTTAAGATATTTTTTTCAATCATGTCTGACTCCTCCTGATCCCATTTGGAGTTTTCTTAGCAAAGATACAAGAGTGATTTATTGTTTCCTTCTCCAGCTCATTTTATAGATGAGGAAACAGAGGTTAAGTGACTTGCCTAGGGTCACACAGTTAAGTGTCTGAGGCCAATTTAAACTTGTGAAGAAGAATTCTGATTCCAAGTCCAGTGCTCCATTCACTGCATTACCTGGACCATTATGGGACAAATCACCTAAGAGGTGTACTATTTTATCTAAGCACTAAGAAATTTTTATGCTTATTCCAGGAAGTTTTTTTTTCCTATGTCCATGTCCTTGTCTATATTGACAAACTGGTGTTTATGACTTCTGGATACTGGTCCATGTATTAGCCTAAATATTTGTGGCCATAAGCTGGAAAACATACCATAGATTCTTACATTCAAGGTCCAATTCCCTGGCCTTCCCCTGACAAAAAAGGCAAATGAGAAAAACCTGTTTTTTTGCATGAATGAAGTAGGATGCAGACACCTTGCAGAGAAGGGTCCCCCAACCGAAAATGCACATAGGAAGAAGGAAACCCTCCTAGCCTTGTCCTTGCAGAGGGAAATACTCTTGTGTTCCCTCCACCCCAGGCAAAGAGCTTTCTGCACTTCACTGAGTTCGTCCCCAGTGCCTCTGACTGCCTTGAACATATCCCAGATCCCTTCCTTGTCAGTGGACCAAGTATGTTTTTACTCAAGCTGGAAGCAAGCTTTACCACTTGGTCTTTGCTGTGCCTTCACTGATTTGGGGGGGCCTCTTGAATGCCAGCAGAAAGCATCTCTCTTTGAGTCCCTTCTATGTTCTCACATATTTGCCCCCTTAAAGAGATCTGCACATGTGTTTCCGATGACTGCAACCTAGGAGGAGTTGTCAGGGCTTTTCAATCATGGTAACAGCCTATAAAAGTTTGCCGTATTTTCAGTTTTACTAAATATTTCTATAATTCAAAAATTATGGAAATGGATAGTGTTTCTAATCTTTGGGAATATATTTTACAGCTGTGTATACTCCAGATACAAATGAATATGTAGGACTAAATTGTGCATTTTATAGACTGCACTTCACATTAACTTTACTTCCTCACAAATATCCTGGGCCTGACTGCATATGATATTATGATAACATTGTAGATATTATGAGGTCCAGTGACATCCATTTCAATTTCTTAGTAGTTCTGCTAAAGGATAGGGTAGGAGTGTCTCATCCAGAAAGGCTGCATTACTTACAAGCTACCAACAGGTCAAGTATTGCATCTGATGCTGCCTTGCTAGACAAGACAAGTCACTTAGCCTTGCTGAATCTCTTGTTTTTCATCTGTAAAGTGGGGATAATGCTAATCATAGTGGCCACCTCACTTCATTCTGATCTAAGTTCAATCCCACTTCTGACACATATAAAAAACTGATCGTAAGATCAGGCCTCGAACAAGTAACTTAGCCCCTACGTGCCTATAATGGAATGGAATGGAATGGAATGGAATGGAATGGAATGGTAGGGGGTGAGGAGGGAGGAAGAGTTAAAGGTCTTTCCTGCCCATTAATAGGCTTCAATGCCTTTTAATTTCTATTGAGTCACTGGGTCAGAGGGTCCTGCCCTCCAGTTCTGAAAAGTGTATAAAAACTCTGAGGTAAGGTTTTACTTTGGGGCTTACTCACTGGAAGTTTGGCCAGAGGAGACCTTGGACAACCGCTGAGAAGACCCGTGGCTTTGAAAAACCAAATGTTGGTGCTTCTTTCTTTGGTAACTATGTATGTATGTAATAGTCAGACAGTCGGCTCTATCTCTTGATCTGTGATGTAGGTGTTGCTTATGGCCAGACAGTTGGAAACTCTCTCTGTTGATCTTTATTTCTCTGTATTTTCTCTGAAGCTCAAGGTGCTGAATTTTTTCCCTGAAATAAGTGAATGATATATGTGCTTGCTTAAAGTGATTGTTGCTTTCCTTTTAGAAAAATAGATCTAAGAACCTGTACAGCAGGTCCTCCTGTTTATACAAGGGGGCCTTGCTGATACAGTGCCCTTGGCATTGTTTGAGGCTGTACATTGCAGATATTGACTGGCACAGATCGAAGGAGCTCTTTATGTTGAAGTTGCTTGTATCATTAAGAGCACATGTCCAGTCTCTATCCAGCCACTAGGTAGAAAGTTCTTGTGAGGTTCCAATGATAAAATGTAGGTAAAGTACCTTATAAACTTTAAAACGCAATATACATATCAGTTATTATTATCCATGCAGATAGATATAAACAACCCAACATTTCTCAGATTAGTGGGAAGGAATATTAAATGTGATTGCAAGAAAACTCCCAAAGCAAAAGCCATAAAATTCCAAGTAGTTGTTAGGTGGTGGTGAACTGAGGTTAACTATGCTGGGTGAACCTATTGATAATTTCCTTTTTAGACCCATCCCCACCCTTCCTAGATCGAAGCCCTGAACAAGTAAGAGTGCCTATGTTCATTCATTCAATAAATATTTATTAAGTGTCTATTATGTGCCAGGACTGTATTTAGAGATACAAAAAGAGGCAAAGATAGTCCCTGCCCATCAAGAAGCTTGGCACATGTGTGTGTGTATAGGGGGGGATTGTGGGGTATATTATGTTCCTCCTAGAAGTAAATCAAGTGTTTTGGGGATGACTTCTTGGAGGGACGGTGATATGATACACAGGTGAAGAATTACCCAGAATATTATTTTTTTAATGAAATTATCATACATTTTGACTATATAGGATCTATACTAGAAACTCAAGATGGCTTCAGCACTAGGAAAAGCATAAACACAATAGACTATGTTAATAACAAAAACAGTACTATATTATTACATCAATAGACACATTAAAAGCTTCAGAAAAAATACATCTATTTTAATTTTAAATTTTAAGAAGTATAGGAATCTATTTTAATTTTAAACAAGTATAGAAATAAATATTTTCTTCTAAGTCTGCTTCTAACTTTTTTTTATAAACTGATTTATTTACTTTTAATTTTCAATATTCACTTCCATAAGTTTAGGATATTATCAAAGAAAAAAATGATCAGAAATGGAAAGTACTTTAAAAACCATCTGTACATTTTACAAATGAGAGCTAAAGAAGTTAAGTAGATAAGGTAGGAATCAAACCCAAGTCTTCTAACTTTCAGTCCAGCATGCCTTCCCCTATGCCATGTTCCCTCCATGCAAGCATTTTGAAGGCTCCCATTTCTAGACATTTTAGATACCTATAGGTGTAAGCAGGAAAAGCTGAACTCAGTAAGATCCTGCTCATTCCTAGAGGAATGCCTAGACATAGCTAGTGAGGCACAATGGTTAGAACACTTGGCTTGGAGTCAGAAAGATCTGAATTAAAGTGTGACCAGAATTTATTAGAATGTGATCCCGGGCAAATCACTTAAACTCAATTTCCTCACCTGTAAAAATGGCATCATAATAACAAGTAAGAGGGGGCAAAGGAGAGAGGCACAGAAGTGATCTGAGGCCAGAGAAAGTCATTTCAGATTTGGGGGAAGGAGTGTACTGGTAAATGTTTAACAGTGGGGTAGAGGGGATCAATCACTAAACATTTATTAAGTGCCTACTATGTGTCAGTCATTGTACTAAACACTGGGGATACAAAAGAGGAAAAAGAGAGTCCTTGCCCTCATGCATTACACACTTTTAAGTTTGGTCTATATTTTTAGCATTTTCCCCATCACTTTCTCAAGTGTAAATGATCAAAAAAAAAAACAGGACATCAAACTGATTTTTTTTAACTTTTATCGATTTCTGAAGTCTAAACGCTCACAACAATTTAGAATTGACTCTAGTGTCCTCCTAAAATGAGCTGTAAGGAAAAATTGGTTCCTGGGATGGATTATGAAGGACAAAATGGATTGGGAAAGATGGAGATATTGAAGGAATGTATTTTAGAAATGAGAGATGTCCAGAGTGATTCATGGATGTGTTGATTTTGGAGAATGCAGCTTGACTGGAATACAAGCTGAGTGAATGTGAGATATCAAAAGAGATAATATTTATAAGTACTTTGTCTAGTGCCTGGCACATAGTAGGTTCTTAATAAACGTGTATTTTCTTCTTAATTCAATTCAGCAAGCATTGTTCAACTTCTTCTATGTACCGCGTGCTGGAGATACAAGGACAAAACAAAAATCAGTCTTTGCACTCATGGAATTTTTATTCTAATTTGGAACACAACATATAAACCAATAAGCAAAAACAAGATGATTTGAAGAGGGGAGACAAGGAACAGTTAGAAAAATGAAGGATGGCATCCTTTGAACCAAGTTCTGGTGATATTAAGGATGCTATAAGGGGGAGTGAACAGATTAAATGACTCCCAAACTCTCCAACTCTAGCTAAGATTCTGTTTATACAACCACCCTACATCTGCAAGTCCAGGTTACAAAATCTTAACACTAGTTTATCTAGTGATAAGGTTCATCCCCTTGGGCATTTTCTGTGCCATTCCTCAGCAGGTGAATATTCAAAGGATATGAACAAACTCAAAGGTAGAACTAAAAATTATCTAACATTATATGCTATAAATTGCTAATATTAAGAGAAAAGTTATATAGCCATCAAGAGCTACTTCTGTATGGATAAATGGTCAAAGATGATGAACAATTTTGAAAGAATTTAAAATTGTAAATGATTACCTGAAAACATGTCTCAAATCATCAATAGCAATATAAATGAAAATTAAAACAACTGTCTGGTTTTACTTTATACCTGGCTAATTGACAACTGTCAACATTGAAAGGACCATAAAAAGATAGATGCACTGATGTCGTTTTTATTAATATATTTCTAAATACATGCAAAATTTTTGTAGCATTCATTTTTTAAAATTTTTAAGCTCCAAATTGTCTCCCTCTCTTCCTCCTTCCCCTACCCCTTCATAAGAAGACAAGGAATTTGATATAGGTTATATAGAAATCAGTCATAGAAAACATATTTCCATATTAATCGTGTTGTAAAAGAAAACAATCTTCCCCCAAAAAAACCTTCATGAAACATTTTATAAAAGTAAAAAACCTTATGAAAGTTTTCAAAAAGTGTGTTTTGATCTACATTCAGTAATGTACTGTTGATTTAGCTACGAAGTGGCCTGGCTGTCAATTTGGATGAAAATTTGGAATTATGCAAAAAAGAGTCATTAAACTGTCCAATATTTGATCCTGAAATCTCACTATTATACCCCAAGGAAGTCACAAACAGAAACAAAGGTCCAAAACAGTCACATAAACATCTTTGAAGGTAGCAAAGAACTAGAATCAATATGGGTACCGTCAATTGGAAAAATAGATGAAAAAATTACATAGGAATAGAAAAGAATTTCATTGGGCCCTAAGATAAAGAATTTATTAAATGTTTGCTGGGCACTGGGCTAAGTTTGGGGGATATAAACAGAAACAAACAAGACAGACTTTGCCCTCAAAGAGCTTACATTTCAACACAGAAAAACTTGATGTGAAGGAGAGCTAGAAGGGAGGATACACGCATGATGCAATGGCATGAAGTTGGACCCTGACAAGATATGGCAAAGCTGACCTATCAAAGGCAAAGGACCTTGGGGGAGGGAAGTAGAAGCAATGGTCCAAGTGGAGGTCACATAACATAGAGTGGGCTCAGACGAAGAAGACATGAGAATTAAAGAAACAAGAAAGGATTTGTATAAATGAATGTGGAAATAATAAATACCTCCAAGAGAATAATAAACACAACTAAAACAATGTAAATGAAAGCTTGAACTCTGAGTAATCGATCAACAAGTATTTATGAAGGGCCCATTGTGTGCCAGGAACCATCCTAGTCTCTGAGGACAGAAAGAAAGAAGTGGAAACGGTTCCTATCTTTATGGAACTTCTGTCCTATTAAGAGAGAAATTTTCAAACCAATTAAGTCTCAAAGAACAGGTAACAAAACACGTTTCCTCTCATAGCAGAGAGCTTAAGGACAACGAGGACAAAACATCATATATGTTGTCAGATGCGGTGTCTGCCATCAGATGTTTTTGATTAATTCCTTTTCTTTGTCACAAGGGAAGGTTCAATCTGGAGGCGGGGGTGGTAGGGTGGGGTGGAGGATGTGTTGAAATGACTGAAGTGTAAAGACAAAAGACATCAATAAAACATGTTTTTTAAGAAGAGAAATGCAAATCAAAACAACCTCACACCCAGCAATCTGGCAAAGATGACAGGAGACAAAAATAGTCAATGTTGGAGGGAACATAGGAACAGGGCTGGTGGAGCTGTGAACTGATTTAACTATTCTGTCAAACAATGTGGAATCACAATCACATATACACACATTTACATATGTATATATGTGTGTGCATGCATGTTTATATATGTATTCATGTATAAACACATGTGTGCATATATACATGTATATATGCTTGTGTGTGTATATACATGTACACACATATATCCACCATGCATATATATGCACCTAATACACACATATATACATATATATACACACATATGTGTGCATATATATAGACATGTCTACACCCTTTGGTCCACATATCCCATATTTAGGCATATATCCCAAAGACACTGAGAACAAAAAGAGAGGTCCTATACATGCCAAAACATTTATAGAAGCCCTTTTCATGGGAAGAAAGTATCTGGAAAGAGTACTCATCAATTTAGGAATTGCTAAACAAATCATGTGATATAAATGTAATGGAATAGTAACGATCCATAAGAAATGAGTATGAGGAACTCAGAGAAACATGGGAAGACTGTATGAACAGATGAAGAGTAAGGTAAGTAGAAAACAACAGACAATAACAAAAACCATGGAAATTAAAAAAAACAATCAATGAAGATGAATGAGGTGTAAAGTGACTAACTTTGAATAAAATAGGAAATAAATGAAGGAAATGTACCTCCCTCTTTTCAGTAGAGAGTTGAAGGACTATTAGTACGGAATGTTGTTTATGCTGTCAGACATGGTGAACATATCTACTGATTTTAATTCATTAGCTGTTTTTTTCTGTCATAAGAGAAAACCTTCAGGGAAGAAGAGAAAGAAATAAGATAAAGATAGAGAAAGAGATGAGTGGAAGTAGGGAGGAGAGAGAGAGAGACAGAAACAGACAGAGACAGAGAGAGAGACAAAGAGAGACAGAGAGACAAAGAGAAAGACAGAGACAGACAGAAACACAGAGAGACAGAGAGAGAGACAAAGACAGAGACAAAGACAGAGACAGAGACACAGACAGAGAGACAGAGACAGACAGAGAGAGGCATTGGCAGCTAGGTCATCTAGTGAATAGAACACCAGACTTGGAGTCAGGAAGACCTGAGTTCATATTCAGCCTCAGGTCATTACTCTCTGTGTGACTCTAGCAAATCATTTGATCCTTTTTGCCTCAGTATTCTCATTTTAAAATGAGTTGGAAAAGGAAATGGCAAACCACTTCACTATCTCTGCCAAGAAAACCCAGGAAAGGGTCACAAAGAGTTGGACACACCTGAAACAGCTCAACCACAACAAAAAGTAGAAGCGGAGAGAGAGATAGAGAGATAGAAGCAGAGAGATATGGATATAGAAGCAGATGTAAATAAAGACAGAAATAATGGTGATATAAAAACAAGTTATTAGCATTTTTTTATGAACCTGGCCAAGCTAATGTCTATAGCCCCCCACCTACAGGGAGTCTGGTAGGTCGCTTGAGCTCAGGAGTTCTGAGCTTCAGCAGGGCTAAGGCTCATCAGACATCTGCACTGTCTGGTTCTAATAGGGTGAACTCCCACAAGAGAGGAGCCCCTGACTGTCTAAGGAGGAGTGAGCATATTAAAGCTTCCATACATATCAGCAGCCCAGTGCAGCCTTAGTAAGAGAGAGATACCCAATCTCAAAAAAATAGAAACAATACAATCCCTGATCTTCTAGGAGGAGGAAAATAATTGCTGATTTTGTGTTAGCTAAAGTTAAAACCAGATTAAGGTCTATAGCACAAGGAGAGTGTCCCTTGTGGACAAGCCTGTATTTGAGTACTCTGTTAATTTATTTAATCAATGGCTCCCCTTGTTCATATGAAGAGTCCATGGCACCACAGTGGCGTTACAAAGCAACAATAATTGGGTCCAGGAACTGAAAAATGAGCACTAGCATGATGGAAGTTATTCTGATATTTTAATATCCCTTAAATATTATGTATTAAACAAAGTATTTAGTTGAGAAGTTATAACAGACAAAATATACTAATTTAATAAGACATACTATTTTGAGTATATACCACCTGTGACATTAACTCATAGGGTAATCTTGAACAAGTCATTCATCTTTCTGAATCTCATTTCCTAATATGCAAAATGGGTCTAATAAAATCCCCAAGTACCTACCTCTTGGGGACATTAAGGGGCTCAAGAAAGATAATGGGTGTAGAACACTTTGCAAAGCTTAAAGCACTTGAACTATACATGCTAACCATTGTTCTCCCATAATTGAGGGAAACATACACACTGATGAGATCACAGACCCACATGAGTCAGCTCTTATTATGGCATCTATCTTGGATAGACTCTACAGATGGACAGAGAACTGGGTCCAAAATTGAATCATTGGAGGAGAGAAGACTGGATTACATTTGGGAAATTGTTCAGTGCTTTTAATGACCCCAAACTTTTCCCTGAAACAAAGGCCCATCTTTATAACATCAATTTTCTTTCAGTGATGCTGTTTGGCTGATAATCACAAGTACCATAGTCTCAAAAGATTTAGTGTTACAGTTCACCCAAAGGGCAATGGAGAGAGACGCATGGTTAGGCACAAGCAAGCCTACTACAGCATTTTGGTATCCAAGTACTGAACAGAAAAATGGTGTAAAAATTATTCTCCAAGAAATGTACAGCTGAAGATAGCGATGCATCAGTCATGTAGACAAAAAGAAGGACAAATAATGGACAGCGTGCATTTCTGTTTGACTTTGACATTGGTGGCCAAGAGCACTGAGACATTAAATGACTCACCCATCCTCAGAACCTCTCTATTCAATAGAGACAAGATTTGAACCAGGTCTTCTTTGGTCCAAGACTTTCAATTTGTTTGTATTTACACACAAATTACATATCAAATAAATACAAGGTATTTTGGGGTGGGGCATGGTAAAGGGCACTAACAACCAGGGGTATCAGGAAGACTTCTTGAAAAAGGTATCACTTGGGCAGAATTTTGAAGGAAATAAGAAATAAGGCAGAGGAGAGGAAGGAGTGCTTTCCAGTCGTGGTAGATAGCCTATCCTGATGCAAGAACAGATAGGAAATAGAGTATTATATATGAGAAACAGCTAGAAGGTCAGTTTGGCTGAACCACAGAGTTGCAAAAACAAATGAATATAGAAAAAGTTGAAAAAGTAAGGGCTCTCATCATTGGAGGGCTTACCCACATTGAGGAAATCACTAATCCAGTTTCTAAGGATAAGAAAAATCAATTTCACAAGTAAGAAAATGAAGAAAGTGAGGGAAGGGGAAGGGAGGTGGGAAATCAACATGCTAGCAGTTCTTGGAAATGGCTAACCTTCTCTATTCATGACATTAGCCAGATCACAGACCAATACACACTAGATTGTAATCATATATCCATACAGGACACATACACGTGAGCAAATGACTTTGAACCAGAAAGATTTCCTTTTTAACTTTGCTTTGTTAGGAGGAGGAAGGTAGATGATGTTGACTTACGGCTTTCTTTGTGCATGATTTTAATAAGCTAACTAAATTTATCTAAATACAAACTTTTTTAAAATGTGGTTAAATGTATTTTGAAAACCACGCCAAGAAATACAAGACCCATAAAATCTTAAAGCATATTAAATGACGGTTGCTTTTTCCTTAATCCACCACCATTGTGGTATCAATTAAATGTAATTATATTAAATAGGTTCCCCTGAGAGCACATAAAGATTTGCCAGAGCACAAACAGCTGCCGAGGTGAACAATATACAATTTTCTTGACTATAGAGATAAATACACGTTGTGTGCTCAAGAATGTTATGCTGCTCTACTTTATACACATATAGTTTCCTATCAATTTTCCAGCTACCAAAATGGCATGGACCCAACAAACACAAATCAAATATATGAGCTTTACTTTCTCTTTTCTTGGATGAGAGGATAAACATTGCATTTTTTACATTAATAACTGCCAATTAAAGGGCTATTAATCTGGGACAATAATAAATAAATGAGGTCTTTTAGAGGCTGAGACTTAAAAAGGGGCAGTATTGTAAGTTTTGGCAAAAAAAAAGCTCATTTAAACCACTTTTTAAAAAAAATTAAAAACAAATGTTTTGCAAAGTTTAGTATAAGAGGGGAAAAAAAAGAATTTCCAGATAGGAAAGTGAATAGGTAGGAAAGGAATGGAAAGGTGTATTTTGACTATTTTAGAAATTACCCATGGTCAAGTGGAAAGGAATGCTGGCTGAAGAAGCAGAGATCATGTCCCTGGACCATGGGCAAATCACTTGTGCTCTCTGAGCCTCAGCATCTACAAAGGGATGGGGAGAACTATATTGTCTCCAAAGTCCCTTCCAGCTCAAAAGCTATTAACTTATTCCTTTCCTACAGAGAAGAAGAAATGAGAAAAAGAGACAAATCATGAAAAGGATCTAATAACAAGCCATTGCCCTGAAGATATTAAAATTCAAAAACTCGGTGACCCATTGCTCAGGAAAGATTTTCTGAAGGATAAAAGAAACAAAAAAACCATGTTCAAGTTCTTTTTTCATTAGGCGATATACAAAGTAGGAATATCTCCTCTCAGTTGTTTTTTTCCAGGAATGGAAATTTAATTCATTTCTTGGTATCTTTGGAAAACCTTAGAAAATAATCAATTTAAAATTGAATATGATATATCAGGTATTTTCAGTTTCTAGACTTTTTTAGGCAATAAAATCACATATAAAAACAGAATCTTGGAAACTCAGGGATTTTCCTATTCTGATTGCTCATTCCCTAGTACAGAATGGACTTTTAAAATATATAACCCCTATTGTAGTGAATGATTCCAACTTCAGATCATTAATGCATTACTCATACCAGAGTTTTTTTTTACTTTAGCCAAATCCTTTAAATCTCTGAGCCTCAGTTTCCTCATCTTGAAAGGTTTCTTTTTTAAGAAAAATGAGTTGAACCAGATGATTTTTAAGATCGTTTTCATCTATAAAATTTAGTGATACTCTGATTTTTTTATGTAAAACCATATCAAATAATAAAATGAAACAGTAAAGCATTTATTGAGCACTTACTACATTGTCAATCCCTGAGCTAAGTGCTAGAAATACAAATAAAGTAAGACAGTCCTTCCTCTCAAAGACCCCACATTCTCATTAAGGGAGACAACATAGAGAGGAGGGTCTACCTGTAGGGCAAGTGAAAAAGCCCAGTTGTCCTTAAGATTCTGTAGCAGAGTGGACGATATAGTCCAGAAGTCCTTATTATACAACAAATATGGGAGAAGTTCCTAACATGACTATAATATTAAAAAATAATGCACACATTTTTACCATTACTAAAAAAAAAATGTATTGTGGAAATACCTCAATGGTCCCCTACTGGCTCTTCTCCCAAAAGTTTCTCTTCAGTCTTGGCCAGAGAATTCCTCTCAACAAAAACAACCACTGAATCTAATAATTTGTGATAAAGGAGGAGAAGAAAACCAGACATGGTTTGATATACACCACAGACATTTGGAAAGCAGATATTTCCAAGGGTTCAAAGAAAGTATAGGTATGATTCCATGGCATGAAATTTTTAAGAGAACAAGCTCAGGAAAGATAGAAAAAGCCTCAAGAATAAAGTTTTGAAGGAAAAGAAGCAATTATAATGAAGAGGGAAAAAAGAAGAAACTGTTTAACGAAAGCACAAGAAATATATCAACCCACTTAGATCATAAAGACATAAAGAGGTACACACAAAAGTATCAGAGGGTACTCTAAGAAGGATGCCATCTATGCTTACTCACAAGTTGATACTGACAAAGAATGCGAAGCACATTATATGTCTTTAAGCAAAAGTGAAATGACATCTTGTCAGGTTTGTTATTGTCAAAGGGATCCTTATTTACATATACACAGATGCCTCTCTAATTTCATGACTAATTTAGAGAGAACCCCAGTACTCACAGGAGAAAACATCTAGTCCTGGAAAAGTCCCTTGTTTTAGGAGACAGCCCTACTTTTCTTATTAGTCATAATAGTATCTAAATTATATCAGGTTAGGAAAAAGTGCTTTGCATATGTTGTCTCTTGATCTTTACAACAAATCTTTAAGGAAAGTGCTATCATTATCCGCATTTTACTAATAAAGAAACTAAGGCTAAGATGGTTGAAAACCAAGATTTCTCAAGGTCACACATAGCTGTCTTAAGAGGCAGGATTTTAACCCAAGCCATACTGACCCACAAATCAAAGCACAAGCTATTATTCTACACTGAATACAATTAAGGAAGTCAGAAGTGCCTTAAACTAAATCATTTGCAAACTGATCATAATTTTTTCTTTCCCTCTCAACTATTTCCCACCAAAATCTGACTCAGATGACTCCTCACAGTGAAGAAGTTACCATCCGAACATAAAACATCCTGACCAGACTACACAGTTGGAGGGCCAGACAGGTTTGTAGGAATTCCTCACTCATTGACTAGTGGGTGATGATAAAGTATTTTTTTAGCCACAACACATAAAGATCATCTTCTAGGTGAGGAAATTGAAGGAATTAAGACAAGTGGTTAATTGTGGGAACCGAGTGAACCACTGACTCCATTTTGGGACTCAGTTCTGGAGTTAGCCCCAGTTCCCTTTCTACTCAATTATGGGTCTGTCCAACTTCTGTCTTGTGAGAAAACTTCATCTGTGTGAGTTGAAAGGAAATCATATTGAATTGTTTGAACCCAGCCCTGCCTGATTGGGAAGCCGGACTATCTCTACTTGCTGCTTAGAGACCCTTAATTTAGGATCAGAAATCCAGTCAGGTCAAAGATTAATAAGGAGTTTTCTCACAATTGAATTATTGTAAACTGGCTTCATACTGACCAATCATTTATCATTTCCATGTTTCTTTGATCATTCACAGACACTTGGTGGGGGATGGGACACCTCTTTTTCTCATTTCAGGGAATTGTACCTGTTCACTCCTCCCCTCCCAACTTGGAAAATCCCTAATGTTTCATCTAATTATAAATCAGATTATTTAATGCTGTATTATTTAGTCTTTATTTAACTACTCTTTATTTAACAATCCTGATTTATTGGGGGAAAATTGGCATTCATGGCTTAACAAATCACTATGTCAGAAGATTGAACCTTTGTTTCCTCAGTCATTTCTTCTTTCACCTGCCATGTAGGACAAGGAAAAAGAGATCCCTGCACAGATGACATCAGGAAGCTATAAAGTATGACAATTATGTTTGGGGGTTCATCCACTTGAGGGGTTCATTTCTGCACAAGAGAATGACCTAGGACAGAAAACTGAGAGGATACCATTGAATCTCTGTGAGATGTATGACCCTTATCCAGCACCTCATAACATTTAACAGAATATTCCCCCTGCCAAACTGTCAGGAGGGAATTGGTGCATTCATAAAGTATGAGTTGTTTGGTTGTGCCAAATAGCTTTCAAGTAGGTATCCACAATCAGAAACTTTTACCCCTAGAAATCTTTTGATCTCTTTTTTCCCAGTTAGTGATTTCTAATTATCTCTTTTGAAAGCATCTCACAGGGAGGGGGGAAGGGAGGAGAAGCCAAGATGGCGGAGTAGAAAGAATCACGTATGCTAGCTCCGAACCCACAGCCCATAAATTTCCTGTAAAAAGAACTCCCCACGAATTCTGGAGTAATGCAAGCCGTGCACCAACACAGTGGAAGAGATTTCCGTTCCAGAGAGCCCTGGAAAGTCATCCCCAGGAGTCTGTCATGCTCCAGACGCAGAGCCCAGCTCCGCATTGCCCTGGCCAGTGGCCCCAGAGGAGCGGATCCAAGCAGGCTTCAGGGACGGAACCTCGGGTGGCTGTGAAGGTCCCTTCACCCACAGGCACACAGGACTTCTGGGCTGGCCAAGAGGGGAGCGGGGTGTCTCCATGACTCGGGCCCCCTCGGGAGGCAGCGGCAGAGGCTGCAGCAGAGGCAGCAGCAGAGGAAGCAGCAGAGGCAGCGGCGGCCCGGGACTCCCCGAGCAGGCAGGGGCTCAGGGCCATTACCCAAGGTCTCTGCATAAACCCCCTGAGGGAACTGAGCCTGGGAGGCAGCCCTGCCCCCACCCACTCCATTACTGAAGGTCTCTACATAAAGCTCCTGAGGGAACTGAGCCTGGGAGTCTGCCCTGCCCCCACCCCAGCACCAGAACTTAAGCTCACGTTGAATAGCAGCCACTCCCGCCGCAGAAAGCCCTGAGGCTGGGAAGCAGCATTTGAATCTCAGACCCCAAGCACTAGCTGGGCAGATCTAGGCAGGAGTGGACAGGAATCTCAGAAGTCAAGTAACTGGCTGGGAAAATGCCCAGAAAAAGGAAGCAAGATGAGACCATAGAGAGCTACTTTCTTGGGGGACAGATGTTCCCGCCTTTCATCTCTGATGAGGAGGAACAATTCTTACCATCAGGGAAAGACATGGAGATCAGGGCCTCTGTATCCCAGACATCCAAGGTGGATGTCCGGTGGGCTCAGGCCATGGAAGAGCTCAAAAAGGTTTTTGAAAATCAAGTTAGACAGGTGGAGGAAAAACTGGGAAGAGAAATGAGAGAGATGCAAGAAAAGCATGAAAAACGGGTCAATACCTTGCTAAAGGAGACACAAAAAAATGCTGAAGAAAATAACACCTTGAAAAACAGGCTAACTCAATTGGCAAAAGAGGTTCAAAAAGCCAATGAGGAGAAGAATGCTTTCAAAAGTAAAATTAACCAAATGGAAAAAGAGGTTCAAAAGCTCACTGAAGAAAATAGTTCTCTCAAGATTAGAATGGAACAGATGGAGTCTAGTGACTTTCTGAGAAACCAAGAAATCATAAAAGAAAACCAAAAGAATGAAAAAATGGAAGAGAATGTGAAATATCTCATTGGAAAAACGACTGACCTGGAAAATAGATCCAGGAGAGACAATTTAAAAATTATGGAACTACCTGAAAGCCATGATCAAAAAAAGAGCCTAGACATCATCTTTCATGAAATTATCAAGGAAAACTGCCCTGATAGTCTAGAACCAGAGGGCAAAATAAATATTGAAGGAACCCATCGATCACTGCCTGAAAGAGATCCAAAAAGAGAAACTCCTAGGAACATTGTGGTCAAATTCCAGAGTTCCCAGGTCAAGGAGAAAATATTGCAAGCAACTAGAAAGAAACTATTCCAGTATTGTGGAAATACAATCAGGATAACACAAGATCTAGCAGCTTCTACGTTAAGTGATCGAAGGGTGTGGAATAGGATATTCCAGAAGTCAAAGGAACTAGGACTAAAACCAAGAATCACCTACCCAGCAAAACTGAGTATAATACTTCAGGGGAAAGTATGGTCTTTCAATGAAACAGAGGACTTTCAAGCATTCTTGATGAAAAGACCAGAGCTGAAAAGAAAATTTGATCTTCAAACACAAGAATGAGAAGAAGCATGAAAAAGTAAACAGCAAAGAGAAGTCATAAGGGACTTACCAAAAGTGAACTGTTTACATTCCTACATGGAAAGACAATATTTGTAACTCTTAAAAAGTTTCAGTATCTGGGTAGTTGGTGGGACCACACACAGACGTACGCACACACACACGCACACACAGAGACAGAGAGCACAGAGTGAATTGAATAGGATGGGACCATATCTTAAAAGAAATTAAGGTAAATGGTGAGAGAGAAATGTAGTGGGAGGAAAGAGGGTGAAATGGAATGGGGTAAATTATATCTCATTCAAGAGGCAAGCAGGAGACTTTTTAGTGGAGGGAAAAAGAGGAGAGCTGAGAAAAAAGCATGAAGTTTACCCTCATCACATTCAACTAAAGGAAGGAGTAAAATGCACACTCATTTTGGTATGAAAACCTATCTTACAGTACAGGAAAGTGGGGTAGAAGGAGATAAGCAGGGAGGTAGGGATGATGGAAGGGAGGGCAATGGGAGAAGGGAGCAATTTGAAGTCAACACTCGGGGAGGGACAGGATCAAAAGACAGAATAGAAACAATGAGGGGCAGAATAGGATGGAGGGAAATACAGTTAGTCTTACACAACATGACTGTTATCGAAGTCATTTGCAAAACTACACAGATAGGGCCTATATTGAATTGCCTGCCTTCCCAAAGGGAATGGGTGGGGAGGGAGGGATGGGGAGAATTTGGAACTCAAAGTTTTAGGAACAACTGTTTAGTATTGTTGTTGCTACTAGGAAATAAGAAATACAGTTAATGGGGAATAGAAAGTCATCTGGCCCTACAGGACAAAAGAGAAGATGGGGACAAGAGAAGGGAGGGATGATAGAAGAGAGGGCAGATTGGTGATAGGGAAAATTAGAATGCTCAGTGTATTGGGGTGGGGGGAGGGGACAAATGGGGAGAAAATTTGGAACCCAAAATTTTGTGAAAATGAATGTAAAAAGTTAAATAAATAAATTTATATTAAAAAAAGAAAGCAACACACACACGCACACACACACACACACACACACTGAATCCTTCCTTAGAACAAAGAGAAATTTGAGAAAAATCCAACCAACAAAGTGATCTTGTTCAACAATACGTATACTATTCTGCACCTGTTGGCCCCCATCTCTACCAAGAAGAGAAAATCATTCTTTTCCCTGGAACTAAAATCAGTCATTACTCTTCATTCATTGATCAATTCAACAAAACTTTAGTAAGGCCCTTTTTAACATCCAAGTCGTGCTGCTAAGTGATTTGTTTGCTAGGGCGTACAAAGATAAAAATGAAACTCTTCCTTCCTTCAAGAGCCTCTCATTCCATGGCAGAAAACAGCACTTACACATATCAGTTGATAACCAAAATAAATACGGAGTAAAGACAAACAAACAAAAGAGGATATGCTTTTGAGGGGGAGAGCAGTCACCACCAGGGAGACCAGCACAGGCCTTGTGTAGGAGGAAGCCTTTGAACATGGGGGATTTGTTTTCCTGAGCATTGCTTACTCATAAGGCAGGTTTTATTTTTAAGATTTTTATTGTTCAATTTAGGGGAAGAGTGGGAGGCAGAGATAACAAACACTTGTAAAAATAAAGATTTTTTAAAGGAGGTGGCATTTAAACTGAGCTTTGAAGGAAGCTAGGTATTCTCAGAGGCAGAAGTAAGAAGAGAAAGCATGTCAGGCATCACGGTCAGCCTGAACAAAGACTTGGAGGCAAGATATAGATGAATGCCATGGACAGGGAATAGCACAGAGGCCAATTTGACTGAAACCCAGAGTATGTGAGGAGACATAATATGAAATCAGTCCTGAAAACTCATTTGCAGCCAGATTATAAAAGATCTTTAATGCAAAGCAGGGGAGTTTGTATTTAATCCTAAAAGAAAGAGTAACACAGCCTGACCCATGCTTTAGTAATATCAGTTTAGCAACTGTGTGCAGGACAGATTTAAGAGGGCAGAGATTAAATACAAGGAAAACAATTAGGAAGCTACAACAGCCATCCAGGTGACGGATGACAAAGGCCTGCATTAGGGTGATGGATGTGTGGGAGTAGAAAGATAGGGACATGAGTAACGTCACAGAGGTAGTACGGCAATTAGGTGGTGCAATGAATAGAAGGCCAGTCTTGGAATCAGGAGGACCTGAGTTCAAATATGACTTCAGACACTAGTGGTATGATCCTGGGCAAGTCATATACCCCTGTTTGTCTTAGTTTCCTGCTCTATAAAATGAGCTGGAGAAGGAAATGGCAAACTATCTAGTATCTTTGCCAAAAGAAAAAAACAAATTGGGTCATAAAGAGTGGGACACAACTGAAATCACTCAGCAACAACACTGAGGTAGTGTTAATAAGACCTGGCAACTGATTAAATGTGAGAAATAGTGAAAAATAGATGATGACTCTAAAGGTCACAAAACTGGGTAAATGGTAGTGATTAGAGGTGACCAGAAAGATGGCAGTGCTCTAGGTAGAAATGTGTGTGCTCATCCTTCATTGCCGAAGAAGACCATGCCATCAGAGAAATGATGACATGACTTGCTCTTGACTTTGCTTTGAGTGAGGGAGGGCTGTGCAGGTCACCAGCCTCACTTCTCCTCCAGAGCCACCTGAATCCAGTGACCAGATATTCATCAGGATGACTGGAGATGACCCAGGATGAGGCAACTGGGGTTAAGTGACTTGCCCAAGGTCACACAGCTAGTGAGTGTCCAGTGTCTGAGGTGAGATTTTAACTCAGGTCCTCCTGACTCCTGCACTGGTGCTCTATCTACTGCACCACCTAGCTGCCCCTCTAGGTAGAAATAGAGAAGTTAATAAGAATTGATTGCTATTTGACAACATTCAAGGTTGTTTTCATTTACATTATAATAGTGTATATATTGTGCAATAGGCCAGTTATTAGCCTGTAAGTCCCCTCAAGGCAGAGATTGTCTTTCTCTTCTCACATTTGCATCCCCAGTACTCAGCACAGTCCCTGGCATACAGTAGGTGCTTAATAAATCTTTATTGACTATTAGCTATTTATTAACTATTGGCAGTGTTGCAGTGTTTTGTGTAATGAAGAGAAAAATCATCATTAATTATGAGGTTATAATTAATTAAGAGTTATCTGAGGATCAAAAATCACAAACTTCAAGTCCTGAGTTGGCTCCTGTGCCCTGTGTGGCCTTAGAGAATCCAGTTCTCTTCTGTAGGCTTCAATTTTCTCATCCACAAAAGGAGGGGAGATCTCTGATATTCCTTCTAGCTTATCATGTGACAGGCCTAATCTTTGTCAGTCCAGAGATTCAAGGTTGGGGGTCATCGTTTAATGAGGCACTCATGGATCTTTATAAAATCCAAGAGGTTTTACTGCTAATAGGAGACTAAATGAATGTGACTTCTAAAGTTAAAAAGGATATTGACAGCTAAAATGCCACTGTCCTCCACCTCTTATGACACTACAGCCAACACCCATCCTAGAGTGAGAAGGCATTTTAACAAAATCTCCCCCCTCCCCATCATCTCCCCATTTGTTTTTTTGTTTTTGTTGTTTTTGTTTTTGGCAAAGATACTGGAGTGGTTTGCCATTTCCTTTTGCAACTCATTTTACAGATGAGGAAACTGAGGCAGCCAGTGTTAAGAGACTTGCCCATGATCATGCAGCTAATAAGTGTCTGAGGCTGGATTTGAACTCAGGTCTTCCTGATTCCAGGTCAGGAATCCACCGTGCCATCTAGCCCATTCTAATGAGTTTTCCCTCTTCTAGCTTATTCTTCACCCCTCTGTCACAGTCCTCTTTCTAATGCACAGATATGATCATGATATGCACCCTCCCCCAGGCCTTCAGGGAGTCCTCATTACCTATAGGATAAAAAAAAGATTTCTTTGGCTCCAGCTCAATTTTATAGATGTACTGGAACACACATTCACTGGCAAAATATTACCACTGATTTCACTCCATCTTGATTCCTGGGACCGCTTACACTAGAGTGAGATCAGAAATATGTTATTCTAGTCCACATATATATGTATGTGTATACATACATAATACACAATATGCTATGTATGTGTGTATATATACATACATGAAATTTGATCAGCCCATCCTTATCATGGCTCCCCAGTACTCTGACTGATTAGTAGGAAAGGTGCTAGGACCCAGGCTCCCATGTGAAGTTTAGTTCTTCTTGCTTCAGGGTTTGGTTCAGATCTGGCATATCAAAACAAGAGCACATTTCAGCACATAGTCAGATTCTAGTTACCCTGTTTTCTTGAATCATTGCTGGGACTCCACATTCCTCAACACTAACTTCTCTCACTCTAAAGCTCCGTGGGAAGCAGATCTTCCAAGCTGCCAGACACTCACTCCCTCAGACATCCCTTATATCCCCACACTGATCTCCCTTTCCTTGTGGTTTAGTGGATAGAGACCTGAATGTGAATCCTGCCTCTCACAACTGCCAGTTATGGGACTTAAAGGAAAGTCACTCAACTTTTCAGCCTCACTTTCCTCATTTGTAAAATGGGAGGGACACTGGCTGCTACCTCACAGGATTGCTATGAGGACCAAAAGAGAAAATATATGTAAAATCCTTTGCAAACTTTAGTGCTATAGCTAGCACATATACTATTTATATAGTGCTTTAAAGTTTAGAAAGTACTTTATGTGTAATCTCAATTGATCTCCACAACGTCCCTGGGAGTCAGATGCTATTATTATCTACATTTTGCAGGCAAGAAAACTGAGGCACAGAGCTATCAAGTAACTTGCCTGCTGTCATATAGCTAATGGTGCAGGATTTGAACCCAGGGCTTCCCGATTCAAAGTTCAGAGCTCTATCTACTACACCACTAGCCACTATGTAAAGGTTAGCTCTTATTAGCCATTATCCCCTTTATTATCCTCTGCTGTGATTTACTTTCCTCTTGTGAACACACTAACAGCTTTGAACACCAGGGAATGTATTTAATAGCTCGCCTTCTCTAACAACAATATGAAGTGTATGTTGTCATCTTCTTGAAGCCCACGGTATGCTTGGCAGCTGTGACTAGCTGTCTATCCCCATAGCATAAGGTATACAGCTAAGCCCCCTTTTGCCAGCATCTCTAGACTTTGGCATTCAAGGCGCCTTCACAGCTTGGCTCCATCTACTTCTCCAGCTTTGTTTCACACCGTTCCCCTTTGTGGGCTCTCTACGCTAGCCAAACTGGACCACATGTTTCCTGACCTCATCAAGCACTTGCCAGGATTCTTAATGGGGAAGGGAGTAAAGCCAGGCATGGCATTCTTCATTCCCCAACCCAGAGACTTCACTGTCAATGTGCATTCCACTCTCTCTCCACACTTCCCCAGCCCACTGTGATCCCTAGGAGCTGAGGAAATTTAAAATAGCTCCTCTTCTCAAAATGGTAAGGGAATTCAGAGGAAAGGAGGGGGGAATTAGAGGCATTGTATCCCAACTGCATGGAGGCATTTTTACAGGCTTGAGAGATCTATCCTTCTCTGAAGGTTTTAATCTTTTATGACAGTCTAATGTGGGGTTGTTATCAGGGTGGGGGAAGGTAAGAAATCCCCTGATCACACACAAATCGAGCCATGCACATACCAAGAAAAATATATATAGTCATATTAAGACCATTTGTTTTCATATCTATACAGTTTATAGTGATATCGAGATGACAGCTTCTGGGCATGGATTTCTCTAAATAAAATCTCCATATTTTTCCTGGATGTGATATCCTATTTTCTCAGCCAGGAGATGACCTTTGGGAAATTCTTGGGGACTGACCAGTGCTTCAGGCCATCTTCCTTAGTTAATGAACAAGTAGATAGCTTATCTTAAGTTATGTTTCTATTTAATTAAAAAAACTAAGGGTGCTGTTCTAATCCAAACTTTTCCAACACAAATTATTTGGAAGAGGGGACAATGACACTCAATAGTTCAAGTCCATGCTGGTTACATTGCAAAGATGATGAAGCATTTAAGAGTAAGCAGTACCTTTTGACAGCTTGTTTCTTACCTCCTTGGCATAAACCTTAATATTCATGACAGAAAGATCTGTTATGCAATTTCACTCCACAGAATTCAGAAGTTTGACTCCTTTGGATCCCAGGAGAAAATTTTAAGGCAACATTAGTCCAAGTAGAAGTAGGATTGTGCCCTTCTTGAGGGAAAGAATTCATATCCCTCCAACCCCCTTTTTGTAGCCATCATTCAGTTTATGGATCGTTTGGCATAAAGGAAGATGTCCTTTTGTGTATAGTACATTAAATTCAGGTTAGGTCCTGTTCTTTTCAATTAGGCCTTGATATAACCTTCAAGATGAAATCTTGAAATTGAAAAAAGTTGAAAACTGAAATCTAGTTTTGCCATTTTGGAGTATTGCACTTCAGTGCTGTCCCTTCTCCAACACAGAAGTTACATAAACCGGCTGATGAGTAACTTTTGTGTAGAAACTCTGATGATGCAAAGAGTTAGAGTTTTCTGGATTCTCTTAGTTCACAGTCCCCAACAAGAAAACTTGGGGAAATATATGCATGGTATACATGGCTCTCTCTCTCTCTCTCTCTCTCTCTCTCTCTCTCTCTCTCTCTCTCTCTCTCTCTCTCTCTCTCTCTCTCTCTCTTCTTTTATCAAAGAAAGTGCAATGAGATATAACTTTAATTCTTTCTTTCATTCTTCATGATTTCATCCATCAAAATTTACTTTCATTTGGGCAGAACACCCTCAATTAAGGGCATGATACAGGAGGAGAGGAGAAGACAGATCCCTTGCAATTGCCTCACTCAAAGTGAGAACTTGAAAAAGATCAAGGCCTCCCACTGCATCCTGGGATATCTCTGTCAACCTGATTGATATCTGTAATGCAACTGAAAAGATGAAAAATTTGCTGTGCTCCTTAATCATAGCATGATTATGTTCATCCCACATGAACCAGCTCAGGTCAGAACATAAGTAAAGGAAGGATGAGATACTGACACTGGGAAAGCAGGGAATCAAACAACTTTTGAACTCACCACACATATGAGTCTACATCACTTCCAGTCAGACCCTGCTCCTCATGGCTTTCCTAGCCTTCCCCTCTCCTCCCTTTTCCCTTCCCATTTCCTCTCTTGTCCTCTTTCCCTCCCTCCTTTCTCCTTTTCCTTCTTCCTCTCCTTTTCCCTTCTCTTTTCTCTCTTCTCTTTCCTTCCTTTCTTTCCCCCTCCCCCCCTGCCTCTCTTCCCTTTCTCTCCTTTTAAAAACAAAATTGCAGTACAATAAGAGTATCTGGTCAAATAGTCAAACAGAAAGTAATTAAACTACACCCCCCCTTGGAAGAAATGTCCCCATTACAAATCCGGTCAGTCCACAGAACCCCTCTGTCCATGATTATGACAGGAAAATAATCCTGACACTAATTCCTTGTTCAGGGAAACTGACTCATTTGACACCCAGTCCGGGTATTATCCTTTTATCTACCACAAATGCTAATGGTTTTATTCCCTTTGACTCAAAAACCCAACTTGACATAGGATGAACTAGCCTGCTACCTTCTGTTTTCTATGTTTTAAAGACAAGTTCAAACCCATCCTGCTGCCTTTTAATAACTGTTCTGATAACATGGGTATTGGGGTGGGAAATAGGCACTTGCCTTATCCTGCTTAATAATGTGTTGAGGCTAAGAAGTTAAGGATGTGCTGAGTTTGAGTGTTAAAAATAGCTGCTGAGCCTTCAGAACTGAGAATAATATGTTGAGATTTATGCTGGACCAGACCACAGGGTGAAAGGTGGGGTCTTTTCCCTGTTGAGAAAAATCAACCACCTGAACACCTGGCCAAAGGAGGAGCCCAAAGAGGAAAACAGATATTCCGGAGACCACAGGGACAGAGCACCTGTACACCAGGACGAGGGAGGTGGCAGTCACAAGAACAGAGAGCCAAATGTCAGCAACTAGCCAGCAACATGGAATAATTAACCCAGTAATCATTAAGGCAGCAATACATAGATGGACCGTGGTAACAGAATCTGATTACAAATTGAGAATATGAAGAGGCATGCCAGTGGTCTAAGGTGGAATTTCTCAGAGGGTGCTATGAATGACACTTGGACAGAGGGAAGCTGTGAACATCGTGGGAGGAGGAGGGATCAGGAAAGGGTTAAAGTAGATACAAAAGATTTGGAATCTGGAGAAAGAAGAATGGGAGTCAGGTAATTCTACACAGCACATCTGTCCTGTCACTGCCTGCCCCACCCCACACCTTCCTGCTACAGATTCCTAGGGTTCATGGGGAGAGGACAGTGGAAAGTGCTTAAGTGGCACAGAAAGTGCCCCTCCTTCCCTTGTTTTAAACTCATTATAGGCTTGTTGAAATACTAGGAAAAAATCCAGATTTTCCCAAAGTCACTCTACAGCATTAGGAGTCCATGTCTTCTTTCTCCAGTGGAGTTGGCTTCCTGTATTTACTTACTTCAAAGACATCTCTGGGATAGAAGAGCTGAACAGTTACAAAGGATCTTGATAATATTTGGTAAGCAAGAACTTGCCAAAACAAGCATAGTTCCCTAGAGATCATATTTACCAGTGTAGCCCTAATATGCATGAGTTCTTAGTTCTTTTTTGTATCATGAATACCCTTAGCAATCTGTGTGAAGTCTATGGATACCTTCTCAGAATAGTATTTTTAAATGCATAAAACAAAATATATAAAATTATAAGGAAGTCAATTATATTAAAATATAGTTATCAAAATATTTTGAAAGGAAGTTCACAAAATTCAGGTTAAGAACTCTTGATAAAAAACACACTCTTTTGTTTGCCAATACCCTTTCTAAATAACAACAGTGATGACGATGTAATAATGATAGCAATAATCCTTGAGAGCATGGATTATCCTTTGCCTTTCTTTATAAGTCCATTCTTAGCACAATGCCAGACATAAAGCAGGTCCTTAATAAATGTTTCCTGACTATTTATTGACTAACTGAGCCCAACATTTTAGAGATGACCTGTTCAAGAAAGAAAATGATGGCATTGTCCCCTCTGGACGCTGTGAATCTCTTAATGAAGCTTATATAATGACATTTGGTTTTACATCTACTACAGAACATTGCTCATTCACTGAACTTTTAATTCAAAAAATCCTCTCCCTACTTATCTTTTTTCACAGTCTTGCCCAGCCAGGTTTCCTCTGAGTTGTACTTACACAGTTTGTTGTTTTTTTTTTAATTTTAACTTTACACCAAAGATAAAATATGGGGTGGCTGTCTGCTTTACAAAATGAATTCACACTGGATCACTGAAGCTAACCTAGGGAGTTTAAAACATGATTCGATTTATATACAACATTTTCAGAAACATATTTATGACCTATTCATCACAAATGCCTGTAGGAGAGATTATCGCAGCAATAATTCTCTGGAAAAGCAAACAACATTTTGGATGGGGCTCATGCTGAGTAAAGGCAACTTCATGGACACTTGGGGCATCCTGTGTCCTTCTCCCTTGGCACCATATGGAGCTGACTCTACATTTTTCTTGTGATATGAAAGAAAGCTGCCTTATTGCAGAAGCGAAATAGCTACAGTTCAATTTATTCATCATGGCTGGAATGAGCATCCTCTGTCATGAGTCCAACTCACAGAGGAATATTGGCTCCAAGGAAGCACATCGTAACCAACATTTATCTTAAAATAAATAATTTGCTTGTAAAAGAATATTTTTATGGCTCTGGTAAGTGATTTCCTCTTGGTCTCACAGGTGTATACCCTGTACTTTTTCTTTTGTGGAGGAAGCTATAATATCCTCCTCTTAACACCAGGAAATCTTCTCTTCCAGAGAGTGCAATAAATGCTTCTCTAATTTCCAAGGCTAAGCTAGGAGATTTGTAAAAACAACTACAAATTTCACACAGACTCTTTCTTAACCATGTTGACTGAATGTCCCTGAAAGACACATTCTTGTGATGAAGTTCATATCATTACAGAGGAAAAGATGAGAAATTTCCTTGTTTTGCCAATTCTACTAAATTATGGCTCCATCATCATTCTCAGATAGTAGACAATGTGGCATAAGAAAAGGATGCTGCATATGGAATCAGAGAACTTAGGTTCAAATCCCAGCCTTACCACTTAATAACTAACTACATCAATTTAGAAGCCTCAAGTACACATTTTCTCCTGTGTAAAATGTGAGCACTGGATGAGATGGTAGGTGGATGGTACAGTGTATAGTGTATTGAACTTGGAGTCAAGAAGACCTGAGTTCAAATATGACCTCAGAAGTTTATTAACTGTATGAACCTGGGCAAGTTATTTAAACCCTCCATTTCCTCAGTCATAAAATGGAGATAATATCAACACCTACTTCACAGGACTGTGGTTAGGATCAAATGAGATAATATTTGTAAAATTCTTGGCAAAGTACATGGCACATAGCTGGTTAGAGTGGTCATCAACAGAATAACTAGGATAGAAGGAAATGAAAATCTCATTTCCCTTTCCTTAAAAATCCCCAGTGATGGTTCAGACTCCAAAGACCCTGCTACTTTTGGAGTAGATTTTGAAATGCCACCACTAGATTAGTGCTCAAAGAACCTGTCTGGCTATTCATCTACACCACAAACTCTGTTAATGGGCCATGGCAGCAGCTTCCCTTTACCAATACAAGGAGAAAGAAAATGAATTCCCACTACTGACTGGTCAGGTAACATAGAGAATGTAGTAGTTGCTGCTCAATGAAGAGGCAAAGCTTTTGTACAGGAAGTCCCATTTTTTAATTTTTTATGGTAGATACTGATATGAGCAATGATTCATGGAAACAATAGAAGGGAAAAGAGGAAAAAAATTGGTTGAACTGAGATTTACAGGTATATCATCCAATGCTAAACATGCCTACCATCTCTACAGCAAATGTCATCTACTCCTCTCAAAATACCCTCATTAGGATACCCTCTTGTGATATTTTTTTCCTCCCTTTAAGGTTGTTCTTCTGTTCAATGGCCAAAAAAGAATTTTTTCAGTATATAATTTATTTTTCAGCTCTTAACATTCACTTTCACAGGAATTTGAATTCAAAATTTTCTCCCCACATCTCCCCACCCCCCCACCCCAGGACAGCATGCACCCCATCCACCCCTTCCTCCAATCTGTCCCCCCTTCTATTACCCACCCTTCTTTCAACCCACTTCCCCTTTATTTTCCTGTAGAGAAAAATTGATTTCTATATTCCATAGCCTGAATAGCTTATTTTCCAGTTGCATGCTAAAACAATTTTTAGCATCTATTCTTAAAGCTTTGAGTTGCACATTCTCTCCCTCACTCACCATCCCCCTCACTGAGAAAACAAGCAATTCAACATAGATCATACATGTGTAACAACGCAAAGTGTTTCCATAATATCTATGTCATAAAAGATTAATCACATTTCTCTCTGTTCTATTCTGCCCTTCATTTATTCCATTCTCTACCTTGACCTATCATCTCATAGTAGTGTTTGTCTTTGATTATCCCTTTCCCAAATTTGCTGTCCCTCCTATTATCTTTCCTCTCCTATCCTCTTCCCCCTTGCCTTCCTGCAGGGTAAAATAGATCTCTATATCCAACTGAGTGTGTGGTATGCCCTTCTTAAGCCAAATTCCATGACAGTAAGGCTCAATTATTTCCTTTCTTCTCTCCCCTCTTCCATTGTAAAAGCTCTTTCTTCCCTCTTTTAGGTGAGATGATTTACTACATTCTATCTCTCCCTTTCTCTTACTCCTAGTACATTCCACTGAACAATAAATATTATTTTTTTGGTTTTGTCCCTTCATATTCAGTTCACCCTGTGCCCTCTATATGTGTGTGTGTGCATAAATATATTATATGTTATTTATATATAATTTATATATATGTATGTATGTATGTATGTATATTACCTCTAACTACCCTAATACTGGAAAAGGTCTCATGAGTTACAAATAACATCTTTCCATGTAGAAATGTAAACAATTCAACTTTAATGAGTTCCTTAAAGTTTCTCTTTCCTGTTTACCTTTTTATGTTTCTCTTGATTCTTGTATTTGAAAGTCAAGTTTCTATTTAGCTCTAGTCTTTTCAACAAGAATGCTTGGAAGTCCTCTATTTCATTGAAATTCAATTTTTTTCACCTGAAGTATTATACTCAGTTTTGCTGGGTAGGTGATTCTTGGTTTTAATCCTATCTCCTTTGACCTCTGTAATATCATATTCCAAGGCCTTCAATCCCTTAGTATAGAAGATGCTAAATCCTGTGTTATGTTGATTTTATTTCCATAATATTTGAATTGCTTCTTTCTGGCTGCCTGTAATATTTTCTCCTTGACCTGGGAACTCTGGAATTTAGCTACAATATTCCTAGGAGTTTTTCTTTTAGGATCTCTTTCAGGAGATGATCAGTGAATTCTTTCCATTTCTATTTTACCCTCTGGTTCTGGAATATCAGGGCAGTTCTTTGATAATTTCTTGAAAGATGATGTCTACCCTCCTTTTTTGATCATGGTTTTCAGGTAGACCAATATTTTTTAAATTATCTCTCCTATTTTGTGGGTCAGTTGTTTTTCTAATGAGATATTTCACATTGTCTTCTATTTCTTCATCCTTTTGGTTTTGTTTTGTAATTTCTTGGTTTCTCATAAAGTCATTAGCTTCCACTCACTCCATTCTAATTTTTCAAGAACTGTTCTCTTCAATAAACTTTTGAACCTCCTTTTCCATTTGGTTGATTCTCCTTTTTAAAGCATTCTTCTCCTCATTGGCTTTTTGGACCTCTTTTGCCATTTGAATTAGTCTATTTTTAAAAGTGTTATTTTCTTCAGCTTTTTCTGGGGTCTCCTTGTGCAAGCTACTGACTCACTTTTCATAATTTTTTTTCATTGGTCTCATTTCTCTTGCCATTATTTCCTCCACCTCTCTTACTTGATTTTCAAAATCCTTTTTGAGCTCTTCCATGGCCTGAGATCATGGCATACTTTTTCGAAGTTTTGGATGTGGAAACCTTGACTCTTATGTCTTCCTCAGATGATAAGCTTTGTTTTTCTCATTTGAGTTCTTTGTCAAGTTGAGGGTATACTCTAGGGACCTTTAAGTTCTCAATTCCTCCAAGGTGGCACAGTCAAGGGAAAGGAGTTTACACCTCTCTTCACCTATGCTCTGGTCTGTGAGCAGCCACAAGCACTCTTTTTTGCCAATAATCTGCTAGTAGGATTCCCTCTCCACAGCCACCACTGGTTCCACCATGCCAGCACTTCTCCTCAACCTAGGACTGCCACTCAGAACTGAGACCCAGATCAGTAGCTTGATTACCCCACTCTTTAGGCCTAGGGCTCCAAAAGTGGACACTGCTGCTGCTCTGGGGTCAGGACTTGAGCCAGACCATGCTCCCCTCTCACCCTGGTGAAAGAGCTTTCTTACTGTCTTACTGAAGGAAGGTATCCTTGCCATAACAGATCTTAAACTGTATTACAAAGTGGTAATCTTCCAAATAAACTGGTGCTGGCTAAGAGATAGAGTGATGTATCAATGGAATACATATGACATAGTAGTAAATGACCTTAATAATCTAGGTTTTTGGTAAACCAAAAGGTCCAACCTTTTACAGGGAGAACTTATTATTTGGCAAAAACTGCTGGGAAAACTGGAAAAAAATATGGCATAAACTAACTTAAACTAATATTTTATACCATATACCAACTTAAGATCAAAATAGGTATATGATTTAGACATGAAGGGTGATACTAGAGGAAGGAACAGTTTACCTATCAGATCTACAGACAAGGGAAGACCTTATGAACAAAAATAAGCATTATAGGTTGCAAAATGGACAATTTTGATTATATTAACTTAAAAAGATTTTCCAAACTAATGCAACTAAGATTAGAAGGAAAGCAAAACCTTGGGAACAATTTTTATAGCAAGTGTCACTAATAAAGGCCTCATTTTTCAAATAAACAGAGAACTGAGTCAAATTTATAAGAATATAATTCAAAGAGGATTCTGGGAAGATGCTGGAGTACATCAGAAAATTCCAAGCTTGGGGGGAGGAGCCAAGAAGGCAGAGTAGAAAGACTCACGTATGCTAGCTCCAAAACCACAATCCATAAATTTCCCGTAAAAAGAACTCCCCACAAATTCTGGGGCAGTAGCAGCTGCACAGCAATGCAGTGGAGGAGATTTACATTCCAGAGAGCCCTGAAAGACCACCACCAAAGGTCCATTGTGCACTGGACAGCAGAGCCCAGCCTTGCCCTGCCCTGGCTGCATGGCCCCAGAGGAGCAGATCTGAGCAGGCTTCAGGGATGGAATCTCTGGTAGCCACGAAGGTCCCTCCACCCACAGGTGCTCCAGGTGAGTGAGAGAGACTTCTGGGCTGGCCAAGAGGGGAGTGGGGTGTCTCCATAACTCAGGCCACCTTGGGAGGCAGCAACAGAGGCAGCGGCAGAGTCAGCAGCAGCCAGGGGCTCCGGGAGCAGGGAGGAGCTCCATTACTGAAGGTCTCTGCATAAACCCCCTGAGGGAACTGAGCCTGGGAGGCGGCTGTGCCCAAACCCCAGGACCAGAACTTAAGCTCACATTGAATAGCAGCCCCCCCTCCACTGAAAGCCCTGAGGCTGTGGAGCAGCATTTGAATCTCAGATCCCAAGCACTAGCTGGATGGATCTAGGCGGGGGTGGACAGGAATCTCAGAAGTCAAGGAACTGGCTGGGAAAACACCCAGAAAAGGGAAAAAAAAATAAGACCATAGAACATATTGGGGAACAGATGTTTCCACCTTTCCTTTCTGATGAGGAAGTACAATACTTACCATCAGGGAAAGACATAGAAGCCAAGGCCTCTGTATCCCAAACATCCTAAATAGATATCCAATGGGCTCAGGCCATGGAAGAGCTCAAAAAGGATTTTGAAAATCAAGTTAGACAGGGGGAGGAAAAATTGGGAAGAGAAATGAGAGAGATGCAAGAAAAGCATGAAAAATGGGTCAATACCTTGGTAAAGGAGACCCAAAAAAATGCTGAAGAAAATAATACCTTGAAAAAGAGGCTAACTCAATTGGAAAAAGAGGTTCAAAATGCCAATGAGGAGAAGAATGCTTTCAAAAGCAGAATTAGTCAAATGGAAAAAGAGGTTCAAAAGCTCACTGAAGAGAATAGTTCTCTCAAAATTAGAATGGAATAGATGGAGTCTAATGACTTTACGAGAAACCAAGAAATCACCAAACAAAACCAAAAGAATGAAAAAATGGAAGAGAATGTGAAATATCTCATTGGAAAAACAACTGACCTGGAAAATAGATCCAGGAGAGACAATTTAAAAATTATGGGACTACCTCAAAGCCATGATCAAAAAAAGAGCCTAGACATCATCTTTCATGAAATTATCAAGGAAAACTGCCCTGAGATTCTAGAACCAGAGGGAAAAATAAGTATTGAAGGAATCCATCGATCACTGCCTGAAAGAGATCCAAAAAGAGAAACTCCTAGGAACATTGTGGCCAAATTCCAGAGTTCCCAGGTCAAGAAGAAAATACTGCAAGCAGCTAGAAAGAAACAATTCCAGTATTGTGGAAATACAATCAGGATAACACAAAATCTAGCAGCTTCTACATTAAGGGATCGAAGGACATGGAATAGGATATTCCAGAAATCAAAGGAACTAGGACTCATACCAAAAATCACCTACCCAGCAAAACTGAGTATAATACTTCAGGGGAAAATATAGTCTTTCAATGAAATTGAGGACTTTCAAAATTCTTGATGAAAAGACCAGAGCTGAAAAGAAAATTTGACCTTCAAACCCAAGAATGAGGAGAAGCATGAAAAAGTAAACAGCAAAGAGGAGTCATAAGGGACTTACCAAAGGTGAAATGTTTATGTTCCTACATGGAAAGACAATATTTGTAATTCTTAAAACTTTTCAGTATCTGGGTAGTTGGTGGGACTACACACACACACACATACATGCACACACATGTGCAAGCACACACACATACACACATGCATGTACACAGAGAGAGAGAGCACAGAATGAATTGAATAGGATGGGACCATATCTTAAAAGAAATTAAGGTAAATGGTGAGAGAGAAATGTAGTGGGAGGAGAGAGGGTGAAATGGAATGGGGTAAATTATATCTCATTCAAGAGGCAAGCAGGAGACTATTTAGTGGAGGGAAAAAGTGGAGAGCTGAGAAAAAAACATGAAGTTTACTCTCATCACATTGGACTAAAGGAAGAAATAAAACGCACACTTATTTTGGTATGAAAACCTATCTTACAATATAGGAAAGTGGGGGAGAAGGAGATAAGCAGAGTTGGGGAGGATGATGGAAGGGAGGGCAATGGGAGGAGGGAGCAATTTGAAGTTAGCACTCGGGGAGGGACAGGATCAAAAGAGAGAATAGAAACAATGGGGGGCAGGATAGAATGGAGAGAAATATAGTTAGTCTTACACAACACGACTATTATCGAAGTCATTTGCTAAACTACACAGATAGGGCCTATATTGAATTGCCTGCCTTCCCAAAGGGAATGGGTGGGGAGGGAGGGATGGGGAGAATTTGGAGCTCAAAGTTTTAGGAACAACTCTCGAGTATTGTTGTTGCTACTAGGAAATAAGAAATACAGTTAATGGGGAATAGAAAGTCATCTGGCCCTACAGGACAAAAGAGAAGATGGGGACAAGAGAAGGGAGGGATGATAGAAGAGAGGGCAGATTGGAGATAGGGAAAATTAGAATGCTTGGTGTATTGGGGTGGGGGAGGGGACAATGGGGAGAAAATTTGGAACCCAAAATTTTGTGAAAATGAATGTAAAAAGTTAAAAAAATAAATTTATTTAAATCTAAAAAAGAAAAGAAAAGAAAATTCCAAGCTCTCAATAGCAACTCTGGGTGCACAAGAATGGTAAAAATAGACAGATTAGTGGCAGAACAGTGATCTTCCTGGGACAATTGGAGAAGATTGGAAGAAAAATCCCAGGAGAAGATTTGGTCCCCATGACAAGTAAATACCTCCTGGCTAGGGTCCACTAAAACAATTGGCAAGCCTTGGGGTTAGCTGGGTTAGAAGGCTGCTTCAGCCCCAGGCACTGAAAGTTTTACCCTCAGGACATTGAGGGAGGTTGGGTGTCTGACCTGGGAAAATTGAAGTAATCTCTACTGATAGGGAATGCCAGACCCAGCTGTGCTGTGGAGACATGGCAGGAGGCAAGAATGAACTAGTACATATCTGGTGAGTGCAGAAGCAGTGGTGTGGGAATAACACCAGCTATGGGCATTTACAGGAGCCTGGAGATCTTGGTCAGAGGGGAGAACTGAAGGAGGATCTAAGGCTGGAGGCACTGTTCCCCATACTTCACAAATAGAGGTGATTACAAAAACTAAGCTATTGAACTAAAAAAAATGCCTAGACAAAGGAAAAAGAATTCAACCACAGAGAATTGCTACGGGAATAGAAAAGACTAGAATTTGTCTTCAGAGGAGGATACTTAAGCAAAGAAAATCTCTTCTACCTCAGAGTATAATGTCAAATGGTCACCTGCCCAAAAAAGAGTTAATTGAAGAACTTAAAAAAGACTTCAAATGAGAGAGACTGAGGAAAAACTGGGGGAAGAAAACAATGCAAGAAAAACAAGAAGATTTTGAAAAGAAAGTTAACCAATTAAAAAGGGGGATCCAAAATCATAATGAAGAAAATAACTCCTTGTCAGAATTTGACAAGGGGAAACTAGAGAAGTTATAAGAAATAAAGAAATAATAAAACAAAATATAAAGAATGAAAAAAATAGAAGATAATGTGAAACATCTCATAACAAAAACAACTGATCTAGAGGACAGATCAAGAAGAGAAAACATAAGAATAATCAGACTATCTGAAAGCTATGATCAAAAAAAAGAACCTTGATAGAATAAAACAAGAAATAATTAAAGAAAATTCCCTGAAACACTGGAACAAAAAAAGAAAATGGAAATAGAAAAAAATTCACCAGGCACCACTTAAAAGAGATCCTAAGAGAAAAATCATAGGAATATTATGGTCAAATTCTGAAACCCCCAGCTCAAGGATAAAATAGTAGGGTCAACAAGAAAAAAATGAAATAATGGTGCCGCAATTAAAATCACACGAGAGCTAGCAGCAATGACACTAAAAGACCAGAGGTCTTGGAACACCATATTTTGAAGAACAAAAGATGTGGGGTACTGACCAAAAATATCATATCCAGTAAAGCTAAGCATAATCTTGAATTTTAAAAAAATGAATAGTTAATTAATTGTCAGACTTTCAGGACTTCGTAAAAAAAAAAACCTACTGCACTTAATAGATTTGACATACAAGAACCAAAAGAAATATATGATACATACAAAAGACTAATTACAAATGACTCAATAAAAACAGACTTTATTTTTATATATGTAACATAGAATGTATTTGTAAGATAGTCGTTAGTAAATAAGTAGTTGGTAAGGAAGACTGGGGTAGCATGAATAAAATATAACTTCAAAGAGTAAAACCACTCAGGAACAGCTAAAAAGGGTAAGTAACACGAATTATACAAATGAGGTAGGAGAGGAAGAATCAAAATGGAGGAATTAAATAGAGGAGGAGGGCTGCTAGTTCTGGAAACCTACTTTCATCAGGAATGGGTTCAAGAGGGAACAATACATATATATCTAGAAGAGTATAAAAATCTACTCCATTCAGAAAAAAATAAAATGCTAAGGGGATAGGGATGGGGGAAATGATAAAGAAGGGAAGTTTAGAGGAGAGGGTGAGGGAATAAGTAAAATTGGGGTAAAGAAGGGAATTAGAGGTTAAGTAACAGGAAGGCAAATTAGTGAGTAGAATTAAGTACAGGAGTCAGGAGGGTTTGGAAAAAAATACACATAAACATAAAAACAAAGATCAGGAGTTGAATTTTGTCAGGGAAAGTACATGTATTTATATATAATATATATGCATATATGTAGGTATCTATATCTATATAGAAATATATCAATCTTAATTGTAGCCTTTGGGGGAGAAAAGGGAAGAAAAAGAACAAAATAAAAAGTGCACTTTGTAAAAGAAAACTTACAAGGAAGCAAAAATGGACAGCTCTCAACACGTGTAGAATTTATTATATAGTCTCTCCTGAAATGGATATTTGTTGCTATATACTTTGAATCTTTTCTTACATTCAGCTGTGAGTATAACACATTTTTATTCTTTTCTTATTTTGTATTTAAATTTACCTTTCTTTTTCTTTTCTGTATTGTGTATTTAAATTTTAGTACTTAAGTCTAATTTTTTTTAATTTACAAAAAGAATGCAAGTCATTTCCCAACTGAAAAATAGTCAAAAGATACTATCAGGGAGTTTTCAGATGAAGAAATTAAAGCTATCTGTAGTTACATGAAAAAATATCCTAAATCAAAAATACACATTAAAACAACTCAGAAATACTACATCGCACCCATCAAATTGTTTAATATTACAGAAAAAGAAAATAATAAATATTGGTGGGGATGTGGGAAAATTGGGACACTAATGCATTGTTGATGGAATTGTAAATTGATTCAACCATTCTGGAGAGCAATTTGGAACTATGCCCAAAGGGTTCTAAAATTGTGCATACCCTTTGATCCAGCAATAGCACTCCTAAATCTATAGCCTGAAAAAAATTTAAAAGGGAAAAGGACCTATTTCTACAAAATGGTGGGAAAGAATTGGAAATTAAGGAGGTATCCATCAAGTGGGAAATGGATGAACAAGTTATGGTACATGATTAGAATAGAATGTCATTATGCCTTAAGAAATGACAAACAGGTTGATTTCAGAAAAACTTGGAAAGACTTACATGAATTGGTGCAAACTGAAATGAGCTGAAGCAGGAGAACATTGTACCTAGTAACAGCAATATTGTCCAAGATAACCTGTGAATAACTTAGCTATTCTCTGCAATACAATGATCCAAGACAATTTCAAAGTACTTATGATAAAAAATGCTATCCATATCCAGAGAAAAAATTGATAGAATCTGAATGTAGATTGAAGTATACTATTTTCACATTTTACATGCTATTTTGAGAACAAAGGGGATATCTGTCTTCTTTCATAACACGACTAATATAGAAATATATTTTGCATGATTGCAAATGTATAACCTATATAAAATTGCTAATCACATCAGGGGAGAGGAAGGCAGCAAGTGAAGGAGATAATTTTGAAGTTAAAATTTTACAAAACAAATGTTAAAAGTTATCTTTACATGTAATTAGGGAAAAAAACAAAATATTTTAAAAGTGTTTTATTGACAACAATTTCTCATCACTACCTAAGTGACTTCCTACTTTAACCCCTGCAACAGAACCCTCTTATACCCAAGAAATACTACTATGTAAAAAAAGTCAATACATTAGTCATGTCTCAAAATGTACACTTCAGTTTCTTCTCAATGCTATACTCCTTAATAAAGTTTAAGGTCATTCCTTGTTTCTTCATCCATAAAAATAAAGGGAATGGAATAAATGGCTTACAAAGCACTTTCTAGCTCATTATAAGTTTCTAGTCCTGTGAAAACACAAAATGTTAGGTGATCTAAAGATAACTGACTTTGGCAGGGAGGGTGGATTAAGGGGATGATTTCATTGCTACAGTTAATAATCAGTTAGGAAACTCAATGTAGAATGACACTTATAGGCTTACAGAGTTGTTTAAAGAACTAAGAAGTTACAGTGACTGGTCTAAGGTCACAAAACCATTAGGTACTTGAACTCTGATATTGACTCTCTATCCACAGATACACTGCCTCTCCTCAAGAGGATGGAAATAGGAAATTGACTAGAAGAAGTTAGAGGAAAACTAGAAGTCGAAGAAGAGGTCCATGCTTCTGAATGACTTTTCACCTTGAGAAATCAGGAGCCAGGCACAAAGCTGATCTTTGGGAGGAGCTCATAATGATGGAGGGATATAAAGAAGAAAGATAATAGGAACAATGGGGACAAAATTTAGAAATAGAAGTATTCCAAACAAATTTTCCAAAAGCTTCCTGGCAACTTTCCTTTGAATAAATGAAGATAAAGGGTAAAATTTGGGAGATAAAGATAAACTTCAAGTAGAAATCAGTAAGGGGTCAAAGAGAGAAACCAGGTCCAAGTTTCAGGGTTGGGTAGTACTGAGGAGCAGAACTTGGAGCAAAGAGGTTGTTTTAACCCCTATGTCTGGTGTTAGGTAAAATAGAGGAAAGTCTAGTAAATGGTATGAAGTCTTCAAAAGAAAATATATCTCCCAAAACTAGCTACTATGAGAAACAATTCTGAAGCTTGCAACAACTTTCTCATAAATTGCAAAATTAGTTTTTATGATGCTCAAAGGGCTCAGAATTCTTCCTAAAAATCACATCCAGATTCTATCCATTTAGCTAAATTCTCATCTCCTATAGTTACTATCTTCATAATATTTCCTTTACCTGTCTTTCCAGTGAAATCCCTATCTAAAAATATAGATGGTCTTTAGTAATCCATGAAAATAAAATATGCTAATTTGCAAGAGCAAAAAAAAATTCTATAGACTTGGAAAGAATAGCCTGTAAAAATCATTTGAGAAACAATTTTGATAAGGTGATGGACCTGGACCCCTAAAGGAAAAGATCATGCTTCTAGCAAAGCTTTGCATAAACAGAACTATCTTGCCCTCTTAACAAAGCCATCTCTGTTGAATCTCTGAATTTTTCCATACATTCCAGCAGCCCACAGACCACAGATGCCTTCACTTGCTCCAGACTGCTTGCCTTATCCCACTCAGATTATCTAATTAGCCTATTTTGACATCCCTTTCATCATTATACCTGGTTCACCACAGACTATTTACCATTCCTTAATCCCAACTAGGTCGTTCCACTGTCCTTTCTGTATATAAGCATGAGTATCATCCTCATTAGTCTGCAAGTTCCTTAAAAACATTGCCTATTTCTATTGGCAGCATAATAAACTTTTCCACTTGACTGGAGAATGGTTTGAGCATGTGAATTTATTTTGAGGGTCCCAACAACCCTAACTCTCCTAATGGATTAGTTTAATCCATTTAAAATAACTTGTTTTTACATTGAAGTTAATACTTTCAAAATAAAAGGGCAAACAATTTAACATGGCATTTATTATGAAAGAGGTAAAACAATTCCGTTAACACTGTTCTTTCATTCTAACTATAAACTAATTTCCTACTTAAGAGGATAATCTAACAGATGGAGTAAAACTATGTTTCAGATATTTAATGCTATAACTAAGACAGGCTACTTAGAGCACTGACATCTGACTTCCTGAATAAAGGTAGTACAATAATGGTCCAGAAAATGTCATCACTAGTCCAACTTTTATTATAAGGTAGGATTATGGGATGGGAAACTTAGAGCTAGAAAGTGCCTTCTGAGTCATTGAATCCAGTTCCCTCATTTTGCAGATGAGGAATTGCAGTTGTATGTGCTTCCTTCTTGAAGAGAATAATGACAACTGAGAGGTGATGCCATGAACTGAAAGTGAACTGGATTTAAGTGAGGCAGGGCTGTTCGAATTCACCAGCCTCACCTTATCCTATGGAGCCATTTGATTCCACTGGTGGAATATAGATTGAGATAACTGACATAGCCCTGGAAGTAGTAGGAGGTCTTGGCCTTTTTAAGCTAAGGTCTTTAATAGGTCTTATTTTGACTGAAGCAATACCTGATTAAGGTTAGGTAAGAAATGAAGCAGAGAATGGCCTCTTTTACCTAGTCAAAAAAAAAAATCAATCTGGGAGGGGAATAACTACAGATTTTCTGGTCAAAAGAGAAAAATCACTATTTACATTCACTATGAGCCAATCAGGGCCTAAACAGTGACCAAATAGTGCTTGGCCTGGGACCTATTGTTGGTCAATCAATGAGAGCCAGAATGATCTCTGTTCAAGGCTTGAAAACAGGCCCAGAAAAGTATCCTAGAGTCACAAAACTATAAGGTGTCAGAGAGAGAGTCCAAATCCATGTATTCCTGATTCCATGTGCTCTGTATTTCACTTTCCTTGCTTGTCACTACTACCAGGTTACCTAATGTGCTCCCTGAGAAAACAAAAATGACAAAGGACAAAAAATCATCTGAAGCAGACTAAGTATGTCTTGAAGAGGTCCATGAGAGAGATGCATCAATGTTGAGGGTGCAGAAGGGCAATTCTGGAGATATATGTAGGGTAGGAAGATACTAACTGGGAAAAATCCTAGATTCTATTACTACTGTAAAAAACAAAAAAGTGTTTATACAAAAGAAATCTAAGATTTTACCTTATGCCCCTCAAAAGAGTGAAAAAGCGAAAAGGGCAAAAAATGGGAAAAGTCAGAGTTGGGAGGGGGATCATGGAAAGATAGTAACACCATTGTATTGTTTTATTTGATTGCATTATTACACTTTAGAATTCTGATCTGTTCAATGATAAATCCCAAGTCCATAACACATAAGATGAAACATGAAACTCACCCTTCCCCTACTGGTGAAGTTCTCCAGATGCTATTGCTTGTAGCTAACATTGTGATAATTATACATACATATGCAAATATATATATACACATATACATATATGTGCATATGCATGTATATACATCACATAAATATACATGCATCCATATATGTGTGTGTGCATGTATGTATATGTGTGTAAATATGTGCGTATATATGTGTGTATATATGTATGTATATATATATATATATACATATATATATATATATATATATATATATATATATCCCTTAAACATTGTACAGCCTAAATGAAGTTCATAATCACTTACAAGTTTGGTCTAACAATCCACGCAGGAAAGACCAAGTGGATGAATAATACCTATCATTCTAACAACTATATACAGTTGCTTGCTTAACAAAGATATCTTCAACAGGCTCTACGGACAGTGAACTGAGCCCAAGGTAGAACCACATGCCAAAGAGCAGGATGTATGACAATAAGAAATTATAGAACACTTTCAATAACTCCATGTTTCTCATGCATCAAAAAAAAAATAAATTAATTTAAAATGTAAAAGAAAGTTTTTAATAACAATCTCCTGGGGGTGGAGCCAAGATGGCAGAGTAGAAGGACACCCTTCTAGAAGCTCTCCACCCAGGCACATAAAATATCTGTAAAAAATGGCTCTAAACAAATTCTAGAGCAGCAGAGGCCACAAAACAACAGAGTGAAAGAGATTTCCAGCCCAAGGCAGCCTGGAAAGCAGAGAAGAAAGGCAGCCCAGTCTTGGCTGCACAGCAGGAACAGGAAGAGAGCAGGCTTCAAGGTACCACCACCAGCAGCTGCCATCCCCAGATTCCTCAACCCACAAATGCCAAAGACAGCTCCAAAGGTCAGTGAGAAAGCTCTTTTACCTGCATGACAAGGGAAAGCAGCAGACTATCCCTGGGACCCAGGCGACTACAGCTTCCAAGGTTGGAGCCTTGGACTATACAGCCTGGGGTAATTGGCAGCTGATCTGGATCTCAGCCTTGAGTGGTGGCCCTGGGGTGAGGAGGAATGCTGGCTGGCATGGTGGAGCTGGAGGCAGTTGTGGAGAGGGAATTCTATTGGCAGATCCTGGGCAGAAAAGAGTGCTTACAGTTGTTCGCAGACCAGAGTGCAGGTCAGGAGAGGAATAAACTCCTCTCCCTTGCTTGTGCCACCTTGGAGGAACTGAGAACTCACAGGTCCCCAGAGGATACCCTCTGCTTGACAAAGAACTCAAAAGTCAAATGCATTAAAAGATGTAGAAACCAGAGAAACATGCTAAATGTTATGCATGTAAAACAAGATTTATAGAGGATAAATTGGGAGGCAATCTCAGAGTGAAAACACTAAGATTAGGGAGGAGTGAGAAAAGCTTGCAGCATGGTGTACTTTAACTGAGGCGTGGTCATCTTGGGCATCTCTTGGTCCTTTCACCTTGCAGTGGCAAAGATGAGAATGGACAAAGAGATCACCATAAATATAACTGCACTTTGTATGCTAACATCTGTTCTGGATGCTCAAAACAGAACATCTTTACTCCACCATACCTTTCTTCTGATACTATCAATCTCTGAGTTACCCAGATTTGCAGTCTCTGGATCATTCTTAACTTCTTACTCTCAGTCACCTATATATATATATATATATATATATATATATATATATATATATATATATATATATATATATATATATATAACCAATTGCTAAATATTGTCATTCCTGTTTCCACAACACTTCTCACATTTGTCCCCTTTTCTCTCCTTGCATAGCTGCTAACCTAGTTAAGACCTCATTTCCTCTTTCCTGGAAAATTGTAGTAACCTCACAAAAAGTATCTCATTCTTCACATCTGTCCTCCACACATTTATCAAAGTCATTATCCTAAGGAACAGATTTGACCGTGCCACTCCTCTACTCAATCAATGGCTTCTTATTACCTCTAGGATTAAATATAAATTCCTCTTTAGTATTTAAAGTTGTTCTAAAATCAAGTTCTAAATAGAAAAATGTGATTCACAGATCTATGGATAAGGGGAGAGTTTAGGAAACAAGAGACAGAGATGATAATGGGAAGTAAAATGGATAATTTCAATTATATGAAATTAAAAAGGTTCTTCATAAACTAATAAAACCAAAATTAGAAGGAAAATAGGAAACTGGGTAAAATTTTTATAGAAATTTTCTCAACTATGCAGAGAACTGAGTAAATTTATAAAAAGAGTCATTCCCCAATTGATGAGGTTAAAGGACATGAACAAGCAATTTTTAAAGGAATAAATCAGTTACCAATTGCCTCATAAAAATTCTTTAACTTACTACTGATTAGAGAAAGGCAAATTAAAACAACTCTGAGAAACCACTTCACATCTATCAGATTGACTAACACGACAAAAATGGAAAATGACTGCATGGGTCAGAGCCTACCGACTCAAAATCAGAGACTTCTCAATGTTGCAGCAAAGCAACATGATTTTTATTATGATCTTGCGAGAAAGGGCATCTCCACTCTGACAGGTAGTCAGGAGAGTAAGACAATTACAGAAGGCAAAAATGGAGATTATATACCCCTAATTCAGATCGCACCTCCTGCTGGCCTTTTATTCCCATTGGCTGGGAGGCAGGCTCACAATCTAAATGTGACAGTCTACCCTGTGAATACAGAACAAAACAGCAGTGGAATAACCAACAGGATTTATGTTGAGGTGGATGTTGGTGGCAACCCAAAAAGGGGGTTTTGTATGGCAACCCAAGGGGGAAAGGGGGTAGCATTATGCTGATATGGCAACCCAAGTGGGGTTGTGTTATGTTGACGTGGCAACCCAAGGGGGGAGTTTAAGTTTCATATTCCCAAAAGTCACATGATTTCTGGAAAACAGAAACTTAAGCCTAACTATCTACTAAAAGTCTATTGTTAAGCACTGAGAAGTCTTCACTAACTTCATTCCATTCAATGACAGATACTGGAGGGGATTTGGAAAAAATTGGTACACTAATGCATTATTAGTGTAGTTGTAAACTAATCCAAACATTCTGGAGAACAATTTGGAACTATATCCAAAGAGCTATAAAATTGTGCATACCCTTTGGCTCAGCAATACCACTACTGGATCTGTATCTCAAAGAAATCAAAAAGCTGGGAAAGGACCTTTTTATACCCCCAAAAATTTTAACAGCTTTTTTTGTGATGATAAAGAACTGGAAATTGAGGGCTGTCCATCAATTAGAGAATTACTGAACAAGTTATGGCATATAATTGTGATGAAATACCATTGTACTATAAGAAATGATGAAGGGAAAGGGTAAGAAAAACCTAGAATTGCTTATATGAACTGATACAAAGAGAAGTTGAGTCGAACGAGGAGAACATTGTCCACAGCAACAGCAACATTGTAAGGACGACCAACTGTGAAAGACTTAGATAATATGATCAAGACAGTGATCCAAGACAATTCCAAAGGACTCATAATGAAAAATGCTATCCACCTCCAGAGAGAGAACAGCTGTATTCTGAGCACAGAATGAACATACATTTTTACTTTATTTTTCTTGTTTCATCTGTGTGTTTTCTTTTGTAACATGGATAATATGGAAATACATCTTGCATGATTACACATTCATAACTAATATCATGTTGTTTGCCTTTTCAAGGGGAGGGTAAGAGGGAGAGAATTTGGAAATTGAAAATTTTTAAATGAATGTTAAAAGTTTACATGTAATTGGTAAATAATGAAATAAATTTTTAAAAAATAAGGTCAAGATCCAACCTATTTTTCCAGCCCTTATATAGAATACTCACCTTTCTGGACACTATGGTCTAGCCAAACTTTTACTGTTCCTCATATGTGATATCCCAATTTCCAGTTCTGTGGCTTTGCTTAAGTGATCCACCATGCCTGGATTGCCTTTCCTACCTCAGCTCTATTTACCATCCCTCAGTCCCTTCAGATACCACCTTCTACAAGAAGGTTTTCCTGATGTTTCCCCCATCCCAGTGGCTTCTCTGCAAAAATATCTTGTAGTCTATGTGCTGTTTACATCTTATAGGCATGTTTTCAGTGTGTTCCTGGAAGTCTCCCCAAAAAAGTGGCTTTACATTTCAACTCAATTGCAAGATATGTTCTTTTAGTTTTAAAGCATGGAATGAATGAATCAACATTTACTGTGCTATATGCCAAGCATTGTGCTAAGTTCTGAGGATACAAATAAAAATAAAGATAGGCCCTGCCCTTACATTCCAATAAAAAAAAATAACATATACATGAGAGTGGTTGCCAAAGAGAGACAAACTTAAAGTTACTTAAGTTTTAGCTTCTTTCATTTGATAAATAAAAATATCATTTATGATTGAGAATTCAACAAATGTTCAACCGAAAACAAGAGAAGGGCAGGAAAGGCAAGGGAAGGGAAGGGAAGGGAAGGGAAGGGAAGGGAAGGGAAGGGAAGGGAAGGGAAGGGAAGGGAAGGGAAGGGAAGGGAAGGGAAGGGAAGGGAAGGGAAGGGAAGGGAAGGGAAGGGAAGGGAAGGGAAGGGAAGCTCAGTGAAATGTGTGAATCATTGCCATGAAGGATGTCTTATGGAGACTAGAGAGAAGAGGAATTCCCTATTTTTCTCTGTTTTTTGATAATATTGTATTTTTGCTTCAAGCCCTGAAAGACTCATATTCAATAAGATTTGTGATCAATTCACAAGTATTTAATAAGGCTCTACCATGTTCTGGGCACTCAGGGTCCTATGTTCTAGAGATGGGGAGATGGGAGATGGGGAATTGAACCTACAAATTCATTATTATAAGAAATTCCCAGTGATTAAACTTCCTTTACCAATGGAAGTCTTATAATCTTATGGAGTTGCATAGGGGCATTGAAAGGTCAAATGTCCAGGGTCGCATAATCAATATGGGTCACAGGCAGAACTTGAATCCAGGTCTTTGTGACTCTAATGCCTTCTCTTTATCCACCACCATACTGTTTTTCCTAAATAGATGAGGAAGGATAGAAGAAGCATATAAAATGTGATGAGAGAGTCTTACCTCTGTTTTTGGTGTGGATTTCTGGGAGTATGAGAAAGCACAGAATACTTAGATGCTAGACTTTTCAAAATCTATCCAATCTGCTTGAACTTATTGAGTAGGGCTCAATTTCTTTTGACCCACAACCTCCATCACCTTGTTTTTAACCTTTAATGCATTTTTTCAGCCATGTTTCATTTTCCATTTCAGTGAGTCACCCAGACAAAGAACGGAGAATGTAATTCATTACTCTCCCCATCTTTGTAGATCATTTGATACTGTACATAGTCCTTTAGACTGTTTCTTCTGTATTTACATCTTGGCAAGAACATACTACATTGTTTGCCATTCTTCTATTCTCGTTGCCAACTTCTCTTCTGGAAAAATCAAAGAAAATCAGAGGCAGGATACATCAAGCCACAGTCATTTGGCTGCCTGATGCCTACTGGCTTCTCCCTCCTCCCCCACAGGTTTCCAGTTCTCTGTCTCTTCTTTCCAGGGCTCCCTAACCCAATGGATGCTGTCCTAGGGGCACATAGTTCCATTTTCAAACTGTCTGAACACTGATTCCCTTCCTCTTTCACACCCCAGAAATACACATTCCAGAAAACTCAAGCTTGGAGGTGAGGTTGATTGGCTTAATGTCTAACGGATTTTCTCTATGTGTTGACATGGGAGGCAGAGAAAAATTAGGTGTTTTCTACTGTGCTCTCTAAGAATGCAAAGAAAGGAAACTCTTAATCGAAACCAGCCTGGAATTCCAGTGTTTCGAACATCTCCTACACAATACAAATTGTCAGAGCTAACTGCCTCTAATAACAACAGGGAATTGTTAAACTCACAAAAGATAAATTAAGTTACCCTTTTGCCGCCCAGTGCAGCATTTAGGGTAGAGTTTTCCCTGCCAGGACCAAGTCTATAATTATGGGTATGAAAACATCCCTTTGGTGAGTAAGGATGTACACAGAGTGTTATTTACCAACATGCAATAGTAACTGGAAGGAAATTCAAGCTGCTTGGAGTCTTAGAGTTTGTAAAGGAATGTGTCTTGTTGACATTTTCAGTTGAATGTTTCCAATATATTGGAGGAGGTTCCACAGTAAAATAATGACACTGTGTGCATTTGCTTTATTTCGGTCACATAGATTAAATATTTTCTCTACATAAATCATAAAGATTCCAATTTGGGGGTTACAAGATTGAGAGAATGGGCCCTGAGTTATCTTTGAACATGTCTGTTCAACCTGGTTGTTTCATAATTGGCAGAAGAGACTATAGATATGGATTTAGCCAGAGTGAGGCATCACAAGAATAGGATGCCAAGCAACCAATCAGGACTCCTGAGTGGTCCATCTGGTAAGAATGTTTAAGACTTTTTAAGACTGTTGGGCCACCACAGTTCAGAGATCCAATTCATTTCTTTGCAGTCAGCCTGAGAACATTCAATTCAGTTCACTATATGGATAAATCTGAAGAACATGTTTACACAAACAAATTAAACTGGATTCAGCATGAATGGGGTTAATTCAATCAGCACCTAGTTCAGGGCCCTTGCCCATTGTTGACACTCAATAGATATTTGTTGAATGGTTGGATGGATGATTGATTGAATGGAAATTAGTTAAATAAAATTTCTGACCCTTAAATGTTTTTGGTTTTTGCTTCAATTACCCAGTCTGACAGTCTAAGAGAACTGAGTGATCAAATTAATTAGGTCAAGATTTACATGGCTATGAGTTTAACATCCTAATAAAGTCTATACTCCTATAAGAAGAAAAGTGGAGAGAGGAGGAAATGATTCTTTAATAACTGTTAGTGCTTTTTAATTTAAAAATCCATGGAGGATTTGAAGTTTTCTTTTGTTCCAAAACAAGGATAGGCATAGCTGGCTAGTAGAGGAATGGGATTTACTCCTCAAAGCTTCTAGAGATGTATATGAGGGTAATTTTAACCCAATGGGAAAGAAGATTAATTCAGAGAGATTTAGGTTCTTCAGATGTTCCCATGCTGATATGGGATGTCTGTGCCTCCCTAAGGGGTACTGTAGTCCCCAAGGTCTGTTTCCTAAGATGATTAGGAAAAAATATAAAATACATATAGCAGCTCTCTTTGTGAGGACAAAAAACTGGAAATTGTGGGGATACTATCAGTTGGGGATGACTGAACAAGTTGTGGTGTATGATTGTCTTGGAATACTACTATACTTTAAGAACTGATGAACTAGATTATCTTAGAAAAACATGGATAGACTTACATGAAATAATAAAGAATGAAATAAGCAGAACCAAGAGAACATTGTATAGAATAACAGCAATGTTGTTTTAAGAGCAACTTTGAGCAAATCAGTCATTTGGACAATTGTAAATATTGAAATTAACTACAAAGGACAATATTCTGTCTGCATCCAGAGAAAGAACTGATAAATAGAAGTATATATAGAATAATTTCATATGTAAATATATTTGTGTCTCATGGTAGCCATCTCTAGGGCACAGGGAAGTTAAGAAAAAAGGGGGGAAAAAAGAAAGAAATTTACATCACTTTTGTATATCCATAAGGAAGAGCAAGTTGTACGTAAGAAACTTGCAGTTTCATGTACAATCTTTTTTTTATTAAACTATGTTGTGAAATTCTTGCTTTATTCGATAAATTAAAAATAAAATAAAGGGGTACTGTGGTTTTATTAAACCTCCAAAGTATGTCTGTGTCTGGAAACTGAAAATTTAAATGATGACTTAAGAACAAATTTATTGTAAATTAAGAAAGATGTCACATAGCATAATAGAAAGAGTTCTGGACTTGGAATCAAGAGTGATGTGGGATTAAATCTGTTTCTTTCACTTACTCATTGCACATGATCAGGTTCCTTAAGTTTCCTAAGCTTCAGTACTCTCATCTTTAAAATGGAGTTCTAGAATCCAGACCTTATAAGATCATCAATAGGTCAAAAGAGATAGCATATACAAAGTGTGTATAAAACCTTAAAGCATTGTGTTAAAATGTCTTCATTTCTCCAGGAGTTGTCACTGGTAATACATATCTGGGATAATGGAAGGCTGATGTTGTTATAGGGGCCTGAAACATTAACAACACCTAAAGAAATCTCTCAGTGAGAAAAGAATACTTAGAGACTCTGCAGTCTGCCTTCCAAACATGAACCCAACAGAATTCTATAATTATTTTCAACCCTTTGTTAGTGGCTCACCTTCCACTAGTAATCCTAGCCTAATCCTACCTTCAAGTACATAAGTGACAAAAGAAGAAAGTACTCTAAACTTGTCTTAAACAAGAATATCTAGGTGGTCCAAACATGGAAGCAGAATCTACTTTCAACCTCTAGAATTTTCAGTGATCTGGGTTCTACTTCATCATCATACCAACTGAATATAAGATCCTTAGGGCTAAGAACTATGACATTATTTAATATTTGTTTCCCAGTAGCTGGTATAATGCAATTCATAGACTGGGTTCATAAAACATGTTTGTCAAAATGCATGATTTCTTATGTTGACTACATCTTGGATTGTATTTTGCATCCTTGGTTAAAATAAGGGTGGATTTTTTTCATCCCTTCAGTTATTCAGTTCTCTCAGGTTTCTATTTCTAATCTCAAATCCTACCAGATGGCATCCCACCCTGCTCCAATGTTTGTCCATCAAAAATTCGGAGCTTACATTTTTGTTAAAAAAAAGTTTCTGGAAATGGCATATTTAGTTGATGACTTTGCTGTGGAATTTTTGTGCAGCAAGGGAAAAGGAAGGAAATGCTTGTTTATGTGGTTTTAATGCATCACTATTGCCAAAATGAAATAAATATCCATCCACAAAGTGACAGCTAAATGGGTCCATGCCAACAAGCCTTCATGAGACTGTTTTTTGCAATAGACAATCTGCAGAGAATCAGTTCTACATCAGCATGTCTACCACAGGTAATTCACCAAAATGCTGATAGATAAATCACTGGCAATGGGTTGTATGGTAACAGGAGCTGATTTTAAATTAGCTACCTTGTACAAATCAAGACTTAAGTATATGTAGACTGTAATAAAACAATAAAACATTTGAAATTATTCAGACTATAAAATTCTGTATGAGTACGAAATTTTATTATTAAAAATTAATATCTATACTTAACAAGCACCTCCAGAAAAACAGGGGACAATGGGGGTGGGGGAGAATAGTGGTGGTAGTGATGGTGGTGGTGAGTAAAAGTAAATATGCTCTTTTTTTTCATAATGAGACCACACTAAAAATTCTAGTCCTTTCCCAATTCATTATTAGACAAGTTATAAATGGTTCAATGTATCAGACCATAACAGTGATGATTTTCACCACTGCCTAACATTGTTATACCATAATTTGTTTATTGATCTAGTGACTTGCATTGGCTTAAGTGATTTTGTATTGAATTTAACAGGGAGTTGAAATCCAAGATTAATGAAGAGATGGTAAGAAAAAGCCTAGGTATACTCAATGAGTTCAAGTCACAAGGTCCATGTGAATTACATGACAGAGTACTGAAATAACTGAAAAATGGGATCGACAGTGCTGTCAATATCTTAGAAGGATTAGAGAGAATAGGAAAAGTGCCAAAGAACTGGAGATTAACATATGTCCCAATTTTTTTTAAAATAAAAGAGCATTATCTTGTCATTATGAGTAAGTGAGTTTGACTTTGATTCCTAGGCTAATTCCAGAAGATAGTATGAAAGGGGTGGTGTGTGAGCATTAAAAAAAGGAAGTAGTGTTCTTTAGGAACCAGCATGAGCTCTTGACAGTACAGACCAGATGAACACTGTTAAATTTTTGATAGGGCTATAAGACTGGTAGATCAAGCGAAGCGCATAATAAATTCAATAATTCCTGGATTTCACCAAGCTGTGTTACAGTCTTTCATTATATCCTTGTGGAAAAAATGTAGGAATGTCAGAATTGGTTAAATGACCAGCTCTAAGGAGTCTATGTCAACATGGGAGGAGTTCTTTCTTAGGGTGTTCTGGATTCTGTTCTATTCTGGTGAACTTTTTAAAATTCACATCTAAGGTGAAAACATAGATTTCATACTTGTCAATTTTGTAAGTGATGCAAAGAAGGCGATGACTGACATGATGAAGTTGTAATCTTAAAAGATCACAACAGATAAAGACAGAGTGCAGTATCTCATAAGATAAAAACTATTTAAGACCATTACTATAGAAAATCTACTAAGATTTATTCACAAAATCTGAAAGTTGAGAAAACTGTACCCATATAGTATGGACGAGGAGAGATTAGACTACAGTTCATGTGAGAAGAATTCAAAGATTTTAGTAGACTTCAAGTCAACATCTATCAAGGGATGGCAGCCAGAAAATCTAACATGACTTTAAGATTCAGAACAAGGGAAGTAACAGACATGTTATCCTCTGCTCTGGTCAGAACATACCCTGACTACTGTGGTCAGAAGTGGGAGCAATATTTCAGGCAGGAAGCTGAGAAGATGGAGGATTTCCAAAGAAGTGAGGCCATGATGATGAAGGGATTTGAGATCAAAAGGCTAGATGCCCATTCACTGGATAGTCCTTAGAGCAGATTCTTTGAGTATAGGTTAGGCTAGCAGTCTTTGAAACCCCTTTGAGATCAGAGGTGCTTTGATTCTTGATTATCTAACAATCAAGGGTAGATGTTGCAGAGAGGAAGATCTTAGCTTGATGTAAGAAAAACCTCCCTGACAATTCAAAAAGGGAATGAACAGCCCCAACCTGCAACTCACTAGACATCTTATTCAAGTACTGACTGGCTACCCATTACTTGAGAATATTTTAGAGCTACTTCCTGCTTATTCTTGATTGTACCCAAGAGCCTCTGAGATCCCTTCCCCCTTCTGTAGTTCTCTGAGCATAAATTCGCACAATCAAAGCCAAGTGTGCACATTGATTGGAAGTAAAGGTGAATGGGATTAGTGGCTTAGTTTATAATATAGACCATCCAAGTGATTAACTGAGAACCCCAGATCCAGTTGTGGTATAAGTTTGGTTTTCAGGGGATGACTTTTTACTTTCTTTTTTTTAGTCTAAATCTACAGTTTCATAGGTGTAAGGGACTCCTTGTGAGGAAATTCACTCTACTGATGTGACTACTAATATAAAGCATAGTCTTAGAAAGTTGGTTGGAGTACTGAAAGGTTAAGTGACCTGCTCAGAGTTATACAGCCTCTATGATATTACCTTAAGAAAGTTGCTTAACCTCTCTAGTCCTCAGTTTCTTCAATGGCAAAACAAAGGGACTGGATTATGGCATTTCTGAGGCCCTTTTCAGCTCAAGATCTACAATGCTAGGGAATTCCAGTCCTCCTAACTCCAAGGCCAATGCACCATCCATTGGGCTATGCTGTCTCTCTGTCAAAGTTATCCAAAATATAGCTTGTGCTCTTTTTCTAAAACATTTATCTTTTGTTTTCTTTTCCTTGACTTTGCAAGAAAGTGGATGCTAGCTAAACACTGACCTAATCAATGAAAAAAGAAGCACCTTAAATGGATGAAGGAAACATATGAAATAGCAGAAACTACATAATTCTGTGTGGTAGAGAGTAGAAGGAAGAAGAAAAGGTAAAAAGTTAAGATTGTCTCATCCCCTTTCTTATACTAAGAAACAAGACAAAGTCATCTAAAAACCCATGAATGCTCTTAAAAAGTCATATAATAAATTCTTTTTCCAACACATGGAAGAGTTAAGAATGAGTCTCTCCATGAGTTTCTAAGCTCCAGTAAACTAAATTTCCCTTGTGGATGTGCAATCTCTCACAGCTTAACATATCACATCATCAGCAAACATTTGTTCCAATGTAGGTGTGTGCCAGGAAACAGGGTAGGAGCTGTACCCAGAGCTTCAGTCTAAACTTGTGACATTACATTTATTTTGTACTTGGACTAGGAGTCAAAATACCTCAATCTCAGTCCAGGCTTTATCATCAACAAGCTCTGTTTCTGACCTTAAGTATATCACAGTCTCTGGAGGCCTCAGTTTTATCATTTGTGAATTGGAACTAGCTATACTTGCAGACATTTTATGGATCAAATGAGATCATGAATCCTTTGTAATCCTTAAAGTGCTATATAAGTATCAGTAAAATCCACTATCCTGCTATTGAAAATTGTACACATTTTCTTTCATTAAAACGTTATGTCTCTCTGGGCCATAAGTAGGATCAAAAGTTAAACTCAAAAGAAAACCCTGGGGAAGCGGTTCAGGGAAGTTTGCTTTTCTGATTTAAAACCTAAATTCCCACACCAAAAGAAAAAATTGTTCACTTTAAATTAAGGTCATTATGTGATTCTCAGTTTACAAGAAGAATGTTCTAAGATTTATTTTATCCACTAATCCCTCCTCAGTCCTTAAAAGATTAATGATATCAGCTAAAGAGCTAATTCTACTGCAATATTTTCAGCCTTAGTATCTTGTTTTGCTTGCAGATTACATGATTGCAGCATATTTAACTTAATTCTGATGAATTATACCTTCTCTCTCTTAGAAAGGCACAATACTTACCACACACAACTGAGACTTCCACTTGATGGTTTATAATAGTATTTGTTGGAAAGGTAGAGGGAAGTGGGTAATTAGCTGCAAAATTTGATGGCAAAACAAATTCTGGGGGATTGAAAAGCAAATTGCAAGAAACATTTCACGGATTCCGTCAAATCTGTGATTGCCAGAAATGGGTCTTATTGCTGCATAAGGAATCATCCACTCTTCCAAACCCATCTTTGGATAAACCAAGGCATTAAGTGACTTAGGAAAAGCTCAATGGGGAAAGATAGGTTAGACGTAGAATATTCAGAAATGAACTGAGTTGCTTTCTAATTTTTTTGGTTTGGATAGTATAATCACCACAAATTAGGGCAAGTTAATTCCCTAACATCAAATAAGTCCTTTATTTTTTTCAAGAGATATTGATTGTAATATATCACAACTAACACATCCAGGAGAAAAGTTCACTGTGACTAAAATTCATGCAGGATGGGGGAAGATGGCAGGCCATAAGAAAGAAATTACCCAAGCACACTACACTTTACCTTCTGCTCTTTGGAAGTGAACAGACTTTAAAAGCAATTTCACAAATAAATGTGTTAGCATGTGGAAAGTTATCTTTAATAGAGTGTGTAAGGGATCTCTTGGCACCAAAAAATAAAATAAAATAAAAGGTGTCTGATAAAGCATGTCCCAGACAAAAGTTCCAAATTAAGTATTTGAGAATGTCATCCAAAAAGAAAAAAAGGGGAAAAGGCAAATAGTTGGCAACAGCACAGCTGACTCGTGAAACAGTACACCAGGCTGCCAACGTCACCGAGAATACTCTTAGGTGCAATTTACTAAACCAACCAAATAAGAGGCAGCCATAAATTACAGATGCATGCAGATGTTGGTGAACTCCAGAGTCAACTCAAACCCTATTAAAACTTAAACACTCTAGGTGCCTGATAGTCTAAAAGGTTGCAAATAGTGCTATTGGAAAGCTTATGGAAAAAAATTCTTTAAAAAAAAAACTAAAAACAAACAAAAGATACCTTGATACCACCACCAACAAAAAAATTCCAACAGCACTCAGGCACATGAGAAAAGTAGAGGGAACACTCCCCTTTGTCTATCATTTTGGCCAATGATCGTGCTGGCTCAGAAAAAAAAAGGGGGGGAAGGGATAAATAAAATAAAATACCTGTGGACGTGGCCATGTGGTGCTCGTGCAAAATCCAAACTGCTGCAGTAGCTAAGGTGCCAACAGCTGCTGAAACCAGAAAGACTCCTAAGGTTTATGTTTTGTTTTGTTTTGTTTTGTTTTAGACACAATCGCTGCATGACCAGACTTTGCTAAATACAATCTCTTTTCACGTGACATCCAAAGGCTGGGACTCAAACATCGGTTTCTGGTAGAAAGAAGGAGAGATTGGTGGAAAAGCCAAGGGTGGGATTGAGAGAAATGCATCTTTGACATAGGGAGGTCTGGTGGAGAGACGCATGGAGATAGAATTGGAAGGCATAAATTCCTTCATCTCTCTAAGACTTAAGTTTTCTCCTCTATAAAAGGAGGAAATAAATTGGTTTGAATACCTGGAGAATTCCTCTCTCAGCTATGGTAAATATAGGAGCCTGAAGTGAATCTCTGTTTCCTCAAATCCATCTATTTCCCTAGGAGTAGGAGCATTTTAGAGGAAGCCTGCCCGGTAGGTCAACTACCCATTAAGTCCCTATCTTAGATGTAGGGACCTCCACAAAAGGTCTTTCTATTAGAGAGTTAAACAGCTTCTTCAGGGTTCCTTTCCTAAATCTGTGCTTGTGGACCCTGCACCTAAATTTTCCTTCAGTTTACACTTAATTTGGACTTGGATTTTAACTTGAGCTCAAAACTATCTGAATGTGAGCTCTTTATCTACTCATCCTTTTTATGACATTAGAGAAGTCACTTAATTTTTTTCTAAGCTTAATTTTCTCCTTTGTAAAGTGGAGATGGTGACTCATATTCTCTAGGACTATTGCATAGATCAACAGAGGTAATGTGTGTAAAGTGTTTTGTAATCCTTTAAGTGTTATATAAATATCAGTTGTTATATGTGAGAGATCACCCTATCCAGAATCAGAATCTCAGAGTTAGAGTGGACTCCAGAGGAGATCTAGTCCAACCAACACCTGACTAAGAATCCTACTACATTATCCCTAGTCTATGGTCATTTAGCCTCTATTTATAAAGCTCTAGTCAGGGGGGGAACACAAAGATTATTGAACTAGGAAGTCTGGGAAACGAATTCAGATCTCTGTAACTTCCACCTATAACTCTTAGTAATGCCCCCTGGGCCAAGTGGAGTAATCTACACCCTTTTCTACATGACTACTCTTCATATAATTGAAAATAGTTCTGATGACCCCTCTGCCAATATTCTTTTCTCTAGCCTAAATATGAAACCAGAAATGCCAAGTATAAAGCAGTAGGACAATATTAGGTAAACTACAAATATAATTGACTGTATGAAAACCAAGAACATCCAAAAATCAGATGATTGTATCAATAGATTTAAGGGGAATCATGCATCTAGACAAGACACAACACCCAGTCCTAATTCTCTCTCTCTGTCTCTGTCTCTCTCTCTGTCTCTTTCTCTGTGTGTGTGTGTCTCTCTCTGTCTTTGTCTCTGTCTTTCTGTCTCTTTCTCTGTGTGTGTCTCTCTTTCTGTCTCTGTCTCTCTGTCTCTCTCTCTCTCTCTGTCTGTCTCTCTCTCTCTTTTTTCTTACCCCTCCCCCATGTATGCATGCATGCACACACACACATTTAGTTTGGAAGGTCTAATCTCTCATCTCAAAAATATTAAAATATGAGACATGAAGGGATAGGAAATGGATTTGTGGTTTCATGAGCATAGGCAGCTCCCAAATGAGGAGACTCCAGTTATTCATGGAAGCTGGAATTTTGTCTATAATTGTAGTCTTAAGGAATTACCCAAAGCAATGAGGGAAACAAAAGACATAATGAAAATGAGTCAATAGGAGAAAGGCTAAGAAAAAAATCATAACCTCAGTGCTTTGAAAGCTCCACTCTTTTATTAGCATGAGTCATTTTGCTGCCACTGAACATCACAACCATCCAATATTTAGTAGCTGGTCTTGATGAGATGGGAGGAGAAAGGGAAATCAACCTGGTCACCAACTTTCTAGTAACAAACATCCTTAAACTTGAACTTGAGCTAGACTAGTTGGTAGATGGAGGATACAAATCCCATTGCTGGGCTCATAGTGGAAGACTTTCCCACTTGGGAGGCCCTACAAGGGTTTAGACATTGCTGGAAAAGACTTTGAAAACCCAGAATCACCTCTCTGACAAACTAAAGCATCTGAATGGTGACTGTCATGTACTGGTCACCCATGTGACCTAGGGCAAGTCATCTAATTTCTCTTACTCTCATTTTTTTCTTATGTAAAATGATGACATTGACCCAGATGCACTCTAAGATCCCTTTGAGCTCTAAATCTATGATTTTATGCTATTTATCTTTCTTTATATGCCTAAGGTTTAGCACAGTGCCTGGACCACATAGTATGTCCTTAATGTTTATAGACAATGATTTTTCTATAAGAAATGTCAACATTTTACAGCTATCACCCTAGTCCTAGAGCAGCATGATAGTGTCAGACGTTAGTTTCTGTGTGATGTGAACTGATTACACAAGAGACAAGAAGCTCTGAATAAAATTCACATTTTTCAGTCTATGTACATTCTGTCACTCTGAGTACATGAAGAAGGCAGAAAGTACAGGTTGACCTTGTTCAGCTTATGTTTCTTATTCCGGGTCAGATTGGAGGGATCCAGTATGGTGAAAGTAAGTAAAATTCCAGCCTTTGAGATGAGGACCTCAGTTCAGTCTGGGGTTTTCTATCAGTCACTTTAAGCAGCTATGTTTAGCTCTTTGAGACTCATTTATTTCATATTTAAAGTGAAGGGTTTCAACTTGATAATGTCAAGATCCCCTCTATTTCTAATGTAATGTTCCTGTGATTCAAATTAATATTTTGTAGGTATTTTGTCCTTATACAAATGGAAGGGTACCTGACAATAAATACAATATGTCATCAATAGCAGCTTTGGACAACTTTCTGTGAATTCTGGAGCAGGTAATCATTGCTAATCACATGCTAAGAATTGTTGTCTTTGTAGTTGGTGGGAAAAGTATATTAGAAATGACTGGGAATCCTACAGGGAGACTTGGAAGTCTTTCTTAACTGATTTTTCATAAGATGTGGTATATTGCCATATCTTTTCTTCTTGGCCTACATTGTGTCCCTGAAAACCATTGTTAAACCCACAACAGCAAAGGCATTTCTTTTCTTTTCCTTTCTAAGACTTCGTTTCCCCATCTTTTTTGTTTTGCTTTTGTTTTAATTTTTTTTATTTATTGTTTTTAACATTCATTTTTAGGAGATACTGAGTTCTAAATTCCCCCCATCTTTCCACTTCTGCCTCCCCAAGATGACATGCAATCTGATATAGATAGGCTACACATGTACAATCATATTAAACATATTTCCACATTAGTCATGTGAAAGAAGAATCAGAAAAAAGAGGAAACACTTTCTGCCTTCTTTGTGTACTCAGGGTGACAGAAAGAAAAACAAAGAGAAAATAGTATGTTTAAATCAGCATTCAGACTTTATAATTCTCTATCTGGATGTGGATAGCACTTTCCATCATGAGACTGAAAATTGTCTTAGATCACTATATTGGTAAGAAGAGCTAAGTCTATCAGAGTTGGTCATAGTACAATGTTGCTGTTACTGTGGACAATGTTCTCCGTTCTCCTGGTTCTGTTCACTTCACTCAGCATCACTTCATGTAAATCTTTCCAGGATTTTCTGAAATCTGCCTGTTCATCATCTCTTATAGAACAACAGTATTCCATTATACTAATATATCACAACTTGTTCAGCCATTTCCTGAACTGATGGGTAACCCCCCAATTTCCAACTCTTTGCTGCCACAAAAAGAGCTGCTATAAATATTTTTGTTCATATGGGTCCTTTTCCCTTTTTTATGATCTCTTTGGAATACAGACCTAATAGTGGCATTGATGTATCAAAGGGTATGCACAGTTTTATAGCCCTTTGGGCATAGTTCCAAATTGTTCTCCAGAATGGTTGATCAGTTTATAACTCCATCAACAGTGTCTTAGTGGTCCAATTTTCCCACATCTTCTCTGATATTTATCATTTTCTTTTCTGGTCATATTAGCTGATCTGCTATTTGCCTCTTTATCTTGCCCAAGCCAGAGGTCAGATCAGGCTACTCACATCCCCAGTCCCACTATTAATCATTACAAAAGCTTTGATCTGCCCTATTTCCAACCAACTCCAATTAACTTCTTTCTAGGAACACTGGTGGCTCCACTCCAGAGATTTACCATATTAATACTGAATTTAGTGCAAACTCCAATTGATCTAGCTTACTGGAACTCAGAACGCCTGAGCCCAAGAGAATAACCAGCCTTAGATTCTCCAGTGACTGAGATTACAGGCATGTGCCACCACTTGTAGGCACATATGTCTTCTTTGAGTGTATTTCATTCAAAGAAAAGGCAGATCAAGAAAGTGGGATAAGAAAAAAGGAATGTATAGAAAATGCCCAGTGATTATGGCTGACATATCAGATACACAACAAAAGCTTAAGGTAATACACAGATCTGGGTTTGTGGTCTGCGGTCAGAGAATGTGGGATGGTGTGGGATGCAAAACAATCTTGGTTGGAGGTCAGAAGGGTTCTAAAGCCATCCCACAATTTTAAGTAACCCCAAGTACATACCAATTCTTCTTCTCTAGTTTATTTCTTCCTGTCCTTTCCCTTCCCTCATCTTTTTTTTTAAAAATTGATTTTATTATGGACTTAACAAGCAAGAACATCTCAAAATGCAAATAGCAAAAAAGAATCATATGTGAAACTGTGAAGTGTTAAGCATAGTTTGCTTTTTTAAGTGTTTATTAAATTTAATAGAATAGTAAGCAAATCTGACCTACTTGTCTGTGTCCCCTTCTGAACTTCCCTCTCCTCTGTTCTGTGTGTTTTCCTCTGGCACTTCTCCATTCATCCTCTCCAGACCAGTGTTGGATTGGTGATGGTGATGTAAATGGTCGCCTGGTAATGAGCCAGGGACTGAGGTGGGGGAGCATTCATTTCATTTCCCAACCACAAAAAGACACATGCATACACACACACACACACACACACACACACACACACACACACACACATACCACCACCACCACCACCACCACCACCACCACCCCACCACACCACACCACACCCTTCCCATTAAAAGTTCTAGTTATGTGTATGATACCAAGCATCCTGCTGACAGCCTTGGGGGAAATTTTGAGGGCACAATAATGTTATCACCAAATTTTCCAGTTCCAATTTCCCTTAAAAGGACTCAAATTAGCCCTTATTTTCAGGATGAGGTAAACTAGGGCAAAAGACATTTCAGGTTTCAAATGGGAAGGGAAGGAGTACTCTTTGGCAGTGGCAGCTCACCTAGATACCTAGAATTGAAAAGATGCCTTAGTTCCTTCAGTGCTATCAAGATTATAAATATTTACATGATTTGGCAATGTCAGGAACAGAAATGTGACCACAGCAGCATGAAGGATTTCATATATCCTGTCCCTCAACCATTAGAGTATTTTATTTCCCTTTGGGATGAGAGGATTGGGGCAGGAGTAGGAAATGCCTTTTGTCTCATTTTGCAAGAGAATATCATAGCACTGAAGAGTTTGTCATAGATGGCATGTGAATATCACAATCCATCCACCATACAGCCATCATCCTCTTTGGCAGCCATCCTGTCTGGTAAGACCACAAACCAGGCATCCTTTCTCCATGGATGGAGTCAAGGATATGCTTCTCTACACAGTGCAAAAGTTACTTGGCCCAGACTTGAGAAAGAGGCAGCAGCATGTAAAGGAAAGAATAGTGGATCTGTAGTCAGCAGACCTGGGTTCGAACCCCAGGTCTATTACTACTAATGTAAGATTGGGTGAATGAGAGCACCTCAGTTTTCTCTTGTAAAAAAATGAGGAAACTGGACTAGACAAACTTAAGAGTCCCTTTAAGTTTAAATCCTCTGATTAGAAGGGATATTAAGGTCTTAGTTTCTTTATCTCCAAATTACAGGGGGAGGGGGAAGTTCTGAAGGCAAAGTTAGAGGGAAAGGAACTGGGCAAGACAAAGTTGAATTGTCATTATTTTAAAACTGAGACAAATGCCAAATTTCAGTCCCTTTGTCTCCAGATTTATGGATTTTCAGGCAATATGGAACCTCCCAGCATCCCCCAATCCCACTCTTTACAAGTTCTTTTCACTCCTAAAATGCTATGTCTTCCTACTGCCAAGTCTTCCTCCTGCTCTCCCTGGAGAGAATGAGGAAAAGGCCCTGGACCTTACATTTTAAAACATCTGGTGGGGATATCAGGAAAGAAAATGCAAAGAATATAATTTAACTTCTTTATCAGGTTAGGGTTTTTTATTATTATTACATTTGCTGTATTGGATGCTTAAAAAGTTTCGAGTATACTCCATTAGTTAATGGGTATGGAATTTGATATATCAATATTCATAAAATAATGTCACCTTTTAAGAACTTGGGAGAGGACCATTTCCAAATGCTTCCAGTCAGCAGAAATAATATTAAAATTCATATTGCAAATGGGCTGAAACTTGTCTTTGGGGATCAGAGTGTGAACACTCGATTATCCCAAATAACTCTAAACCAGAGATCAAAGCCAGGAAGTCATACCAGACTGAAGTCAACCCTCAAGCTTGAGATCCTGCCTCCTTATCACCCAAGCCACTGAACTTTGTTTCCCTTTCCAGGCATAAGCTGACCTTCTAGCTGTTCACCCCTGTCTGGGGAACAGAGCAAATATCAAACCAGTAGACAGGGACAACAGGACTTTGGTTCTCTGACTCATAGGAAAGAAAAAGGGCTCTTCATACCTGATATTGTGGAAAACAGTCTGAAAATATGGAAGCAACCTGGAAAGATTTCAGTTTGTCAAAAAAAAACCCAAGGATGGGATTTTGAGGAAAAACTTTGGAGAAATTTGAGAGAATTTGAAGATAAGCTGAAAGGAAAAAAAAAACTTAGCTATAGATAAAGAAGAGCTCAGTCTAAAGGAGGACTGAATCTGAAGAAAAAAATGAATTGGAAAATAAGGACCTGAAGATAAAGACTCAAAGAGGAAGAAAAAGGAAAGATAGACGGCAAGGCAAAGTAACCCAGAAAAGGCCAGTAAAGCAAATTGGTTAAATAAATTGGAAAGTAAAATTAAAGGGGTGAAGCAAATAAAAGGGTAGTGAGAGAAATGAGAGCAAACAAGATATAGTTGACAAAGGTTTGAGAGAATGGAAAAGAAGAAGAAATTAGATGGCATGAAATTGTAACACCCAAAGTAGACCAAAAACAAGACCAAAAATATCATTCAGTATAAAGAATAGAGGTGTTTTGCAGTGATTTGAGAATATAAGGTTTTTCTAGGCATAGACCAACATCTCACACCCTAAGCCAAGATGGTACATGATTTAAACCTAAGAAAAGAATAGTTTATCTGTCAGATCTATGGAGAAGGGAAGAATTCATGATCACAGATAGAGAACATTATGAAATAGATAATTATGATTACATTAAATTAAAATTGTTTTGCATAAATGAAGTCAACACAACCAAGATTAGAAGAAAAACAGAAAGCTGGGAAACAATTTTTAACAGTCAATGTGACACATAAAGATCTTATTTCTCAAATATGTATAAAACTGAATCAAATTTATAAGGATACAAGTCATTCCTCACTTGATAAATGGTCAAAGGATATGAAAAGGCAATTTTCAGATGAAGAATTTAAAGCTATCTATAGTCATATGAAAAAAATGTTCTAAATCACGATTGAGTAGAGAAATGTAAAATAAAACAACTCTGATAATTAGAGAAATGCAAATTAAAACAGTTCACACCTATCAGATTGGATAACATGACAAAACAGGAAAATGGAAAATATTGGAGAAGCTGTGGGGAAATTGGCATTGTATACCCTTTGATCCAGCAATGCCACTAATAGATCTGTATCACAAAGATATCATAAAAAACAAAAGCAAAAAGACCTACAAGTAGCAGCTTTTTGTGGTGGCAAAGAGTTGGAAATCAAGGAGCTGCCTATCACTTGGGGAATGTCTAAACAAGTTGCAGCTTGTATATGAATATAATGGAATACTATTGTGCTACAAGAAATGACGAGCAGGCAGATATCAGAAAAACCTGGATTTACATGAACTGATGATAAGTGAAATGAGCAGAATCAAGAGAATATTGTACACAGCCACAGCAATATAATATGATTTTCAACTAAGATACATTTAGTTCTTCTCACAAATACAACAATCCAAGACTATTCCAAAAGAACCACGATGAAAAATGCTGTCGACATCCAGAAAAAGGACTATGGAGTGTGAATGCAAATCAAAGCACACTATTTGCAATTTTTTTGGGGGGGAGGGTTCTCATGGTTTTTTCCTTTTGTTCTGATTCTTCTTTTACAACATGACTAATGTGGAAATATGTTTAACATGAATGTACTTATGTAACCTATATCAGATTGCTTGGTGTCTTGGGCAAGGGGGAGAAGAAGGAAGGAAGAAGGGAGAAAAATTTGAAGCTCAAAATCTTATAAAACTAAATGTTAAAAACTATCTTTACACGTAATTGGAAAAAATAAAATGTTACTTACCAAAAAAAATAACAATGAGTTTGACTTTTAACACAACCAAGTAACTGCTATCTATTCCAGGCTAGTTACCCTCTTTGAAGAAAACTATGCAAAAGCTAAGATAGCAGAGTAAAAGCAGGGAGGTGCTTGTGCACTCCCCCAAATCCCGCCAAATACCTGTAAAAATGACTCTAAACAAGTTCTAGAGCTAGAAAACTCACAAAATGACAGAGTGGAACAAATCTCCAGACCAAGATAATCTGGAAGGTCTATGTGAAGGGTTTATTGCACAGGGCTGGGAGCTGAGTGAAGTATGGCATGTCCCACAGCCCCAACCCCTCTGAAAGCAGAGTTCTACCTTGACAAAGAGTTAGAAAGTCAAGTATTTGTCTGGGAACATGAACAAAAAGCATAAAAAAATTCAGACTATAGAATCTTACTTTGGTGACAAAGAAGATCAAAACTTGCAACTAGAAGAAGACAACAAATTAAAAGTTCGCATATCAAAAGCCTCCAAGAAAAATATGAATTGGTCATAGGCCATGGAAGAGCTCAAAAAGGATTTTGAAAATCAAGTAAGAGAAGTGGAGGAAAATTGGGAAGAGAAATGAAAGTGACACCAGAAAATCATGAAAATCATTTCAACAGCTTGCTGAAGGAGGCCTCACAAAGTACTGAAGAAAGTAACATCTTAAAAAACAGACTAACCCAAATGGCAAAAGAGGTCCAAAAAGCTAATGAGGAGAAGAATGCCTTGAAAAGCAAAATTGGACAAATGGAAAGGAGGTCCAAAAGCTCACTGAAGAAAAAATTCCTTAAAAATTAGAATGCAGCAGATGGAAACAAATGACTTTATGAGATATCAAGAAATTATAAAACAGAACCAAAAGAATGAAAAAATAGAAGACAACATGAAATATCTCATCAGAAAACCACTGACCTGAAAAATAGATCCAGGAGAGATAACTTAAAAATTATTGGACTACCTGAAAGACACAATCAAAAAAAGAACTTAGACACTCTTTCAAGAATTTATCAAGAAAAACTTCCCTGATATTCTAGAACCAGAAGGTAAAATAGAAATTGAAAGACTCCACCAATCACCTCTTGAAAGATATCCCAAAAGGAAAACTCTGAGGAATATTATAGCCAAAGTCCAGAGTTCCCAAGTCAAGTAGAAAATGTTGCAAGCAGCCAGAAAGAAACAATTTGAGTATTGTGGATATACAATCAGGATAACTCGAGATCTAGCAACTTCTGCATTAAAGGATCAGAAGACTTGGAATATGATATTCTGGAGATCAGAGGAACTAGGATTAAAACCAAGAATCACCTACCCAGCAAAATTTAGTATAATACTTGAGGGGGAAAAGTGGATATTTAGTGAAATAGAGGACTTCAAGCATTCTTTATTAAAAGGCTAGAACTAAATAGAAAATTTGACTTTTAAACGCAAGAATCAAGGTAAGCATGAAAATGTAAACAGGAAAGAGAAATCATAAGGGAGTTATTAAAGTTGAATTGTTTACATTCCTATATGGAAAGATGATATTTGTTACTTGTGAAACCTTTCTTAGTATTAGGGTAGTTGGAGGACAGATAAACAGACAGTAAAAGAGGAATATATTGGGAAGGGAAAGGGAGAGATAGAATGGGGTAAATTATATCACATAAGAGACAAGAAAAAACTTTTACAATGGAGCAGAAGATGGGTTCATTACATTTGGCTTAAGGAGGGAATAACATACACACTCAATTGGATATCTTAGCCTAAAGTAAAGTAAGGGGGAAGAGGATGAGGGGTGGGGGGGAGATAATCAAAGGGAAGGCAGATTGAGGGAATGAGTAGTTAGAAGTAAAAACTTTTGAAAAGGCACAATGTCAAGGAGAAAATAGAATAAGTTGGGGGTGAGATAGGATGGAGGGAAGTATAGTTAGTCTTTCACAACATGACTATTATGGAAGTGTTTTGCACAGCTACACATGTATAACCTACATTGAATTGTTGGCCTTCTCAGTGAGGGTGTGTGGGGAGGGAATAAAGGAGAGAGTTTGAAACTCAAAATTTTAAAAACAAATGTTAAAAATTGTTTCTACATGCAACTGAGAAATAAGATGTAGAAGCACTGGGGTATAGAAATCTATCTTGCCCTACAAGAAAGTAAGGGGAAAGCAGAAGAGGGTTTGATAGAAAGGAGGGCAGACCCAGGGAAGGGGTTATCAGAATGCAATCCATCTGGGGAGGAATGGAGAGATGGAAAGAAAATTTAGAACTCAAAATCTTGTGGAAATGAATGTTGAAAACTAAAAAAATAAAAATAAATGTTTTAAAAAGAAGAAGAAAAATATATTTCATGATACTCCAGGTTATTGGGGATAAGGAGGCATTTCTTTTTTTAAAAAAAAAATATGTCTTTGATAGAAAAAAAGAAGGAAGATTTGAAGTGGTTGAGGGGAAACTTTGTCAAGAGGTTTGAAAGTGAAATATTGCTACACCAATGCAGATGGAGAAGGAAAATGTACATTCTGAGTTATTAACTAACGCATTGTTTGGTCTGAATCAGAGGAAGAAGAAAAGATTGTGACTCTCATCAGAGGTACGAATGTAGTTAATGGTCAACTTGCTAACAATATAAACGTACATTGTTTTCCCTCCACATGTAGAAAAGAAAAAAAACAGAGACGCTCCCAAGACTTGTCAAAAAAGAGATGTACTGCCCATGTCTGGTGAATCATATGGACCCAAACAATATTGCCAGGAGAAATTTAGACAGTATTGCCAAAAATTATGAAGCCTGGAGCAAGAAACTGAACCCCACAAGGAAAAGATTATGTTTCCAGAAGAGAAAAATTGACCTAGGAAGTTAACAGCTAGCTAAGATAATATTTGAGAAGGGGATTTGGATTTCTAGACTACAACTTGTAACATACAAATGATAGGCTCTTACTGAGGTATGGAATGCATATAATAAATGCTGGTAAGAATAGATTTCCCTGTTGTGTTGCAAATCTGATCAAAAGGGTATAAATACCAAAGAGATGGAGAAAGAAATAACTGCCTGTGTGACTGTGTCATTCCACAAAACTAGATACCACAGACTGCAGCTGTAATGAAGAAACAATAAGAAACAAAATTAAATAAGGAATCAGTAAAAACAAACAAAAAACAACCCTCAAATGTCTATACACAAAGGCCCCAAATTTTCACAATAAACAGTAAAAACTACAGTTCCCATAATGCAGAAGCAAATGTGACCTCACAGCTGTACCAGAGTCTTGGAGAGATTAAACTCAAGACTAGAACATGGATGGGCATACTTTGCATAAAAAAAAAGAATAGGTAATCATGTATGGAATATGCTACTATTGAATATTAAGAAGGTTTACTCATGAGAGGAAATTTAGAAAATAGGGTGAAAACATGGCAGAGAGTATCTGGGTAAAGATAAGTGGAGGGAGAAATAGAATTACTGTCGTTTACATATACTCTATGAATCACCTAGAAAGAAAGAAGAACTAGATAAGGAGTTCAGTAAACAAACGACCAGCCTGCTCAGAGACATAACAAAATAGTAATGGAGGCCTTTATTATGCAGTCAAGTCAATAAGCACTTAGGTCTCCAATGGATTGCCCTAGGCAAGTTTGAACTTGATCTTGCGTAACTCAACATATTTATCACTGACTTGGATAAAGACACAGATGGTATGGCTATCAAATTTACAGATGGCACACAGCTGGGGGGAGGAGGGTAATAGCTAACACGTTAGATGCCAAAATCAGGATTCAAAAAGTCAGGTTAGGGCATCGGACTAAATCCAATAAAATGTATTTTAATTGAAATAAGTATAAAATTTTACATTTGGGTTCAAAAAATTAACTTCACAAATACAATATAGGAGAGGCATGGTTAAACAATAGTTTGTCAGAAAGAGATCTAAAGGTTTTAGTAGACCACAAGCCCAATATGAGTCAGTACTGTGATGTGATAGCCAAAAAAGCTAATCTTGACTGTACTAAGACAGGCACACAGAGGAGGTCCAACACATCTACAGTATAGTGTTGAGTTTTGAACAGTTTAAGAAAGGCATTTATTAGTTAAAGGCCATCCCAGGAAGGCAAACAACTTTGTGGAAAGTCTTGCGTTCAAATTGGTAGAACAAATCGGGACAAGAGAAGACCCTCAAGTAAGAAGCAAGGAAAGGGTCAATGTAGATACAAGGTGGCTGTCTTCAAGTGTGTAAGAGTTATGGTTAAATAGAAGGGAGATTAAACTTCTGTTTGGCTCTGGAGGGTAGAACCAAGGGCAAAGAGTAGAAATAGAAAAGAGGCTTGTTTAGGTATCTTCTTTCTTAACAATTAAAAGTGGCTAAGGGTAAACTAGTCTGCTTTAGGAGGTGATGGATTCCCTTAATTGGAGGCATTCATGCAAAGACTGGTTGACTACTCATGTATTGTTATAGTGGGGATTCCTTTTTTCAGGTATGAATTGGGCTGAATGAGATAATGAGGTCCCTTCTAACTCTAATATTATGTGACTTCATTGTGAAATAGTGTATCAAATGCTATCACTTTTCTTCCAAAGCATTCTTTGGAAAGTGAGTTTCTGTTGTTCAGGGAATATCCTAACAAACTGTGGCATATAAATGTAATAGAATGCTTTTTGCTGTAAGAAATGGTGTGTGAGGAATTCAGAAAAACGTGGGAAGACTGATGTGAACAGATGCTGAGTAAAATAAGCAGAGCTAGTAGGTTTTATATACAATAATACACAAAATTACTCCAATAATAAAAATGAAAATGACACTAAAAGACAATCATATTCAGATAAATTACAATGTCCAGTCTTAGTCCCAGAGGACAGATACTAAAACACTCTTTCTTCCTCTTCCTACAAGAGCTTGTTAAAGACAACTAAGTAAAATGAACAACCCAGTAACTTCATCTGAAAGTGTGTACAACATTTCACATCTGTAGCCACACCATTTCTCCGTTTTATTTTAAATGAGCAGAAATGCATTTTCTCTCCTCCCCCTCCTCTCACCTCACTTATGAAGAAAAATAAATTCTTGTTAAAAGATATGCTTCATGAAGAAAAACAAATTTTTGAAGCCTGTATACAAATATACATATATTATATTGTATCATATCGTACAACATTACATCATATTATATTGTATTATATCATATTATATTATATTATAACATCATATCATAGGTTATATTATGTTATACTGTATTATATTGCTATATGATATATTATATTAATGTGTTATATCATTATATTATATTACATTATATTTTATCATATCGTACTATGTTATATTATGCTATATTATATTATGTCATATTATATAATACTATATATTACATTATATTATATTATGATAGGGTCACAAAGTCATGAAGTAACAGAAGTCAAATTTGAATTCAGGTCTTCCTGAATCCTGATCCAGAGTTCTATCCACTATACTAGATACCTGCAAAAGCTTCTCTGGGAAAGAAGAGAAATATTCTAGTGTATAGATGGAAAGACTACCCATGCAGTGGTCCAAGGAAGGGTGTTCTCTTGAAAGACTGCTAAAGAGAATGAAGGGGAAAGATTTTCAAAGACAAAAACCCTACAGAACAAGAGGTCAGAGAAACAGGACTAAGAAGGCAAAGAAAATGAGAAAAAGAGCATTTCTGCTCATTTCTTTTGGAATTCCTGCCTAGGGATAGAGATTAATTTTGTGGTTTCTGGCACAGAGGGAACTCCCAGATAAAGAAGTTTCTATGAATGCGAGTGAGCCACTGATCTACCTAGAGAGCTGCCCAGAGCACTGAAAGTTTGGCTGACTTGCCCAGGTCCAGACAGCCAGTTGTTGTCAGAAATAGGACTTGAACCCATGTTTTCCTGGCTTTGAGGCCAACTCTATTCACTATGCCACACTGCTTCTCCACTATCACCAAATATGAAAGCACAAATGCATATTAAAAACATCAGAAACTGTTCTGGTGTTACCCCTTTCCATTCTTCTCTTGGGTATACATGTTGGAGGTACTTCTCCAGTCACAGAACTAGAATGGGTCAAGCAGAGCTCCACATGTAGCCTCAAGAAGGAACTTCAACAATTCAACTAATACTTTTACTTTTTTCTCTTCATTTACTTTATTTTTTAAAGTTGCATTGACCACTCCTCTCCTCTTTTCCCTGTTCCCTTGGCCACAGGAGGTAAAGATAATCCCTGGCAAAAAAAAATAAAATATATATATATATATATATATATATATATATATATATATATATATATATATATATATATATATATATATATATATATATATATATATATATATATATATATATATATATATATATAAAACCATGCATTGGAACAAGGCTGGGACCAATCCCAGTTCAATTATGCTCAGACACTCTCTCAGCATATGAAAGCTACTGGATAGTTAATGGTCCACTGCACTGGGGAGAGGCCTTTCCTTCTTCTTGGCCCTCCATCATGAGTTCTCATAATCACTGCCATTTGGCAGCTGATCAGAATACATTGGCAATGTCCTACCTTATTATAAGTGAAGGCATGTGCACCTCACAAAAATCCCAACAGACACCAGCACTTTCATTGGTCTGGCCAAGTACCAAGAAAAGAGGAAGGACTCATGAATGCCAGAGTCAAAATCCATCCCCATCTTATTTGGGTCAACATGGCACAGTCAGAGAGAAGTCTGCGTTCTCTCTGCCTCAACCCAGGTAAGGATTTACAAAGTAAGGACTTCAAACCTGACACTGTTTTGTGCATTAGAAGCCCTCCATTTGTGTTATAGGAAACTTGCTATGGTCAAAGCCGAAACAAGCAGTGAAAGACCAGAGTCTGAAAAAGGTTCCTTATTGGTGGAACAGAAGAAAGAAGAAATGTGCTCCAGGGAGCCCAACCGAGCAAAATCCTTAATTAAATCTCAGTGGAAAGCAAGGTTTGACCACAGTCATGTTGAGTCTCCAAAGGGGCAGCTAAGGAATAACTGAGATAGAGTCTGTGGTTAGACCAGCCCAGAGGACCGGCAGCAGTCATGGGATTCTGTCCTTCCATGTCCTACTATGTAGTTTTGAGCTGTACAGAACAGGGTATGTGTGCTCAACAAACTATGGAAGAAAACCACACAATATCGAGGGTGCTGGCAGCACCAAATATAGACACAAATGAAAAGCAAGAGAAGTTATCTTTGATCCTCATATTTTTAACTATCACCTCTGAATTGTCTCTTCTTGGGCTCACTCTAACTACTGCTCCTGATCTTTCCAGCCCTGATCTGACACTTTCTTGCAGTCTCTTCATTGGAGGGTTTGGTGCTCTCAGTGTTTCCCATCTCTCTCTCTTAAAGCTTACCTTTTGTGATCTAATTCACATGGTCAGTTTCACAGGGGCTGATCTAATCAATAAATGTTGGTTCAATCAATAAACATTCATTGAAAACCTAATGTGTGCCATGTGCTAAGGATCACAATAGAATAAGGAATGGATAGGTTACATCTATCGATATTTCATTATGATTTCAATGGTATAAGAAATTTCCAAATGAGGAAAAGCATGCCACCATCTTATTTGCAACTTGTAGTCTTGGCATTTTTTTTAAAAAAGCACTTAACATTGTGCCTTGCCCATGGTCATATAACCAGTAATCAGAGGTGAGAGTTGGACCTGGCTCAAAGGATAGCTATACGCCAACCTGCCACTCAAAGATACAAATACTAATTCAAAATCAAATGCAAAAATCAACCTGTTCTTGCCTTTAAGGGACTTATAGTCTCCTTGATTGATATTTCATCATCACAAATAGGTGCACACAGGAGGTATACCTATAGATTAGACAGACAAATAGACGGATAGATAGATAGATAGATAGATAGATAGATAGATAGATAGATAGATAGATAGATAGATATAGATATAGACATAGACATAGACACAGTGATTGAGTCAGAAGAGCATAGAATTAAAAGTAACAAGAGGAAATGCTTCTTAAAGGAGGACGCACTTGAGCTGATTTTCATAGAGGTAAGCGGAAAGAGGAAGGCATTCCTGGCAAACGAAACAGACTATGCAGTGGCACAGGAGAAGGAGAAGGAATTGCATGCTCAAAGAAATGAAAATTGGTCAGTTCACCTGACTTGTAGGGTGTGTGATGAAGAGTAATAGTTTGAAACTTTAAATCTCAAATCAAGAAGTTAGTATCTTTTTTACTAAAAACAATGGGAAAGCACTATCTTAACACTGTAAGGACTAGAATTTAAGAATGCCTCAAAGAATTAAGCTAAAACAATTAACGAATGGGTTTTTTTAATATTCATAAGGCAAAGAAAATAGAGATAGGTTGAAAATTCTTATTTTAAAGTAAAATTATAATAAGATTTTTGTGTCAATTGATGCTTCTAATCCTTTTAAATGGAAGTGTGATCTAATCAGACGCATGCTTTAGGAATGTCAATTTGGCAGCTATGTGGAGGGGTGGAATGCAGGGAGTGGTGGCTGGATAGAAGGAGACCAACTAGGAGATTGTTGAACTAGTTGGGTTGGAAGGTAACAATCACCTGATCTGATAAATTCATAAATATTGAAAGGAAAGGGCTAGAAGTTTACAAAGTCGTCTCTTACCTCTTTGGTAATTTACATGCACTTAAAATGCAGTCCAAAATTATTATTTCCTTCTCTTGGTTGTTATATTCCATGTTTCCCAACCCATGCTATACTCTGGACCTGCATAAATTCTTTATCTTAGACCCATTCATCTCCAAGGAGGCAGGGTCTCTGCCCCTAAGTAGTTGGGGAAAAGACATTTGGTGATGTGAGAAATAGGACAAAGGGAGAAGAAAGAGAAATAACAATGCTTCAAGTTTATATATTTACTCCCTTTGCTAGTAAAAATTTTGTGGACTCATAAAAATGTATAATGGACAGACTCCTGGAAAATATAGGTTTAAGCCAAACATGTGATTTTAAAGGTAGGAATTCCATTAGTTGCCAAGGTAGGCCCCATAGGGGAGATATTTGAGGTAGGTGGAAGTTTGTGCTAGCCCATAAAACTCAAATTGTAGAAGCCAAAAGTCTCTCCTGGATGCTGGTCTTCGTTCAATAACATTGACTACACCATGAACTTGTACCTTTCCTTCTTCTGTCTCTCCACAAATACCTACAGAACAGCTCCCACAAGCAAGGCATTGCACTTGAGGCTGTGAAGATACCTGTGCATATATAGGATGTTTTATAACAATACATTTCAATAGACCTGTGATGTCATCAGTTTTTTTTAACATTATCTTATTTTACTGGGGGCATTGCTAGTCAATACTCTATCTCTTGAAACTAATACCGCTCCGGTTGTCATGATATTGCCCTCTCCTGGTTCTCCACCTGGTTTCCTGATTGCTCCTTATTTTTTCCACTGGCTCTTCTTTCTCTTTCTCCTTCCCCTCTGAATGTAGGTATTCCCCTAAGGTGGCCTCCCCGTGCACAATCCACTCTTTTTCCATTCACTGTAAGCTCTAGCTGGCACCCAAACCACTGTGTCCTGATCCAGAAAGCTGGGGTGGAGGCATGGAAGAGTGGGTGTGGGAGGGCAGATGGTTAAATGCCTGACCATCTGGTTCTCCGGTTACTTGAGAAGGCATGTGAACTAAACCAGTTCTCAAGTTACAGAATATTTTTGTTTTTAGGACTGAAACACAGAATCTAAGGAAAAAGGAGAAAGCCCTGCAGGGCTATGTTGGATCTGTGTGGGTTATTTCAAACCATGGCTTTATTTTCTTGGTTGAAATAATTCAGTGTTTGTTTCCTCTTTAGGAGTGATGATCACTTGCTTCTGAATGGAGGCTAAGCCTATAAGCAGAAAATTTCCTGCACTGTAAAGACCATTTGGCTTCAGAATCAGAAGAAAATAGAATTGATTCATAGATTCAGAGCTGAAGCAGATCTTAAAGGCCCTCAAAGCCCAGCCTTCATTTAAAAAAAGTTTCTATTGATGTCTATTGTTTTTTATGCTATAGTCATCTTTTAATATCCCCCTTACACACACACACACACACACACACACACACACACACACTGAAACACATATCATGAAACCAATCCTTCATTTGATAGATAGATAGTCAAGGCCTGCCCAACGTCACTCACAGAGACATTAAGGTCAGAGTCAGAGACTGACTTTAGGTGCTCTGACTCCAAAGCCAGGATGCTGTCCACTGCACCTCTCTCTACTACTATCATTTAGACTAAGAGAAAAGTCAGTTGCACAAAAATTCATTGAGCATACACTGGGTTTGGAGACAGCACTGGGTTCCGGTGACATAAAAATGACTTACCTGTATAATGGGGATAATAACATTTTTACTATTGACCTCATAAGAGCATAGGACTTAGAGCTGAAAGAGTCCTGAAAAATCTTATAATCCAGAGGGTCTCAAACTTTTTGATCTTAGGAATCTTTGACATTACTAAAATTATCAAGGATCCCACAGTGCTTTTGTTTATGTGTCCTACCTATCAATATTTACCACACTAGAATTTAGCTCAGATAAATTTTGATATGTTGATGAATTCATTCAAAAATAACAATAAACTCATTACATTTTAACATATTTTTATGAAAAATAATGAAAATTTACAAAAACAAAATTAGTGAGTAGAGTGGCATCATATTATGCTTTTTATTTTATAAATTTTCACACCTACTTTTATTTTTATACATTTTATATTTCATATATTTTAGCAAACATAATATCTGGTTTTAATATCTAGTTTAATAAAAAACAGCTGGATTCTCATATATGCTTCCACATTTATTCTGTGCAATATGCTGTTTTAGTTGAAGTATGTGAAGGAAATTCATCCTCACACAGATATGTAGATGGAAAGGAAGGCATATTTTAATGGACAAATAACGCTTTAGTACTATCATGAAAATAGGTTTGCCCTCAAAGACCTCCTTGTGGAATCTTGAGGATCCCCAGAGGTAATCAGACCACTTTGAAAACCAATGCTCTAATCCAACTCATTCTGTAGAGGAAAAGCAATGTAATATAATGAAAAGAGCAAAAGATATGGAACCATGAAAGGTCTTAGTTCAATCCCACCTCCAATACTTATTACTGGTATGACCATAGAAAAAGTCACTGAGAGACAACCTGTGTAAAGGCATGAATGCAGCAATATATGAGATAAACACAGGAAACATTCCAGCTTGGCTAGACCATAGAAACGATGAGTGGAAAATGATGGTAAATAAGATCAGGAACCTGAATGTCAAACTGTAAAATGTTGACTTCATTAGACAATGAAGAGACACTAAAGAGTTTGGAGAGAAAGAGTTATGTGGTCAAGCTTGTCAGAGACAAATAGGATGAATTTGAGCTTGCAGAGATTAGAAGAAAGAATATGAAATGAGCTCACTGAAAAAGTCTGGGTGAAAATTAATGACACTATGAACTAAAATGGTGGTGAGAATAGAAAAGAAAAGAATATAAATGAGATCTATTCAAAGTGGAATTAATTGAAGACTTCTTGTGGATGGGGAGTAGGAGAGAGGGGGACACCAAACTGATTTGGAGGTTAATTTCTCTGGGCTTCAGTTTCCCCACCTAATGAGGAGGCTGAATTAAATGACCCTTTACAGCTCTAACAATCCATTATTCTCTATATGCTATCAAAGGTACAAGAGACTCAAATGATTATATACTTTAGGAGTTCTTAACTGGAGGCCAGTGAACTTTTTAAAAAATATTTTGATATAAGAAATAATGAGCTTGATGATCTCAGAAAAACATGGGTAGATGAATGAAATAACAAAGTACAAAATGAACAGAATCAAGGAAACATTATGTGCTGTATATACTACATATGGTACATATACTATATAATATTATATATCTATGTATATACATACTGACAACACTATTGTTTTAATAACAACTTTGAGTGAAAAAGTCATTTTGGCTATTACAAATACCAAAATAACGAAAATGATCCTATGAAGGAAACAGTTATCTGCATCCAAAGAACTGATAAATAAAAGTGTGTATAGAATACTTTTACATATATACATATACAAATATACACATACACATGCATGTACATGTACACATACACAAACACACATAAACATATTTGTGTATAATGATAGCCATTTCAGAGGAGGAGAAAAAATAGAAAGTTACAGGAAAACTTTATTATATAATTAAAAGGAATAGGAAGTTGTATATAATAGATTTGCAATTTTATGTGTAATTAATTATTTCTCCTACTGTACTGTTATAGAAATGCTTATTTTACTTCTTAAGTTCAGAATAAAATGAATAAATATTGCAATAACTATTTCAATATAATTTACTTACTTTGCAATTCTACATATTTTACTTTATTCATCTAAAAACATTCTGAGAAGGGATACACAGGCTTTACCATAACATCAGAGGAGTTTAAGACACAAAGAGGGTTAAGAACCCTTGATCCAATCCATTCTTTTCTTTTTTTCATATGAAGAAAATAAACCTCAGAGGGGTGAAATGACTTACCCAGTGTTTTACACACAGATAGCAAATGCAGAGCAACTAGAAGCTAGGTCTTGTGATTCTAAGTCCAATGTTCTTTCCATTACCCTATGGGGTCTTCCAAGTCTACATCTTAGTAATCTTGGTATCTGAGCACAATGGGGAAAGTTCACAACTATTTCTAAATCCAAATTAGGTAAGCATTAGATATCCCTCGTGTCCACATTGTCTGTTTCTCTAAGGAGGAGTTCTACAAGGAGAGACGGCTACCCTTTTGTGCAAGAGTTCACTAGTCCATTAAGAAATGTTACGAGTTCATTCTTCATAAAGAAGACCATAAACAATGAAGTTGCTTTCTGTCGTCAAAGAGAGTGGTCCACATGCCTCGAACCAAGGGAACAAGTTGCCTTTTCTTCAATCAAGTTATCCAAATAATTGATCAAAGATGGAATGTAAGTGTAAAAAATTCTCAAATTCCTTTATCGACTCAATCAGTCAAAGTAGAAACTGAGTACCACTTCATTAAAAGAAGATAAAAATAGGGAATATCTTGTGGTTGATTGAAGAGCATCATTCATGCCTCTTAGGGTTTGAATAAAACAGGAAACCAGTTGAGAATATGGCATTTCCAATAGGAGACCATAATCTTAGTTATAAAGCAGCTCTAGATAAGCTAAGAGCAAATGGCTGGGGCGAGAAAGGGTCTCTGTCACCTGCCTACTTCCTTAACTATACGATGACCTTGTAAACTTTCAAAGGTGGATATAGGAACAATAGTGGCCCAAGGACAAATTAGATAAGGGCACTGACTCGGAAAGTACAGTAGAGAGCTATACACACCTCAGAGGAACTTAATGAAGATTCCAGAGAAGGGCACAACTTTCAAAAATGAAGAGTTATGAGTTATATTTTTGCCACACATGTCCTCTGAATTTGAACTAATATTCCTCTGGATGATGTACATTATTGTGGGAGAATATATTCCTGACTTTTGGGGGTTAGCATCCCTAACTAGAAGCTAATCAAGCCTGGCTAGTTAATGGCTTTTGAGAAGATATCAACTTGTTAACTGATAATAAGAAGTATGTTATATGAAGGCTTGTGAGGGTCAGTAGTAGAAAACTATCTGCAACTCTTTAGAGTTACCCCTAGATTCCTAAGGGAAAAGTAGCCAGCCTAACTCTGGAGAACAGACCACCATGCTGCTGGGAATGAAGGAAATTCTTCCTCAGAAAGAATAACTGGATCTGGGAAAGTATCTCCTTGCAAAACTACTTTAGAGGGAAGCAAGTAGGTTTTGAGTTTTTGTTTTAGATTTATGGGATTTTTTGGCTGTAATTTATATGTTTCTATCCTTCAAAGACATGATCCATTGCATTTTTCCTGAAGGGATTGTAATTATTCAGCAGTGATATCATATGTACATTAGGCAAGAGAAAGAAGAGAAGAGAGGGAAACATATGGAGAGAGGGAGGAGAGGGGGAAAGAGAGAGAGGAAAGACAGACAATGTAGAGCAGAGGAAGATGAGAGGAAAAAGAAAAGATCAGAAATGTGAGAAAGAGAAAAGCTTAGAAAGAAAAGAAAGAGAAGAGAGAGAAGAAAAAGAAGAAAGAAGAGAAAGATGCCCAACATTCATAGACCTTTCCGTACACTCAGTATGCTTTGCTTGAAAGAGGGTAAAACTAGCTTCATCTCTTATAGACCCAGCATCAAAACAAGATTTTAAAGACTTTCTGGGGAACCATTTTTTAAAATTCTTTTTAAAACAAAATGAGAAAAATAAAATTCATGTTTCACAGTAAGTTCCTGAGTCTCAAGTGTCCTGGCATTACCTCTTTCTGGATGGGAGAGAGCAAGCTTCTCCTGTTAAGTTTCCATTCGTCGGCAAAGCCAAACCATCTGCTTCAGTGGCGGGGTCAGCCCGGGCCGAGGACCTGATTGACTTGCTGCCTGTCATCTCCCCCAAATGTCACCGTGGGTAAGGAGAGGTACAAGAGTCTGCTTAGCAGGATTGATGGGAAGTTGGCCAAAAAATACAAAGCCAGATGTGGGGGAGAAATTAGTGAAAAGCTTGTCAACACCTTGCAAATCAATAAAGGAGAGTTCAGGATACTGCTTAAATGTTGATGGTGGTCTGTCCCAACCACTGGAGGGAATCACTCCATCCTCTGTTCAGGGGTGCTGTTGACCTAATTCAAAAGGTCCTTGCTTTTTGGAAAATTTTTCCCTTTGCACCAAAGCTGACTCTAAGAAGTCCGACTTCCTTTACGCTTGATTCTCATGACCTTGAAAGGAAGTTGGCTGTTACATATACTAGCTTCTCATTGGAAAGTGTCCTTTCACAATTGTGAAACACCTTGCGGGGAAGACTGAAATATTCACTGTCTGAGTAGCCCATCCTACAGAATTCTCACAGAATCTAGGATCTTATCTGCCCTCTGGTCTACCTGATGCAAGAGCCTGCTTTTCAGGTGCTACAAAAAAAAAGAGCAGGACCAAAGATTAGGAGCCAAACTTACTTGTTCAATAATAACTATTTGCATTTAAGTAGCATTCACGAAACACAACACCCATGTTCAAGTATTTCCTTGTATAGAGAAATCTCCAAACTGAAACTCCTTTCATCAATACAGATCAACTCAACTTATATAATTATAGGTAGCATTTACATGAGTGACTACTATTGCCAGACACTGTGCTGAGTAATCTTTGATCTTTATAAATATCTCCTCTTATCTTCACAATAGCCCTGGGCAGTAGATGTCACCCTATTTTACAGATAAGCAAACTGGAATAAAATTGATTAATTCACTTGCCCAAAGTTACATAGCTAAGTACACGAGGCCAGTTCTAAATTTATATCTCCCTGACGCCAGCTCTATCCATTGTACCATCTAGCTACCCCAAATGACTTGGCTGAAGTTTATAGCCTTAGGGAAGCACAGAGGTTGTGACTCCCAGTTTATACAGGAAAAAAAGAAGACTTTTCCCCTTAGGACAATAAGGCAATAAAAAAATTCTATCTAGAATCTTTATTATGACAGAAACTGCAGAGTGATTCAATACTGGAAAGCTCTTTCTTTTGAAAAATGACTCAACATCACAGCCTCCAGGGCTGCAACCCTCATTAGATGGCTAGTCCTAGATTCATTCGATAGGTCCGTCCAGTCTATATTTCATAGTTTCAACTTCAACCAGACTTAACCAATCTCCCCCCCTCCCATTGTATGAACAGGGAAACTGAGACTCAGACAATGTAAGTGACATACCAAGGTCTACATTCTAGACTAACTCTTACTACTTTCTCTATGCTAAAATTGCAATGTATTTATTTTGTAATTTACTTTTCATTTATGTGGCAGTGGACATATTTCTTTCCCCCTCCCCCAGTAGAATGTAAGCTACTTGAAGGTAAGGACTTCTTCCAGTTGAGTTTTAAAATTATGTCCCTTCACATTCTCTACTTATCTTCCTGATGTTCTTCATACAGGCTGATGCACTGACGTACACTCATAGAATCAGAATTTTAAGAGCTGGAAGGGACTTCAGGGACTTTGTAGGCCAATCCATACACAAAGAAGTCCCCATTGTGGTATACCCAACAATGGAGCTCTCTCCCCTTCACCTCTGGTGTACTTCAAAGCTTGCCTTAAGGGTCACTTTGTACAAGATTCCCACCACCCTAGTGAATCTTGTATATATTTTTTGTAGACAGGTAAAGCTACCAGATTAGATCAAAGAAGAGGTCACAAGTGGGAGGTCATTGAGGGATCAGCACTCAATGTATCTGAAGCTGGAGAAGTTACCAAAGAGAACTCCAATAGCCACCAACCTGTATGCCCACCCTCCCATTTATGCAAAAATCTTTAGGAGAATCATCTACACTTGAACTGATGACAACCTTAATGAGTGTAACATTAGAGAGAAAGCAGACTTTCATAAGTGCTATCCAAACATGGAACACATTTGCCATTTCATAATTAACTAAAACCTAGTTAACAAAATAATAATATAATAATTAACTAAGAAGATGTAAAGATGATGTGCTCCCATTGTGTTTATAATTTGTTGATTATGAAAAAAACATTTAATTCAGCAGATCAAAATATTACCTCACTCTTCTAAAATAAGATGACCCCCATAAAAGCATCAGAAACCATTCAAAATTCCTGAAATAATTGCCAGAGGCTCAAACACACATGTATATGTGTATATGTGTGCATATGTGTGTATATCTATTACACACACAATGTGTGTGTACATACTTCAAGAAACAGCCTCAGGCAGTCACCAATATCTTATTAACTCTTGGTTTGTACAAACCTGTTTGATGGTCTCTTCCCAGCCTTAAAGCAAGAAGAAAACAAAACCAAACTCTGAGATTACAGCTCAGAATGATAGTAGGTTTTCAAAATGATGTCACCAAGAAAAGATTGTTATGTTTAATATGCTCTTTAATTAGTCAGATATTAATAGATGTCCTTTAAACTTTTCAAACTCAGTAGTAAAAATAATCTCTTCTTAGGTCAAGACCATTTCTGTAAACATTCTACCAGCTTGTCCATTGTACCATAGTATAAGATGTCTGTTCAGTTAAGTTGTTTTTGTCTGGAGAAAAACATAGTGACCACATTAATACCTAAAGAACGTGAAACAAGAGATAAAAAGATCAAATCAAAGTTCTGAAAGAAAAAAATTGGAAGGAGAATAAGTAACTTAGAAGAGAATGTGGCAAACCTTACCCAAGTAACTGAAAGATCCAAGAACTTGGATCAGACTAATAATTAACCACATTTCCACAGGTCCCATGAGGAAGCATATTGCCCACTTCCTGAGAGAGATACAATGGCTTCAAAATATAAAAGACAGATATTCGGGTGGGCATGAGACAAGGCCAAATGCCCCTTCTTTTTACAGCATGTCTCTCTTTCTCGCAAAACCATTAATAAAGGAGTCACTTCAATCTCTCAGATTTGAATTCTACAAAGCCATAGTCAGGGCTGATATAGATCCCTTGAAGATGCCAATAGTTCCATGACCAATGGGAAAAGGCTCTCTTTTTTTAAAAAAAAAAACTAATTTTTGTTATCTACTTTTAAGGAAATTAACTGTACCAATAGGGAGACTAGCAATACTGATGCCACAAAAAGACAAAAAAAGTGTGTGATTGAAATTTATTAAGATGCAGTCCAGAGAGAATGAGTCTTCCTTTTCTTCTTCAGAGTTGGGATGTTTTTTCTCATGACAATGCACATTTTATGCAAAATCCATGACTTGCTATCAGTTATACGCAGGAGGAACAAAATTTAGGAAATCATCAAAAAACAGAAGTGGGAATATCTTTGGGTCAATGTACTGTACTCAAAATAAGCACTCAATCAACACTCCTAATGGTGAGGTTTGGTGTATTTTTTTTTCTTTTCCCTCTTCAATTTCAAGTAGAAAATAATTTTTAAAAACGTAACGCACTTCTTTATCTCCTTTCACTGCCACCCCAACCCCTTGCTCCCAACTTCCCCATTAGACCCTTTACACTTTACTAGCTTTTTAAATAAATATTTTGTTTTTTCCTCATTATATGTCAAGACAATTTTTAGCATTCATTTTTATAAGATTTCAAGTTACAAAGTTTTCTCCCCCCTCCCTTGTTCTGAAAATGATAGTCAATTTGATACAGGTTATACATGTGCTATCATGTAAAATACATTTCTACGTTAGTCACAGTTGTGGAAGAAGAAACAGAAGGGGATAGAGGAAAAAGGCATGAAAAAGAATAATAAAGTAGGTTTAAAAAATATACTTTGATCTTCATTAAAAGTCAATCAATTCTTTATCTGGATGTGGATGGCATTTTCCATCATGAGTCTTTTGCATTTGTCTTAGATCATTGCATCACTGAGAAGAGCTGAGTCATTCATATTTTATCATCACACAATGTTGCTGATAGTGTGTAAAATCTTTTCCTGGTTCTCCTCATTTCACTTTGTATCAGTTTGTACAAGTCCAGGTTTTGCTGTTATCTGCCTGTTCATCATATCTTACTGCATATTAGTTTCCCATCACATTCATATAACACACAGCTTATTCAGCCATTCCCCAATTAACGAGCAATTCCCTCACTTTCTGATATTTTGCCACCACAAAAAGGACTGCTATAAATATTTTTGCATGTGGGAATCCTTTTCTCTTCTTTATGATCTCTTTGGGACCCAGACCTAGCAATGGTATTTCTGTATCAAAGGGTATGCAAACTTTTATAACCCTTTGGGCATAGTTCCAAAAATTCCAGAATGGTTGGATCAGTTCACAACTCCTTCAACCCATATTAATGTTCCAATTTTCCCACATTTTATCCAAGTCTTATCATTTTCCTTTTTTGTCATATTAGCCAATCTGATAGTTTTGAGGTGGTACCCCAGAGTTGTTTTAATTTGGATTTCTCTAAAATCAAAAGCGATTTACAGCATTTCTTCATATGCTCATAAAAAGCTTTGATTTCTTCATCTGAAAACAGCCTGTTCATGTTTGACCATTTATCAACTGGGGAATGGCTTGTATTCCCATAAATTTTACACAATTTCCTACATATTTGAGAAATGAAACTTTTATCAGAGACACTTCCAGTAAAGATTGTTTTCCAGCTTTCTGCTTTCCTTCTAATCTTGGTTTATTGTTTCGTCTGTACAACAACTTTTTTATTTTAGTATAATCAAAATTTTCTATTTCACACTTTATAATGACTGTAACTCACTTAACTTCATCTTTGAGAATTTGGATGCGATAGATAGATAGATAGATAGATAGATAGATAGATAGATAGATAGATAGATAGATTAGATAGATTAGATGTATGTATGTATATGTATGTATATATGTATGCATGTATATATGTGTATATGTATGTGTATGTGTGTATGGTACCTTTTAGCAAGAGGCAGTTGCCTTTCTAATCTCCTTAAATTAGGTCTAATTTTTGTTTTTAGTTTGTCTGAGATCAGGATTGCTACCCCTGCTTTTTTTTTCACTTTAACTGAACCATAATAGATTCTGCTCCAGCCCCTTACCTATATATGCCTGTATATATCTCTCTGCTTCAAGTATATTTCTTATAAACAACATATTGTAGGATTTAGGATTTTGATCCATTCTGCTATCTGCTTCCATTTTATGGGAGAGCTCATCCCATTCACTTCCAGTTATGATTACTACCTGTGTATTTCCCTCCATCTTATTTTTCCTCCAGTTCATCCTCTCTCCCCTTTCACCCTTTCCCTGCTCATCAGTGTCTTGCTTCTGTCTACCACCTCCCACAATCTTTCCTTCGTAATATCAGTCCTCCCCACCCCTGCTCTTTACTTAATCTTTTCCCCTTCTACTTCCCCATTAGGTAAGACAGATTTCTATATTCAACTAATCGTGTATATTATTCCCTCTCTGAGCCAATACTGATGAAAGTAAGGTTCAAGAAAGACCCTTTTGAGCTCTTCCATGAGATCTTTCTGGGCTTAAGACCACTTTTCATTTTCTTTGGGGTTTTGCCCATTTGCCCATTTGCTATTGTTGTCAAACAAATGTCTTCTGAGTTTGTGTCTTGGTCTTCTCTGTCATCATCATAACTTTCTAGCCTTTTTATGCTGATCTTTTTTTTTTTGGCCCCAAAATTTATTTTAAATTTTATTTCTTCTCTCTGGATGGAAGGGGCACTGTCTCAGGCTTCTTGTGCCAGGGGCATTGCATTGATGTTACTCTGAGGCACACAGGATGAGAGGTGACTAGTGCTGCTAGAAGCTATAGAGGTCTCTGGATCAGTTGAGATCATCTTTCTGGTGTTTGGGGTGTTCTGAGGCCATTGGGTTGTTTCTGCATTTCCCTGGGGATGCACTGAAGCATGGGCTTGTATTGACTAGTGGCTGCCTTTTTTGCCCAGGGTTATGCTAAAACACCTGGTAGTTCTGGGAGCTTGAGTCTGTAGGTTCCCCTAACTATGCTAAGGCTCTTGGGGGTTCTGATGTTTGTTTCTGCCTGTTCCACCACACTGGGGCTTGGATTCTCCCACTGCTTTACTAAGGTGGAACCTGCCACTGGCTTGTTGGAATGTTTCCTGTCCTGAAATGTGCTTCCCTTTTACCTGAGTGAGACGGACCTTGCCTACCCATTTTCCAAGTTTTTTGGTCTCAAAGATTGTTTATCCACATCTTTTTGCTAGTTCTGGTATGCTAAAATTTGTTCTGGGGTGCTATTTGATGGTTATTTGGAGATGAATAGGAGAATTATGGCAATTTACTGCTTTCTTCACCATCTTGGCTCCCAGAAGTCCTGGAGAAGAGCTTCACTAGTATTTATTGATCAAGAAGAATGATGCCTTCAGAATAAAGGCCAAAATGAGAATATAATCATAATGTGTTTGCATATACAAGATAATATTTTAATTTGTCTCCATACTAACAGAAAGACAGGCAGAGAAATGTCCATTAGCCCTGGAGTATAATAAGAACTAAGCTGCCCTCTCCAGTGTGGTCCATGATTTCAGCACAACTCACAGAGCAGCAATCTTTGTTGACAGGAGTTTGGGCAACAATAGAACACAAGCCGAGCAAGGAAACCTGATATGGTAGTAGTTTAAAATTTCAATTATCCAGACAACTGATGGTGTATTTTCTCTCTGTCTCTGTCTTTTCGTCTTCTTTTTCTCTATGTATCTGTCTCTCTGTGTCTTCGCATCTCTCTCCTTCTCACCCTCAAAATCAGATCAGTTGAAAAATGTTTGACTTTCCTTAATGACACTTTCAGCTTTCAATGGTTGCTAAAACAATAAGAGAAGTTGTAATTCCAAGACTGATTTTGAAAAATAAAGAGGAATTGGTTGTTCAAATAAAAATAATGGAAACTTTGGGGCCAAGTGATGACTCCATTTACAAATTCATGAAAGTGAAGGAGAGGGAAGCCTTGCACAACTGCATTGTTTAGTTTTAACATTACACATTTGGTTCCCTCTGCTCCCCTACTGGTACTGTCTGTCTCACTCCCTGACACACACACTTTTCATCTTCCTTTTGTGAAATGTCTTCCCTGTGATGACAATCAAAATAAGTTCTTTTGATGTTTTTGTTTTAGTATAATCAAGTCTTTGATTGAATCTTGCCTTTATCAATCAAGAGTCTTTACTAAGAGTAAAGTACAGAAACTAGAGTTTCTTTAACTAGAAACAGTACATGTATTTTGTGTTATTAACGTGATTAAAGATCTTCCCCATCCATTGATGGGCCTGCCTTTTAAGGGGAGTTTGATTAGGGAAGATTTGTAGGAACACCCACAGCTTTTGTTAATGAAGCACTGGTTCTCAAGAGTTGGGATGTCCTCTGTCTCTAGTTTTTGGCAAGAAGGTTGGAGTGTCAGATGAGGACTCTGGGAAGCCACTAAGGAGCCTCCTGGCTTTGAGAACCCAGATATTGTGCTTCCCTCTCTGGTAACTGGACAGCTGTACCTGTCTGTTGAATTATGGTCAGGTAAAGGAAGCCATGTCTGTTGATTACTTTGGGGCTTACTGATTGGAAGTGTTTACTTGGCCAGACAAGGACTCTGGGAAGCAGCTAAAGGAACCCCTCAGCTTTGAAAATCCAGATGTTGTCCTTCCCTCCTTGGTAACTCTGGTCAGGCAGTTGGGGTTCAGTTATCTGTTGAATTCAGGCAGCAACATATCTGTTGATCTTTTAATTTCTCTGTATTTTCTCTGAAGTTCGGGGTGCTGACTCTCTGAACAAACTGAATGATATATGTACTTGGTTAAAGGAATGACACATGTGTTTGATTAAAATAATTGCTAACCCCTTGAAAGTTGCTTTATTTTTATGAATGCAGATTTAAGAACCTGTGATAATAGGCCCCCCACTTTGTATTTTGGAGTGCTCACTGATATGTCCCCCCACTAGATTGAAAGTTTCTTGAAGGCAAGGATTATCTTTCTAATTTGTAAACTCTGCTCTTAGCAGAGGGTCTTGTGTGCTTAAAAAATGTTTATTTGATTTTATTGTCATCATATACATTCATCTGAGATTTTTGAGTTTCAAAGGGCCCAGTGAAAAGACATGAATAAAGATAAAGCTTGACATTAGTTCAAATAATCCACATCAGAAACAGAGAATAGGAAAGACATGTCTAAAACCTGTTTATATGAAGATGGGAAGTATTGAATGTGGGCTTTAAAGAAGATGACATCATTACTTGGCAGTTAGGAAAGCTGAAGTCATGTTAGACCACAGTAGGAGATGCACAGAGTTCAGAATAGAGGAAGTCATGCACAGTACCCCTCTTCTCTACCCTGGTCCTTGCACATCTGCACCACTGTGTTCAGTTCTGAGAACTTTTAGGAAGAATGTTGATAAGCCAAACAGTATGTACAGGAGGGCACCCAGGGAGATGAAGGGCCTCTACTTGTTGCTACATGTAGATTTGTTGAAAGAATGTAGACTATTGAACTTGGAGAAGAAAAGGCTTTGTTGGGAACTGGGGTAGAATTACATTTGTCTTTGAGTATTTGGAAGAGAGATGACACTTGCAGGGCTTTGCTTCAGAGGGAAGAATTAGTGGCAATAAAAGTTGTAGGGCAGAATTTGGCTCTATGTAGAGCTGCTGGATATTTAATGGGCTGATTTAGGAGGTTTCTGCTTCTTTTCACACGGTGACTTTTTTTCAAGTAGCGGATTGCTGACTACTTTGGGAGATCTGATAAAATGTAAGTTCCTTGCGGGATCAAATTTATTTCATTTATTTTGTTTTGGTGTGTTTTTGTATTCTCAGAAACTAACACAGTGCTTGGCAGTTTGTAGATGCTTAAAAAATAATAATTGCCTTGTGTGATGATCAACTATGATAGACAGCTCTTCTCAGCAATACAAAGATCCAAGGTAATTCCAAATGACTCATGGTAGAAAATGCCATCCCCATCCAGAGAAAGAACTATAGAGTCTGAATTCAGATCAAAGCATACTCCTTTCACTTTTTTTGTTGACTTTTTTTTGTAGTTTTTCCTTTTTGTTCTGTTTCTTCTTTCTCAATATAGTGAATGTGGAAATATGTTTAAGATGATTGTACATGTATAACCTATGTCAAATGGCTTACTGTCTTGGGGAGTGGGGAGAGGAAAGGGGAAGAAGGGGGGAAATTTGGAACTCAAAATCTTATTTTAAAAATGAAGGTTGAAAACTACTTTTACATGTAAGAGGAAAAAATTAAATACTACTTACAAAAAAAACAAAATAATAATTGCTGTTGGCTTCATTCTATAACATCCCCTCCCAGACTACTGCTCCAACTGCTGCTCTGCTGGCTGGGTCCTCAGAAGGCAATTGCTACTACTCCTCAGGGTTCTGGACACATGGGTCAGGAGGTTACCTTCCACATCTGCACACCACCAAGACTCTGGAACAATCCTGGGGTAGTTTGGTTTAATTTTATCCCCTTGGCCATTGAACTTGGATAGGGCTACGGACCCTTCAGCAAGGAGTATGTAAAGGCAATTTTAGCACCATTTGATAATGACTTTTATCTGCTTGGATCTTCTTTTGCAATGTTTTTACTGGTTTTATGGATTACTTTTGCCTGGGAATTATTAAATACTTTTAATAAAAGAATTATCTATCTGAAGTCTCAGGCTCTGAGTGATCATTAATTACTCCAAACCCTGATCAGAACAAGAAGTGATCCCGAGGATCACTGGATTTTCTAGTGTTATCAATCATGAGGCTTCACCAATATGTCTCCCACCTTGATTATTAACCAGAACTCATTTTTAAAAGAGCATTTATTAAGCCAGTATAGCAAGGAGAGTTGTTGAAAAAAAAACAAAACACTCCCCCAAAACTTAGTTACTACTGTCCAGTTGCATACCCAAGGTCCCCAGTGAAATTGGGCTGAAACTAGAAAACACGTGCGGCAGAATTGGTAAAAATCAGCACCTAATTACTGGGAATTCTTTTATCTCTGTGTGGAATCCACATGAACTTCCCTTAGATATCATTTTCTGTTATACTCTGATAGTTGCGGTACTTGTAGAGTGTCAAAACTGCCTTTCCTCAGTGTGTCTGGATTGTCCTCAGCTCTCACTACATTTCTCAAAGTAATTGCCTAGTTGATGGAGGAAGGAGGGCAGAAGAAGGGACAGAAAGAAAAAATAAACCTCTCCTCCCTCCTCCTCACAGGGCAATTTTCTCCCAGAAATCTTTTACCACTGGATTCACCCACCACTGCCCTACACTGGTACTGGGAGGTAAGATTCTAAACTGGCTGTTATATTTTATTTTTATAGCCAAATCACAAGATAATTCCTTTATGGCATCATCTGCTTTTATCCAATGACCCAAAGTCATTATGAGCCTTTCAAATTATTTAAGGACATATTAACCCTTAGTTTACTTTTGATGGATTGGCTGGTTCGATTAAGAGCTGCTTTCTGTGATTACAGTCATTGGAATGGGGTTAGAAATTCCAACTTTTCAAAATAATTGATTAATTGGGTTGCGCACAAGTGTGTCTACAAGAAAGTATGGGATTCTGCATAGTTTTTGAAACAAAGGGATCGCATAACCAAGAAGGACAGATCTTTCCAGACTAAGAGCTTCGACTCCCCATGTATGCAGTGAGTAAGAATGACTGCCATGAGTCTGATGGTGAATAACATTCTATTAAAGCTACAACTGCAGCTGGTTGTGTGCGCCACCATATATCTTGGAATACTAACACTTCATTGAAGTTACAGAAGCACTGTCATCAATACAGAAATATTATTATAAGATGTTTAATTGTATTTGTTTGTTACTAATATCACAATTTATGTTCATTAATTCTTGCAAGACTGTAAGTGTTGATGTTTTTATCAACTGTCTTGCACAACTTTTGTCTAAAACAAAGTGATCCTGAAATTGGGGTTCCATGCGTGTTGGCTTTGTGTCCTCATCTCTCTTCCCTAAAATGTCTTTACTTTTTTTATTATTTTTCATCTGAGGATCTAAAAGTTTGCACATGGGTGTCTCTTTTTCTTGTTTTCCATTGCATTTACAGATTATTCCCAATTTGTCAAAAAATATCTTATAAGAAAGAAAAACAGTTAAGTAAAATGAATGATGCAGTGACCTCATATACATGTAACATTTCATACCTGTTGCTGCCCCTCCCTCTCGATTTTTTAAAATAAAGTCAATTTTCTCTTGAGGAGATGAGGGGGTAGAACCAAATTTCTTATAACAAATATGCATAGTCAAGCAAAAAACATTCCCTGAATGGCTATATAGAAAAATATGTACATCTCATCCCATCACCTACATTCATCATCTCCTGTCATGCCTCTTTATCAGTCCTCTGGAAATGAGAATGGTCATTTTATTGATCCTAGTTCTTACAGCTTTCAAAGACTTTTTTTTCCAGTGTTGTTATCATACAGATTGTTCTCTTGGCTCTGCTAATTTCATTTTCCATCAGCCTCTGGAAGTCAGCCTGCGCTGGTAAATGTTTAACACCATCTGGACTTGTACAGACACTTTTAAGTTTCATCCGCATTATTAGCATTTTCTCAATTACTTTCTTAAGTCTAGAGAACTAACAAAACAATGCTTGACATTTGTAGCATTCCCTGATTTCCAAGGTGTAGGTGCTCACGCTGAAAATTTAAAAATCTGGTTGAACTGTCTCCAGCACACTGCTACCTGGATGCATGAAAGAGGGTGGATAAGAAATGGCTTCTGTAATAAGACTGAACTACCTTGATTTGTGGGCTCTAGACTTTGTTTGCCCTGATCTTTGAAATCAGATCAATTATACACTCAGAATATGACTCCCTGATCCTGACATGTTACATCCTCTGAACTTGAATATCTATAGTATAGAATTCCTCCAATGAACTTGAGTATCTACAGTACAGAATTCCTCCACCAATGATAGGCTTTCTGGGTCACTGACTCATTGCTTTTCTTGCTTTTTAATATCTGCCAGATCCTAGAAATTATGCACAAGGTCCATGATTGACTACTGGTCCTTTCCTACCCAGCAGTACTTGGGTTTTTTTTTTTTACATCTGTGTCCCAATATGACTCTCCCTCTTTGCTTTGGAGGGTAAAAAAACATGCTGTAGCAAAGACTAGAGGTTTCTGAGTTAAGAATTATTTCCATTTTTTGTAAGGCAGGAACTGTGACACAATTCCCAATGTGATCAAAGGGAAAAGACACTTCTTTCAACTATGCCTAGAGATGCCACCAAGTCTTCTAGAGCTAAATGAACTGTATTTAATGCTCCAAATCTTTTTGCTAAATGTTCAAATCTTCCTTCCTGTGATGACCAGCTTTATTCTCTCTCTCCAGCCCTCTACCCTGTCACAGATGGAGCTAGTTAAACCCTACATACGAGTTTAGCCTTACCCCAGGTTCTGGGACCAGCCTCAAGGCAATGGAAATATTATGGACTCAGGAATATACCACATGTGTAGCTTCCTGTTCTAATTCCAGTAAATGGGATTTTAGCTTATTCCCTATATCCAAGCCCCCAGTTTATGGCTGAATCCTAGTAATTTCACTCCAATAATTTTCCCTTGTGCCTCAGTTTCTTCCTTAATTCTTGGCCCAGAATTCCAGTTCTGCTGGACCTCAAATGCTTCCTTAATTATACACATTCTATCCAGGAGCTGAAGTCCTGCTCCCGACTCAGGGATATGCTGGCAAATGTTTAACAATTGGCTCTCAGTGGTGGGGGTCTAGACACACTGTACACTTTTAAGTTTCATCTTCATGATTAATATTTTCTCCATTGCTCTCTTAAATTTAGACAGTTAACAAAACAATAAGTCAAACTTTGATTCATAGCATTTGCTGAGGCATAAAAGTTTATGCCAAAAATGTAATAATTACATTTATTTTAATCATTATTTAATTGAATATAATATAATTATACAATTTCATTAATTACTTTAATTAATTTTATAATAATTACATACTGCTCTCCAAGCAATATGAACTGGCTCCAGCACGTAACCCCAGGCCTAACCCCAGTCTTTGTAATCAGATTCAGTTACTGATGACAGTCAATTCATTACAGATGCTTCCACACACCACCAACTTATCCAACAGCCCCTTGGCATTCACTGTAGGATCATCATTATTCCAAATACCCACTTCCTCTAGGACATGCCATGAACTTCTGCTTTCCATTAAGTCTCTCCATCTCTGACCTGGCCTTTTTTGATGTCAAATGGATACAAATGGATACTGATACTTTTTGGAAAGCATTTCTCTCACAATAACCTAACAAGGTAGATATAGTTATTATTTATTATTCCAATTTTCCAGGTGAGGAAACTGAGTCTCTGTAAGACAAAGTGAGTTTCTACATGCTACCGAATCCTGTGGCAATATTTTTCATGAAATACTGTATAGTTTGTCATATTTCTGAGAGTGATTCATCTCTTTGGAGAAGAGCCTTTAAGGTTTTCTTTTGCTGTTCTGAATCATTGTTTTATAAGCAACATACAGTAACTACAATGGAATCTTATAGTCACTACACATTTCAATCAAATGTATGGTTATAAAATTGTGATCTGCCATAGAATATCACTGCCAATTCCTTTGGACAGATCACTCTCATAAAAATTGTATAGCAATGAGAAGGTAACACTGTGGGTTATTTATATTTTTTGGTCACCCTTTTTGAATAATAATTAGATCTGAGATTTTTTCCCATGCTTTTGATATCATCTCCTCTTCCAGATACCTGAAAAATTCATTTCTCCAAACCTTCACAATCATTTTACCTCCAGTAAGATATCTAGATATTGTCAGTCCAGTCCAGTTAATTTACCCATGATGGTTTTCTTCAATGCCAGTTTTACACCTTGCAGCACATCCAAGACTGGTATATTAGAGAAGAAATGTGGTAGCTCCATTTGCCTTGATAATGGAAAGAGCTTGTTATAAAAAGTCTTTGTAGATCTTTTCCATTTTTTTTTCATTTGTTCATTCTCTTTCCAGTTTTATCCTTAAATCCTTTAGTATGACTGTCCTTATTTGTATCTCTGGTCAACTCTTCAACTTTAAAATCTCTTTAAACTGTATTCTTCATTTCACTGCTACTCATTTCTAATTACTTTTTGAGAGAAAAAAACCTCATAATTCCCCTCTCACCTTCTCCATATCATTTTGCAAATGAGTTTATATTTAAACCAGTGCTGCTCTTGGCTACATTCTCTCTCTCTGTTCTCTATCAGCAACTCTACATTGTTTATAATATATAACATATACAAAGATTCTATCCCTTGCCTGTACAACTCCCCCACTGCCATCCCTATAAAATGTAGTCTCCTTATTGTTATATTTCTATCCCTATCACCTAGTACAGTGCCTAGCATATAGTAGGAGTTCAGTAAAGGCTCATGGATTGATTGAGTCTGTAAATGAATCAGAATAAATAGCAGCTGAAGTCCTTCATCATTGTCAAGCTTTATGATTAACCATTTGATACTTACAGGGCAGCTAGGTGGTACAATGGATAGCATACAGGGCCTGGAGTCAAGAAGATTCATCTTTCTGAGTCAAATTCAAGCCTCAGACACTTACTAGCGATGTGACTCTGGGCAAGCCACTTAACCCTGTTTGCCTCAATTTCCTCATCTGTAAAAGAAACTGGAGAAGAAAATGACCAACCACCCCAGTATCTTTGCAAGAAAATCCCAAATGGGGGCATTAAATTGAAAAACAACTGAAAAACAACATTTGAGTTTTATAGGAGGAAAAAAGGAAAGCAAATCACATAGGTCCACTGTTGGCTCCTGGAGAAAGACTAAACTCCTAGGGAAATAAATTATCTTATTTTTTATTATTAGTTTCCCTGTATTTGCTTTGAAAGATTCCAAACATTCTTGCATAAAAATGTACCCATCTGCTCATATAAGAAATGATCTCGAAGAAATAGCTCTACCCATGAAATATTCTCCATCTGCAGTCACATGCTACATGCTTCCTCCAAAGTAACATGTTCTTAGCCTCAAAACTCTCCTCTCTCTGATTTAGCCTCCATACAGGTATAAAATTTATATTTCCAAAGCAAAGTCCTATATATGTTCCCCTCCTCAAAGTCCTCTCCTCAAAAAGTGTCACTGACTCCCTGTTGTCTTTAGTATGAGATGTAAACTATTTGCTATTTAAAGTCCTTTTATGATACGGTTCCAATCTACCTTTCCTGACTTATTGCACATTATTATCCTTTATGCTTCAACCAAGACAATCACCCACATCTAAGACTTTATATTCCTTTTTTATGCCTTTGCACAAACTGTCCCAAAATTCTGAAATGCTCCCCCTCCTCATTTCTACCTCTTGAAATCCCTTACTCCCTGCAAGCCTTAGCCCAAGTGCCACCTGATCTTACCAGTTAGTGGTTGGTTGGTTGTTGTCCTTCGTTCTCGAAGAGGACCAAAATGACATCACTATGAAAAAGTCAAACTTCAGTGTGTCAGACTGTGGCTGATCAGACCAACGCAAGGTCAGAAGGCTCTACCACAGAACATGTGGGTGATGCCTTTTATGCATGCATAGATTGAATTGAAGTGAAGCAGAGTTGCACCAAGTCCCCAGCCTTACTCTCTCCTCCAGCTATCACAGTCCAGTAGCAGGACAGAATCAAGATGACAGGCAATGGCTCAGGATGCAGTGGATGACCTTGGCATCTTTGGTGTCTAACCAAGTTGTAAGCACTCCGCATCACCTGCTTCAGCTGCCTTCATGGCCATTGGAACAAATGGTTCTCATCTGCCCATTCCACCAGGGGAAGTCTTCACGTACTTGGAGTAGACACCCCTCTAACTCACTAATGGGTTAGGGAACCCTTGGTTATCCTCAACCTGATTTAGCCCATCTGCTGAAATGGTTTACTGGGGTGTGGCCACTGTGCATGCTACAGTTTCTTGGAGTCACAGAAAAGAGTTGGGTGAAACAGGTGGACACTGAAGATGGAAAGCAGCCGTAACACCAGAGATACTAGTTCTTCCTGAGCATACCTTACACCCCTACAAGTCATTAGGATTCTAATGACCTGCTCTCCCACCTACCACCCAACAATTTCCCCACACTCAAACTACTCTGCATTTACTTTGTTTGCATTTTGAAATTCTCATATTTGGATGCATATTGTTTTCTGCCCAGTAGAATATAAGCTCCTTGGGGACAGGGACCATTTTTTATCTTCGTAGCCTCAGCATCTGACATATTGTCTAGGATATCACAGGTAATTACTAAAGACCTGATTGAATCGAATATTCCCTTCACTTTCCTTGACCTGAGCCCCCATTATTTTCCCAACCTACACAATTTTAACAACTTGTTTGGATAAAAAACCTGAAAAGATGTGACTTTGTTAGAAACAACCCTGAAAGGAAGAGGACACCATAGGAAATTACCCCCACCCACCCTGTTCAGCAGCCCAAGGGGGAAAGGTTCCAATCCCTTCATACTGCAATGTCACTTAAATTAAAGGACAATGGCAATTCAGTCTTGACAAATAGCAAAAATAAAAACACCGATGAAAAAAGTTGAATGGTAGAAATAATTATAGAGTTTATAGGACATTTTCAAATGTCATTAACTAACTGTGAAATCAAACAGATAAATATCAAATGCCCTCAGGGAAATAACCAGGGCCTGGAATCCAGCTCCCTAGTCTTGACTCTAAGAAGGGGAACTTCTATTTTCCAAATAGGAATAAGGGAGCAAAATGCCCATGCATTTCTGCTAGTATCTAGTAATTCCGAGGACAGTATGACTTAAAAATTCTACTAACCTATGGTATTTGTGTGAGAAGGTTCTCTCTTGCATCCAACTAAATCTCATCAGACTATAATTCTGGCCCTTCTTGTTAAGATGCTGCCCTGGGCCTAATAATTTTTCCATTCCCCTGGAGAAAATTATAACTGGTGTTCTCATAAATAGAAAATGAATATGTGTTGGTTCTTTGGGATCAACCTCCCAGGACTCCCAATTCTAATATAGATGTAAACTCTTGTCAGCAGGGGCCATTGCATTTTTTTGTCTTTGTCTTTCCAGCACTGAGAACAGTACCTTCAACCTAGTGAGAATTTAATAAATGTTTGTAGATGAATCAGTTAATTTAAATGAACTACTTTTCCAACAGTTTGTTTAGGATCTAGTGCAGTGATTTAAATATTAGGTGCTAAGAAAACCCAGGATTTAGGGTAGAGCAGTGATGAGCTTTTCAAAAGAATTTGGCACATGTGAACAGGTTTTAGCTGCTTCTCCTGTATCACAGGATCTGTTGGGGTAAAGCATTTAGAATGTAGGAGACTACCCAGTTGCCAAGGAGGTTCCCCAGCTGCTATGTATTACTGCTCCCATATCTGATCTCATAGTACTCCTTGGATTCACTTCTAGTCCAATGTGTTCTTTTTAATTTGTGTGAATATCTTATTTTACCTGCTGTATTTTAAACTCCAAGATGGCAAAGAATGTGTCTTTTTTACATTCATATTAACCCCAGAACCTTCAATATCACATTACATACATTCTGAGTCCTGACTATGATGGAACAGCCAGGTTCTTGCCTTAGGATGCCAAATTTAGAGAAAGTTGATGACACTTCTAGCCCTTCTGAAGTATAGAAGCAACAGACCTTAGCAAGATTTTATTGAGATTTAACTAAATTAGCAAGAATTAATAGTCAAAATATTAAGTGACCAAGAGCTCCACTCTACCCACACACATACATACACACACACACACACACACACACACACACACACACACACACACACACACACACACACACACCTCTACAGCAGCCTCCCTGGAAGTCTTACAGTAGTTTCTCTCGATCTTTCTTCCCACAGAAGGTGGTGTCCCATCCTACCTGAGGGTGCCTTTTATATTTTTTATCAGGACAACAGTTTATGGTCCTTTTCCTAAAGTTATGTATTATTAGTCATAGTTCTGTATGTGAGTAGTTATTTAATACCGGTTTGCTGACTAAGTAGGTAAATTAATGAATGACTGAATCAATGAATTAAAAAAATTGAAAACTACCATTCCAGTAGAGTAATCATTGTGTTTGTGAAAATGCAGAAAACATTTTGAAGAGTTGTTCCTTGTCTTTAGAAGCTTATAATCATAGGAGTTTTAGAAGAATTTGTGCATGGCCCCAAAAAGAGAACTATTAATTCATGATTCTCAGTGTTTATCATCCTTTTTTTGCTTAGAATATTACTTACATCATATTACTTATATCATATTACTTATAATACTAATACAAAATTACTAAGAAAACCAAGAAAGTAGAGAGGATTTATTTTACAAGGGCTATGGTTAGCCACAACGAAAACAAATCAGTCTAGAATAGCAAGAGAGTGCCATGGCACGCAATCAAGCGGCAAGTAGGTAGACCTTGCATTAGAATGTGGAATATCCCTTGTCAGAGAGGTATCAAATGATCTTAAGAGTCCTTTATCAAGATGATAAAGTCCTACCAAAGTCATTTGTAGGGTGATGTCTCCTGAAGGTTTCTGCCTTCCTGTGTCACCAAGGATCATTCCATCTCTGCTCCCGTGGCCTCTGTGGTCAGCACAATCAAGCTCCCTGGACCTCTATCTCATCTTTCTCCTCTTGCATTTCAACCTGTGCAGGGTGGTAGACTGAGTGGGAGGGGAAGGGGCAGAGAACACATGCTTAGACATCATATCACTATCTCTACCTCATATCCAGAAAAAAGAGACCTAAAATATTAGAAAAGGGAAAATAGGAAGAAGAAACTAAAACATTATATATACATATATATATATATATATATATACATTATAGACAGTTTCAATGAAATCCAATTACTGCAATTTGCAGATGGTCCCTTCCATAATTCAGCCATCACACTGCCTCCTTGCCTTTTTACTGCCACACTCAAAATAATTGAAATCTATTTTCTTAAAGTCACTTCAGGTCAGTCATATGTCTTGCAAATGTAGTGCTTTACAAACATTAAGCCATGGCAATTCCCATGAATGTGAAACCTACAAGGATAGAAAGTGGAATTAATTCTTCCCGCTTCAATCCAGTTGCCTGAATGTGTCACACTGCATCATGTGTCACATCTCAGGTGCTTTCTGGAAATCTTTTCCGATGGAGAATTCCCATAGTAGCACATCATTGTGGTAAATTCATTGTCTCAGGCACCAGCCCAGCTACACTGATGATTCTCTTAAGCGCTAATAGTCACCTGGCCACCAAAATGCATTTTTTTCCTTAGATTCATGTCTGGAACATATGCCCCGAATAAACACTTTCAGAAGAATAATGCTGTGATCGTTGAAGCCAATATTGCAACAGGAAAAGAGATTTAGGCTAGATTGAGCTGCCTATTTCTAACTTTGGTAATGATCTCAAGGAATTTCAGACTTTCCCTCCCCACCTCCATTGCTTGAAACTCTACTGTCATATTTCCTGGGAGATCTTCCTCTTTATTTTCCACTACAATCCATATCCATGCAGTCATCCTGCATTCTGACTAAAGCCAAGGATTTTAGATGCCATTTGTATTTCGGGCATTTCTCCAAATGATTGGATAATTTCTTGTCATGCTGCCAGTCTGGCTTTTACTCTGGTTTGATCTGTGACTGCCCAGTGAACAGTTAAGCCTCCAGCAGTGCACTTGTACATGCTAAAATTACTTTTCCAGTTTAATCCCCACTTCAAATCATCCTCATCATTATCATCACCAGCACCATCAAAAAAGGGTTATGTGTCTCCAAACACATGACATTCCTCATGGTCACCATATGGTTTCAATAAAACAGATGTTCAGTGTATTGGACCTTCCCATCTCTTGGATTCACAGAACTATAAAGAACAGGTATTCAAATATATGAATGAAAAACATAAGAAAAGAAAGTGAGAAAAAAACTGAGCATGCAAGTCAATGAAGCTGCCAACAAGGAAAAAAACAGGAAAAAAAAGAAAATAAGGCTGAAAATGACCATATTTGTGTCTACTAACTTCCTTCATTTACTGATCAAAGATGCTAATACCAAAATGAATATCTTAGTTTCCCCATTCTTTTCAATCTTCTTTACTTTGCCTATGACATTGCTGTTAGTTTTATCTTTAACAATTATATTACTGCTTTCTTCATTCTAGGTGATTTCTCATATTTTTCTTTGAAGGTTTCATCATTTCTTATCATTCAATAAAACATCATATCCACATGCCCCAATTTGTCCAAACATTTGTCATTCAAAGGACACCTAATTTGTATCTAATTTATTTTTTCTATGACAAATATACTATTAGGAATAGCTTTACATAGATAGGACTTTTCCTCCTGCCAATTATCTCCTTGTGAGGAATAGTTACAGTAGTGTATTACTGTGTTCAGGTATTACATTTTTGTAACTTGACACATTATTCTTTAGGACTTTTTCAAAAAGATAGACTAATTCAGAACTTAAAGAGTGTGACAACATAATCACCCATACACCAAGCCTTTTTTTAATCTTTGCCAATTTGACAGAGGTCAAGAGAAATCTCAGATTTGTTTGATTTGTACGTGTGTGGTTATTAGAGTCTTTGAACATTTTTTCTACATTATCATAAAGAGTTCTTGTTCCTTCTTTCAAGAATTTCCAGTTCACTTTCTTCAACCACTTATAAGTTGGGCAATGTCTTACTCTGATAAATGTAAGTCAGAACGTTTTCGATGTTTCACTGTTAGCAAAGGTTGTTGAGATACAAAGATTGTTCCCCCAGTTTGAAACTTTCTTATTCTGAATATATTGTTTTTGTTTTTCATACAATTTTATTTTAATGTCAAATCCTTCTACTTCCTCTGTTTTAATTTCCTCTAAGTCCCTACTTGTTGAGTGTTGATGCTTTCTCCACAGTTGTAAGAGATGAATGTATAATGGTATATACTTTTTTTAAAAAAATAGATATTGATCCATTTTAAAGTTAAATTATTACAACATGTGGAATGAACATTTAGTCTGTGCCCATAATTCTAAACTATTATTCATTTCCCCCCCAAAATTCTGTTGAATAATGAATTCTTTCCCTAATATATTCTGATCCTAAGTTTATAAAAATACTATACCACTGTGGGAATCAGGTCATGGTTTACTAGCTTCTAATTTAGTCTACTTATTTTTTTATTATAATGATAATCTATATAAGAGGCAGCATATAATTAATACAGTTAATAGTGAGCTGGATTTGTGACCAGCAAGGCTTGAGTTCAAATCCTGCCTCTGACTAACCTTGCTTGTGTGACCTGGGACAGGGTTCTAGGTGACTCTAAGATTGTAAATTGCAGGGAAGAGCTCAACCTACACTGGTACAGGGAGTTTCCTCAGCCATAATCCTACCCTCTGTCTTAATCTATAGATGGATTGAAGGCATCTTGAGGAAGGTATAAGAAAGGGACAGGGAAGCTTTCACAAATGGCATCCTATGGAACTCCATATCTTTGTATTTGTTTGTGGATGATTTAAAAAATAAACTTTTGAAAAATACAGCAAATTGCTGCCTTAAAGCTTTCCTTTTCATTTGAACAAGTCAAACAGGTTTGCTACTGACATGGAGGATGTCCAGCAAAGTTCAAATGGAATTACAATCCATTTTAAGATGGGAAAACTAAAAGTCAGAGAAGTTAAGCAACTTAGAAAAGACATATAGAAATGGCAATAAAAACAATTGGTGCTTTACCATTTACAAAGTGCTTTATGTACCTTACTCCATATGGCCCTCTGCATAATAAAGTAGTTCATGTAACTACCAATATTTCCATTTCACAGATGAAGAAAATGAGACTCAGAGAAGGGAGATGACTTGCCCAGGATCATACAACCAGTGAACCATAAAGACAGAAATAGAACCTCAATCTCGCAATTTTCAGTCTCTTTACTTTTTTTAGTCTTTCTTCACTGCCCCTTTTCTACCTTCTAAACAAAGCCTTTTCTGGTTTCCCCAGCCACTAATAACTACCCTTTCCACCAAAACTTCCCTTTGTCTATTTTGTATATATGGTATATAATTTCTGATGTCATTGGTCTTCTTCAAGAATAAAGGACGAACAACAACACTGTACGTATACACACGCACGCATGCACGCACAGGCACACTTTCCCCACCTAGGTTTGAGATCCACAGAAGCCGTACTGTCAGAGACGATTTCAGTTTTTCCTTTGTATCTGCCCGTAGCCCTTAATACATCACCTGGGAAAGAATTGGCATTTAAGAAGTGGACATTTAAGAAGCGTTTATTAATTGCTCGCTAGAGAGATGGACGGATGGATAGAAAGAGATAATAATCAGAACTGTCTGTACTGCCACTTCTCCTGGAACTCCCTAGGTCATGGTTGATCTGGATGATTATCTGTGATATCCACAGCAGCCACTATGGATATACATACTTCTTTCCAGGGTAAATTCACAAAATATAAGCTCTATTCCTCAAAGATGAAACCTAGACATTTACTCAGATACCAGAAAGCCAAATCCATCACAGTAACAAAGAAATCTATACACATTATCCATGAAGGGAGCACAGCCATCCCCAAGCCTTCCCTCCAACAGGCCTCCCCACAAAGAAGCTCCCTTAGACAAAATCATTCCCTCTCTCACTCATGCTAGCTGCACTGCTCTGCTCTGCTCTGCCTGCTCTCTCTGTGTGCTCTGCCTCATTCTCCTTACTGCTGCTCTCTTCTTGCCCACCTATTCAGCAATCTCCTCCTTCCATTAGCTCCATGTAATTCAGGCTGTGGGGTGGACCAGAGCTCAAAGCAGGTCACACGGTCTATTAAGGGGCAAGGAGGATCTTCAAATGGCCTTACCATTACATTATTCTGTTTCTTATATTTAGCTAAAGGTACTATCTGCATAGGAATCAGTGTGCCAGACAAAAAGTGATCCTGGGCCACTTTTTGCTAGCAGAGAGTCAAAGCCCTGGGAAACACGTTAACAACAGTCCCTGTTCCCTTTCTTTTCCCCACCCCACATCAACCCTAACCCCCAAGAGCTGCTGATTATCTTTCTGTGATCTCAGAATTATCTTTCAGGAGGTGCCATAGTGAGTAGAGGGCTGAAGTTGAAATCAGTAAGAGCTGAGCCTGAATCCTGTCCCTGACACTTACTAGGTGTGTTACCCCAGGTAAGTCTCAATTGTTCCATTTGCAAAATAGATTGTCATAGCACCTACCTCACAAATTTCTTGTAAGGATCAAATGGGTTAACATATAAATTGATTTGCTACCATACACTTCTATATAGGTACTATTATTATTTCCCTCTTCAGGAGCTGCTTTTGGTGATCATTCACCCAGTTTTTCTCTGTGAACAAAGCTAAGGATGTGGGAGGAGGGGACCACCAATTCTCTTCAGGGTCATGGGGATTTTCATCATGGTTGTCACAAAGGTCAAACCTTAGGACCTGAAATCATCAGTGCTGAGGTGTTCAAAAAAGGAGAGGTAATGATTAGATACCTGCACAGATTCTTTCTTAGCTTAGGGTCATTGGGAATTGAATGCAAGGGGCACCCTTGGTTAATCATTCTCTGCGGTGTAAGACCCAGCTCCACAGACCATGGCTTTAGTAGTTTACTGCTCACTGATTTCAACAGGTATATTCCTATGGATTTCCTGTAATATTCTACTTTGTGGCATAGTGGATAGAGCACTTGGCATGGAGTCAGAAAGACAGCAGTTCAAATCTGGCCCTGAACACTTACTAGCTGTCTGACCCTATGCAAGTCATTTAATCTCTTCTTGCCTATAAAATGGAGATAATACTTATCTCTAAGATGATAATATCTAAAAGAGGGATGGTGAGATTGCTGTAAGGTTTAAATGAAATACTGTTAGTAAAAAGTGCTTAAGATAGTGTCTGGAACAAAGTGAATGCTATAAAAAGGCTTAATCCCCTCTCCTTTTCCCTCTGCTTCCAGGAATGTGTGCTATGACTTATCTCTACCTTGCTTCTCTTAACTCTATATTGTGTTCATCCTTTGTTGCCAAAGAACTCTATATACTGCTAAAGGGAACTGCCTGGTTTGCTCCATAATTTCCAAAACACAAAGAGACTCAAAAAATATAAATATGCTGATAAAGAGTGCTGACTCCTTGCAACAGTGAAAGAATGATGTGTGAATATGTCCATCGCTTCCGCTGGTGACCAGAGTAGCCAAATATAAGCTTAATTATAGAAACTGCTCATCCATGGAGGTTTCCAGCAACCTCCACCACAACCAGCATCCATGCTCACATTTACACACAAACACTCAGACAAATACAAACACATATGTGCACGCAAACACACACACACACACACACACACACACACTCATACACTCCTATAGCTGTAATCAGACTGGGGTAGAATTTTGTCTGTTCTCTAACACCATCTGGTGTTGCCGGTGTATAACAATTAGGAAGTCCCATTTATCAACAAATATTTTGAAGAAACAAAATTGATCTTTACATTTTCCTCTTCACCTTCAAATAATAGTTATTTAACACAATAAATGTTGCAATTCCATATTAAAGGACCACAGCTCTAAGAATATTTAAGAAATGAAAGGCATCATGGCATCTTATACTTGTGGGAGCCCTAGGGTCAAGTCTTATCATTGACACATACTGACGGTATGATCACCTCTCTAAGTCTCAGTTTTCTCATCCATAAAATGAATATAATAGTAACACCTTCCTCAGGAAGTAACAAATGATACAATATACACAAAATACATTATATACAAAGTGAAAATTATTATGAGTCTAGAAGTTGTTCAGTCATTCAGTTATACTCAACTCTTTGTGACCCCATTGACCACAGCATGCCAAAGGTGTCCATGGGGTTCCCTTGGCAAAGAGGCTAGAATGTTTCGCCATTTCCTTCTCCAGCGAATTAAGGCAATCAGAGGGTAAGTGTTTTGCCCAGGGTCAGATAACCAGTAAATTTCTAAGACCACATCAGCTTTTCCTGACTCTGACACTATCATCTATCCACTGAACTACCTAGCTACCTAGTAGTAGTTACTTTATAACTTACCACTAAGGAATTTGATGATTATTATGTTAAGCAATTACAATGAATTGGAGTCACCAACTGAGGGTAGGGGGAAGATTTGTATTTTAGATGGCAATGAGTCAGTTTAGACCTAATTAATACAATCTGGATAATGCTGAATCTATTTAAATAAAGAGAAACCACTTATGAACCCAACTTCTATATGCCAATTACCCATGAAGTGCATTGGTCTTCTAAAATGAGCACTTGGTTTAAACATAACAGAATTCTGTCTTAGGGATTAACACCCACTCATGGTTAAGAGTGTGGGAAGTAACCCTTGTCCTCAGAGGGAAAATGCAAATAAATATATACCAGTGTAATTACTAATGCTACTAAATATAATGTTGGAACTAGGATGTCCAGTCTCATCCTTGCTTCCCAGATTGGTTCTCAGTCTTTACCTTTCTCAAGTGTCATATGAGGTGAGCAGCAGAACATTTCTTCCTCTAGCCCTCAGCCTACAAAATTACCTCCCCTATACCTCAAAGAAAAGATCACCCTTCACCCTAAGGAAAGAGGCACTTGCAAGTTTCCCAAAGTTAATTATTTCCAACTGTGAGGAAGACCTTCATTTTTGTAACTGTTTCATTGGCATTGAGCCTTTAACCAAAGTCAGATTACAGAATGTTAGTTAGGTGGACCCTCAAAGGTCATCTCCCCTGTTGAAAAGATAAGAAAAATAAAACAGAGGGAACTGAAGATACTTGTTACCTAGTGACAGAGCCACAAGAACTCATATCTGCCTCCAGAAAGTTGGTTTGTCAATCACCTCAGTTAGTTTAAGGGGTAGTTTACTTTTTCCCTAGTGGAAAAGGTTGGAAATGGATTTACATGTGGCCTTTCAGCAGGCTATGCAAATTCCTCTGACTCAAAAAGTCCAAAGTGCGGCTCAACCAGAAATTTGAGGCCGTCGGGACATCGTTCAACACCATAACCACAGAACAGACCTGCGGGTGTTGGCTTTGACCCCAAAGCTACCAACATAAAACTCTCAGGAGTTTGAACTAGTCATTAGCTTGCATATTTTAAGATGGTCTTTGGAAAGGCTGGGCAAACCAATCCTGTCATTCACCAAGGGGAAAGGGTATCAAGAAAAGCTGACTGATAAAGGCTTTATGGGTCCAAGGGCAACAGGATACTGAAAGCTTAGAATAAAGTTACTGACAGAAAACTTGGACTGATATTGTCTTGTTTTAGATAATTCCATCTGAGTGGCATTTTAAATATCAAAATACCAAAAATAGAATAAAGGAAATATTCAGGTAATTTTATCCCATACCATTCTCTTTCCTTTGCTACCATCTCCTTTAAAGGAATAAAAATATGCATACAACAAACAAACAAGAAGTTCGTAACTATTTCAGGATGCAGAATGAATGAAAAGCAGGGGACTTAATGGACTCAGAAACAAAATCAGCATGAATGTTTCAGTAAAACTCTTGCAAAGCACTGAATAAGTTGCTTAATATTTCTTGATCTACAAAATAAAAAGAGAATCACACAATCTCTGTGTCAGATGGAACCTCAAAGACAGTCCACACCCTCTAAAATAATCCTAATATCTGGGCCTCCAGGCTCCATTTTGAAAGATTACCTCCCAAAGGAGATTATTTGCTCTTAGACAATTTAAATTATTAGGAAGGGCTTTTTTTCTTAACATTGAGCCAAAATTAAGAGGACCTCTCCCAGACTTTCAACTCTTTTTCTAGTTCTACATTTTGGGTCCTAATAGAACTTGAAAACAATTATTATCAACATTATGCCAGTACCCTACACACATACATACACACACACACATGCGCACACACACACACATCCTCTCTTGTTATCCCTCAAGTTAGCTATCCCTTCCAAAAGGGGTTATTTACCTTCTATATGTTCACCCAAGTCATAAATGATAATTACAGCACAGAGCCAAGAAGGGTTTCCCCAAACATATCACTAGACACCTGCTTCCAAGATTATATCAATCTGTTGATGAACATTCCTTGATTTCAGACACTCAACCAGTTCCAAATGCAGCTAGCTAGCTGTGCTTTCATCTAACCCACAGTAGCACCAACATGATATTCATAGTGCCTATGGCAGCCATGACTATTCCAGAGCAATTCTGAATCATGAAATACAACGGACTCTCCACTTGGAAGACAGAACCAAAACGTTTTTCCAAACACCAGAAAGCCATATCCCAACACCAGAAAGCCAAGTCCATCACAATGACCAAAATGTCTATGTACACTATCAGGCCTTCCCACAAACAAACACCCACAATCCTCGCTGCCTTCTTCCTCTGGCTTTCCCAACTTTTACTGCTCCCTGACTAACTTCTTCTCAGCTGTGCTCTAGCTCTTCCTCTTCCTGTTCCACCCTTCTGACTCCACCCCTTCCTCTTCCATGTGACTTGACTCACGTGACTCAGGTTTCCATGTGACTTAAGCAGGTTACATGGATCTGTTAATGGATGGGAAAGATCTTTTTTTGGATCCTAATTACTTTAACAATAAGCAAAAATCCATTATCAATCCATTCAGCCCCAAGATTTTTCTTATCCACTTCATAGGTCAATAGGGCAACTGGTATCAACAGAACTTTAACAAGGATAACAGAAAATAAGCATATAAAACAATATCTTAAGGCAACTAGTGTCAACAGAACTCTACAAAAATATAACAGGATCACACAAAATAAGCATATAAAACAATATCTTAGGGTGGGGCTTGAGCACAAGCACCCCATCATTCCCCTTTGAACAAATGGGACCCAAAATCTTGGGATAAGGGGCAAAGGCCTTTTTTTCCATAGCTATTTTTTTGCTGAGATTGGACATAGAGTTGTTCCTACCCCAAGAGATTCCATTTGAGGGGTCAATTCTTTTACTGGCATCTGGAGTTTTATTGACCCCAAGGCCAGGGATGACACATCACAGTCATGGACAGGGGGTGACATCCGCCTTAAGCAATCAAGCATTTACAGGCATAGGGTTGCTTCTTAAGGGGAAGATCTTCCCCATCCATTAATAGGAAGAATTACATAAAGAAAAAATGCATTATTAATACACTCACATCTATGCATCTTGTCCACAAGGATGGCATCCAGGATTGTGTCAAGTGCTTTTCTAATATTCAGATTTGCCAAGTCTATAATGTTTCCTGACTCCATCAGTCTAGTAGCATCACCAAAAGCAACATCTATGATAGGACTGATGATCTGCTCTTAAGGAGGCCATTCTGGGTCATTGTGACCCCCTTACATTCTTTTCTAGATGTTTACAAATCATCAATTTAATAATATATGTTATAATTGCCAGGAATGAAAGCCCAGTTTATTAGCTTAAAATATGATGATTCCACCTTCTTTGCTTTATTGGTAAACCAGGACATTCACCTACCTCCCATCTTATGGTATCTCTCCCAGTCTTCATAATTTTGTCTAAGCAATACCATTTGTCAAATTTTCTTTTATTCAAGGTAAAATTCATCTGGACTTGGTGATGTGAACTCAAGGAAAACTACATGCTGCTATCATCTGCCAATTTGGCTTTAATTTTCTTTTAATCACTTCTGTTCTATTGTTCCCTATCCACAGAACATTCCACTTGGTACAAAAATGGAACCAAATTGAAGAAAGCTAATATTAGTGTGGAATAGATCTGGCTTCTCTCTACGATCCATTATCTTAGAAGCCATCCCACCAGCAGAACTCTTACCCTCAAAATAGCTTTAAAAACCCTTTTCATTACTGTTTATATTCATTGTCAAACTCAACTAGTTATGAGCTTTGGTACCCTTAGGACTCTTTTTACAAGAACAAACTCTAATTTCATATTCATACCTATCTACCTGTCAGTCTATGTACCTTGATTTAGACTTGTCTTCATTTTTTTAAGTGTAAAGAGTTCCCTATTCATAGAAATCAATTATGCTAGAAAGTATGTCTTTTCATTAGAAGCATTTGTGTTTGTGTCTTAAGAATGTCATTGTTGAGATCATAGTATCATCCTTTTTCAGAAGAAATTACCACAATGTTTTAGAACAGAAAGGGCATTCCCAGGTTTATGTCAATTACTTTTCTCTTCCTATAATATTAAATAATAGTGAAGATAAAATAAATTGCACTTAGGTTTTGAGTAGAGGTGAAGCTTTCTTTAAACCATGGAGACCCACGTTCTAATCCCATATTTGACACATACTAACTCTATGACCCTGGACAAGTTAATTCTCAGTTCCCTAGTCCAGCCCATGAGTGTAAATTGCAAAAAGATATTGACCTCCTTTGGTAGAGAGGGTTCCCTCACTTATATGTTCACTGGGCCAAAGAAATCACAGGTTCAATCCCTGTCCCTATTATTGATTTATTAACTTCATAACACAAATAACAATATAATTTTTAATTAATACTTTTACTTAGAATACTTGATAGATGGGGTGGAGCCAAGATGGTGGAGTAGAAAGACTCACTTATGCTAGCTCCGAACCCACAGCCCATATATTTCCTACAAGAAGAACTGCCCACGAATTCTGGAGCACTGCAAGGCATGCAGAAACACAGTGGAAAAGATTTCCGTTCCAGAGAGCCCTGGAGAGTGGTCACCAGGGGTCCGTCGTGTCCCAGAAAGTGGAGCCCACCCCTGCGCTGCCCTGGCCGCAGGGCCTGAGAGGAGTACATCCCTGCAGGCTTCAGGGACGGAACCTCCGGCAGCCAGGAAAGTCCCTCCACCCACAGACGCTACAGGTCAGTGAGAGAGACTTCTGGGCTGGCCGAGAGGGGAGCGGGGTGTCTCTGTGACTCGGGCCCCCTCGGGAGGCAGCGGCAGAGGCAGCAGCAGAAGCAGCAGTGGTGGCCCCCGGGACTCCCAGACCAGCAGGCAGAAATTCAGGGCCATTACCAAAGGTCTCTTCATAAAGCCCCTGAGGGAACTGAGCCTGGGAGGTGGCCCTGCCCCCACCCCAGCACCAGAACTTAAGCTCACATTGAATAGCAGCCGCACCTGCCGCGGAAAGCCCATTTGAATCTCAGACCCCAAGCACTAGCTGCGCGGATCTAGGCAGGAGTGGGCAGGAATCTCAGAAGTCAAGTAACTGACTGGGAAAATGCCCAGAAAAGGGAAGAAAAATAAGAATATAGAAAGCTACTTTGATGGGGTTCAGATGTTCCTGCCTTTCAATTATGATGACAAGGAACAATTCTTATCATCAGGGAAAGATGTGGAGGTCGGGGCCTCTCTATCCCAGACATCCAAGGTGGATGTCCGGTGGGCTCAGGCCATGGAAGAGCTCAAAAAGGATTTTGAAAACCAAGTTAGACAGGTGGAAGAAAAACTGGGAAGAGAAATGAGAGAGATGCAAGAAAAGCATGAAAAACGGGTCAATACCTTGCTAAAGGAGACCCAAAAAAATGCTGAAGAAAACACCTTGAAAAAGAGGATAACTCAATTGGAAAAAGAGGTTCAAAAAGCCAATAAGGAGAAGAATGCTTTCAAAAGCAGAATTAGCCAAATGGAAAAAGAGGTTCAAAAGCTCACTGAAGAGAACAGTTCTCTCAAAATTAGAATGGAACAGATGGAGTCTAATGACTTTCTGAGAAACCAAGAAATCACAAAACAAAACCAAAAGAATGAAAAAATGGAAGAGAATGTGAAATATCTCATGGAAAAACAACTGACCTGGAAAATAGATCCAGGAGAGACAATTTAAAAATTATGGGACTACCTGAAAGCCATGATCAAAAAAAGAGCCTAGACATCATCTTTCATGAAATTATCAAGGAAAACTGCCCTGAGATTCTACAACCAGAGGACAAAGTAAGTATTCAAGGAATCCACCAATCACCACCTGAAAGACACTCAAAAAGAGAAACTCCTAGGAACATTATGGCCAAATTCCAGAATTCCCAGGTCAAGGAGAAAATCTTGCAAGCAGCTAGAAAGAAACAATTCCAGTATTGTGGAAATACAATCAGGATAACTCAAGATCTAGCAGCTTCTACATTAAGGGATCGAAGGGCGTGGAATAGGATATTCCAGAAGTCAAAGGAACTAGGACTCAAACCAAGAATCACCTACCCAGCAAAACTGAGTATAATACTTCAGGGGAAAGTATTGTCTTTCAATGAAACAGAGGACTTTCAAGCATTCTTGATGGAAAGACCAGAGCTGAAAAGAAAATTTGACTTTCAAACACAAGAATGAGAAGAAGCATGAAAAAGTAAACAGCAAAGAGAAGTCATAAGCTACTTACCAAAAGTGAACTGTTTACATTCCTACATGGAAAGACAATATTTGTAACTCTTAAAACTTTTCAGTATCTGGGTAGTTGGTGGGACCACACACACACATACATACACACACATGTACACACATGCATGCACACACATACACACATGTACGCACATATAGAAACAGAGAGCACAGAGTGAATTGAATAGGATGGGATCATATCTTAAAAGAAATTAAGGTAAATGGTGAGAGAGAAATGTAGTGGGAGGAAAGAGGGTGAAATGGAATGGGGTAAATTATATGTCATTCAAGAGGCAAGCAGGAGACTTTTTAGTGGAGGGAAAAAGAGGAGAGCTGAGAAAAAAAACAAGAAGTTTACCCTCATCACATTTGACTAAAGGAAGGAATAAAATGCACACTCATTTTGGGTGAGAGAAAAAAAATGTGAAGCTTACTTTCATCACATTCAACTCAAGGAATAAAAAGCACACTCTTTTTACTATGAAAACCTGTCTTACAATACAGGAAAGTGGGGGAGAAAGAGATAAGCAAGCGGGGGGATGATGGAAGGGAGGGCAATGGGAAGAGGGAGCAATTTGAAGTCAACACTCGGGGAGGGACAGGATCAAAAGAGAGAATAGAAACAATGGGGGGCAGGATAGGATGGAGGGAAATATAGTTAGTCTTACACAACATGACTATTATGGAAGTCATTTACAAAACTACACAGATAGGGCCTATATTGAATTGCCTGCTTTCCCAAAGGGAATGGGTGGGGAGGCAGGGATGGGGACAATTTGGAACTCAAAGTTTTAGGAACAACTGTTGAGTATTGTTCTTGCTACTAGGAAATAAGAAATACAGTTAACGGGGAATAGAAAGTCATCTGGCCCTACAGGACAAAAGAGAAGATGGGGACAAGAGAAGGGAGGGATGATAGAAGAGAGGGCAGATTGGTGGTAGGGAAAATTAGAATGCCTGGTGTATTGGGGTGGAGGGAGGGGATAAAGGGGAGAAAATTTGGAACCCAAAACTTTGTGAAAATGAATGTAAAAAGTTAAATAAATAAATTTTTATTACAAAAAAAAGAATATTTGATAGACATTTATCTTTTTACAAAAATCTAAATTATTCTATTTCAAGACTCATCATTACTGTCAGAGGTGTTCAACTGAGTTTATAAACTGAAGTTATCAAGTTAATAAAGTGGAGTTGACTATCTTTGGTATAATTTTGATTTCTTAATTAATTTATTTTTAACATTGATTATTTAAAATTTTGAATTCCAAATTATCTTCATCCCCAATACACATCTCCCATCCAAAGATAAACAAGCAATATGCTATCAATTATACATGCAGTCAAAAAATTTCCATATTAACCATGTTGCAAAAGAAAAGAAAAAAAAACAAAAAGAAAAAAAAATAAAATAAAGGAAGTAAAAATGTATGCTTCAGTCTTCACTCAGAACTCATCAGTTCTCTTGGAAACATCCTTTTCATCATTTATTTATACTCCATTGCATTCATATACAGTAATTTATTCAGTTGTTTTTCAATTAATGGGCACTCCTTTAGTTTCCATTTTTTGTCACTACAAAAAAAGAGCTAGTATAAATATTTTTGTATGGATGAGACCTGTTCCTCTTTCTTTCTTCTCTTTAGACTCTTGGTCCAATAGTATTATTGCTAGATCATCAGGAATATTTTACAAGTTGTTGAGTTTAATGGCAGAGTTCCCATTTGCTTTCCAGAACTGGTGGATTCCTCTAATATTTGCCATTTTCCTCTTCTGTCAACTTTGCCCATCTAATTACTATGAGATGGAATCCCAAAATTGCTTTCATTTATTAGTTATTTGAAGTTTGTTTTCAATATGATTATCAATAGCTTGGCTTTCTCCCTTAGAAAATTGTCTGTCTCCAGCCTTTGATGTTTTATCAGTTGTGGGATGACTCTGTTCTTTTAAATTTGTGTCAATCTGTGTATCTTGGAAATAATAATTTTATTAGAGAAATTTACTGCAAAAATATTCCTCCCAGTTACTAATTTCCCCTCTAATTTTGACTGCATTTGTTCTATTTGTGTAATTGTAAGTGCTTACTATGGAAGCAGTAGCTATGTGGCACAGTGGATAGAGTAAAAAAGACCTGAATTCAAACCTGGTCTCAGACACTGGTTGTGTGACCCAGGGCAAGTCACTTAACCCTGTGAACTGGAGAAGGAAATGGCAAACCACTCCAGGATCCTCACCAAGAAAACCTGAAATGGGGTCACAAAGAGTCAAACACAACCGCAACAACTGAATAACAATTTAAAAAATGTGCAATGTACCTTGCTAGGCATTAGGGATGCAGAAAATTTACATGATCCCTGCCTTCAAGGACCCCCCAGTTTATTGGAAGGGGCTCTCTCTCACTCTCTCTCGCTCTCTCGCTCTCTCTCACACACACAAATACACACACATACACACACGCATGCAAGAAGATGGGTTTCAAGATGAAATTTGATGAGGACACATATGCCCATCATAAAGAAGAAGAAATGCAAGTTCTCTACGAAATGTTGAAGAAGAGCTTTAGCTCTTCTATTGAAGAATAAAGCTTTCAGCTGAGGTCACAGTTTACAGTCTCAGACATATACTTCTGTGCAGTGGCATCTGACTTGGACCTTAAAGGAAACAAAAGAACCATCTTAAATCAGCACAATTAGGAGTCAGATCAACTATGTTTGAATACCAGCTTTGCTATTGCCTATGTGACCCTGGACATGTCACAACCTCTCTGGGTCTCAGTGTCCTCATTTATAAAATGAGAAATTTGAGCAAGATGACCTTTAAAATTTCTTCCCAGCCTTTCTGATGCTGCAACCTTCAGCCCATTCTATTTTGGGACAGCTCTAGTTTTAGGAAATTCGGAGGCTAGATTTGCCTTCTTTTGAATATAACCTGCTGTTCCTAATCCAAGAGAACAAATATGATCCCATGACAGTGATTTAAATACTTGAAAATAGCTATCATATCCTACCTTCACCCCTCAAGCCTCTTCTTTCCCTTACCAAATTGCATCCCTACTTCTTTCAGCTGGTCCCTGTGACAGAAATTGATGCTTTCCTCCACTTGGTTTCCCTTCTAGATTTATTCTCCTGCTCATCAGTGTTTTTCCTAATATATGGAGTTTAGAATTTAACTGGATGCTCAAAATATGGGTTGAGTACAGTAGATCTAATTACCTCCTTGTTCCTGGAGACACTGTCTCTTTTAAAGTAGACTATAAAGAACACAATAGATCAATTACTGTAATAAAAGACTTCAACAAAGAATTACTTCAATTAGCAATCCCCTTGTATGTATTAAACATGATCAGATTTGCAAAAATTCTAACTTCTACCCAACTTTTCAATGGCATAAAAGTAAAGTATATCTAATCTCAGGGTCTCAGAGTTACTGCTTTGTCCCCAGTCCTAAGGATGACTTCTATGTTGGAGGACTTTCCCTGTGCAAAAGAAGCCTGAAGTTTAAAAAGGCCCCTCTTGCTGCACAGTAAGTGGAGGAATGAATTCATCTTCAAACATTTGCTTCCCAGACTCAGCCTCCTTCCTAGCCCTGCCTTGGCTCCTAGGACACTCTCACCCAGCAGAAATCCACACTGAGTTCATCGCCAGAGCTTGGTCAACCTCTATTATGAGACTGACAGATTCTTGGCTCTTCTCCACTCTTGAGTGAATAAGTAGGTCTGGTAAGGTTTATTATAGGAATAAAAAGAACTCTTGAAAGCTGACCCATTTGAATGGTTGAAATGTAAAGTAATACCCCATCCCCTCCCCTTGGAGTCCACTCTCATTTAGGCGGTTGAAAATGTGAACATTTTGAGCCCAAAGTTGTATCGTGGATGCCATACATAAAATGCATTTTCTATATGTTGTGACAGAAATGGAACATACAGGTTTCTCCAGAGAAGATTGCCGGGCTGGCTCATACTGCTTTAATTTGCCTATCTTACTGCCAGGAATAAAACCTCATGGATATGGCCCTTAGTCAATGATTATTTGATATTTTATGTATTCAGGGTGTATTTGGGGGAAAAAAATTTCAAAGATATTGGAAAAATGGGTCCTTGAACATTACCTAGAAGGAACAGGAACACTCCTTTTCATTTGTAACTTCAAGAATGCCAACTTTTAAAGGTTTTGTTATGATCTGCAGGAGATCTGTGGTTATAGGACACCACATGAAAACGTGACAATTACTAGGTCCACAGACACAACTAAAGTTAAACAGAGGAAAACTCACGGTTCTGACTTTGGCATTCATGATATGGGGTTGGCATCATCAACCTGGCATGATTTTACCAAGCAAGAGCCTCTTATTTTTCTCTGTTTCTCTACCTTTAAAGGAAATGTATAGCCCATCTCTTTAACATATGTGCTACCTACTGTGTGAAGCCTTTCCACTTACCCCAGATGAAGTTATCTTACCCTCCTCAAATCTGTTTTGCTTGTATTTTATACTTGTGCATGTATTAAAATACTCAAACTGAGGATAAGCCTCTTGGGTATGAGGATCGTTTTCATTTTTGCTTTTGTGTCCCTAATGTCAAGAACAGTACTCATCACAGGGTAGGTCCTTGTGGAATTCCTTTGTACCTAAATCCACTACCTGTATTTATATGTCTATGTGTCACACCCATCCCCCAAGTAAATTGTAAGCTCCTTAAGAATAATGATCGGGGCTTTTAAGTCTTTGTATCTTTAGTTCCCAGTATGTTGCCTTAGATAGAAGGAGTATTTAATAAATTTAATAAATAGTATTTAATAAATAAATACATCCTAGCTGTGTGACCTTGGACAAGTCACTTGACCCCAATTGCCTCATCCTGGGTCATCTCCAGTCATCCTGATGAATATCTGATCACTGGATTCTCAAAACAAAGTCAAGTGCAAGTCATGTCATTATTTCTCTGATGGCATGGTCTTCCTTGGCAACGAAGGATGAATACACACTATACAGATGATTCTCAGATTTATTTGTCCCTCTCTAAACTTTCTCCTAACCTCCAGACTCACATCCCCAAACTGACTATTGAGTGTCTCAAGTTGGATATCCCCTAGACATCATGAACTCAACACAATCGAAATTATACTTATCTTCCACCGAATATAACCCTTTCTTCCCAGCTTTCTTATTACTATGAAGAGCATTTACTTGTTACTTATTACTATCAAGAACACTTATTGCTATCAAGTCTTCCCAGTCATCCAAGATCATAAACTATGTGCCATCCCTGACTTCTCACTCTCACCTCTCATATCCAATTTGTTGCTAAGTTCTGTTGATTCTACCTTTGTAACATCTCTCATATATACCTCCTCTTCTCTCCTCTAACACGACCAGCTCTGGTTCAGGTCCTTATCACCTTACTTCTGGACTATTGAAAAATCCTTTCAGTTGTTCTCCCTGTCTCCAGTCCATCCTTTATTCACCCGTCAAGTCAATCTTCCTAAAGTGGAGGTCTGATCATATCAACCCCCCTCCCCACCCTCCATTCTCCATTCAATAAACTTCAGTGGCTCCCTATTATTTCCATGAGTTAATATAAAATCTTTGGCTTTTATAAAGTTCTTCATAACCTGATCCCTTCTTACCTTCCCAGTGTTCTTATACCTAACCATCCTCCACATACTCAGTTACATGTTTTCTTACTGTTCCTCAAACATGACACTCCATGCCCCAGTCATGCATGTCACTGGCTACTTCCCCATGCCTGGGATGCTCTCCCTCCTTATCTCCATCCACTGGCTTCCAAGTCTTCCTTCAGAACCTAGTTAAAATTCCACCAATAACCCTGGAAGAGAGAGGGAGACTAACTTTGCACAACTCTGTCTTACTTAAATGCCATTCACACACAAATTGAGTCACCCTCTTTGTGATGTCATCAGTCCACTGAAAATAAAACACAAATAACAACCACAAAATTCCACCTTCTGCAAGAAGCTTTCCCATTCCTCTTAAATGCCAGCACCTTCCTTCCAAGATCATCTCCATTTATCTGCAACATATCTTGTTGATATCTTATTTGTATGTAATTCCTTATATGGTGTCTCCCCTGTTGGACTGTGAACTGCTTAAGATCAGGGACTGCTTTCTCTTTCTTTGTACCCCTAGTGCTTAGCCCAGTGCCTGCCACATTTATTGAGCAATTGACACTCAGTAAATACTTGTTGATTTGACTTGATACAATCAAATTGTTAGTAGCCTTAGAATTGGAACAGCCACTTTTGAATCCTGCCCCTGACATCCAGGACCCATGGAAATTTGGGCAGTTCACTTCACATCCCTGAGATTTATGAGAAAAAAGAGTTGTTTGAATGATATGACCTCTGAGGTCCTTTTTCAACTCTAGAACTAGGATTGTATGACTGTCCAATTAGATTGTAAACCCTTGAAGGATAGAGATTGTTGGTTTCTATCTTTTCCCAGGAGACCCTTGTCAAGTCAAACAAGCATTTATTAAGAACAGGTGCCAGGCACTACGATAAGTCCTGGGAATAAGAAAAAATACAAAAATACCCTCTGCTTTCAAGGAACGTACTCTCATGGCCTAATGGAGACTATGACATGCAAATAACTATGTATCTTTAAGATATGGACAGGAGAAATTGGGAATAATCTCAGAGGGAAGACACTAGCATAAAGGATGAAGATGGGACTCTGTTTTTTGTTAGGTTTTTTTTTTGGAGGACAATAAGGCAAGGCAATTGGGGTTAAGTGACTTGCCCAAGGTCACACAGCTAGTAAGTGTCAAGTGTCTGAGGCCACATTTGAACTCAGGTCCTCCTGACTCCAGGGCTAGTGCTCTATTCACTGTCCCACCTAGCTGCCCCAAAGATTGGTTTCTTACAGAAGATGGGATTTTAACTGAGACTTGAAGGAAGTCATAGAACTAAGGTGATGGAGATGATGAGGGACCACATTATTCCAGGCCAGTGACAAGGCAAGAAGTTCAGTGACTAAATGCTATGTGTGAGGGGAAAAAAGGAGACAGTTGTCAATGGTTTTCAGCATATGTGGAAGGGAATAAGGTGTAAGAAACCTGGAAAACTAAGAAAGGTTCAAGTTATGAAGGGCTTTAAAAACTAACAAGAGGGTTTTATGCTTGATTTTGGAGGTAATTCTATAGGAGGAGCCCTATTCAATGAATGTATCAGAATGAGAAGTCAGAAGACAGATAGGCTATACCTCTCCTGTGCGGGAGAAAGTTTCCTATATTCAAAGAGGAGATTTACCTTAAATGCATCTAGAGTTCCAGATATGCTAGCCAGGAGAGGTTTAAAGAGTGAGAAAGTCTGAAGTTAAAGAAGAAAAATTGCTCTTATGTTAGGAAACATAGCAGACATGCTGCATTGCCATTGTCTTCCCAGGAAAACTGCTCTGGAAAGCCATCATTCAGATGTTTGGATTCCATACCCATTGAGCTTTTGCTCTTGGAGAACAGGATGGAAGCTACTGCAGAAGGGAAAAAAATTGTAAGCTGGCTGCTTAGTGGCTTCAGGCTACCTTGCCCTATCCTCTCCTGTACAGAACACTGAGAAGACAGTAGGCAGGGATCACTTCTGGAAAACACTGGGACAAAGCTGTTTAGGGGCTTCCGTTTTTCTTTCTTTTTTTTGAGGAATGTAAAATGTGCTACTTGCTTTCTCTCCCCTGTTTATTTATTTTGGATTCTGTGGACTGGAGTGCAGCTCAAACTTTATGGACCTAATAAAATTCCCAACATCCTCAGACATGGACAATAACATCTATGTACTAGGAAGAAGACAAAGGTGTATTTAGGAGAGGAATGGAAGTGCTAGAGGTGAATGCACTGAGGAAAGGTCCTATGGAGTTGGACTCAGGCTGAACTAGGAAACAGTCAAAATGTCTCTTCTTGTGTCCTCTTCTTTCTGTTACAGCATCTCCTCCTGCTTTTCCTAGATTGTCCAGGTACTACCAGGAGATCATTTTGTTTTAATTTTGCTTTCCACATTTTTATAGCACTTTTAAGACTTAAGAAATACTTTGCTTATGCAAGATCATAGATGATAGGATCATATATTTAGAGCTTGAAGAAACCTTAAAGAGCATTGAGTCCAATACCCTTGTTTTATAAATCAGGAAATCTCAAGCTCAAGAGATATTAAATGAACTACAGCAGGGCATAAAACTGGGGAAGTGTTTGAAGGATTCAAATCTTGTACATCATGATTCCAAGTTCAGCAGTCAATCAGGATACCTCCCTCAACAACAATTCTGTAAGGTAGGGAAAGAAAGTTTTTACTTTACCTATTTACATATGTGAAAAATAAGGCCAAGAATATTAGTGACACTCCCCAGGGCACCTAGTAAAGGGCAGAGCTTGTTTAGTTACACTGAGCTGACTTCTCGAAAGGCATATAACCAGTAAGCACATGTATCGTCTGGGATTCCAAGGCAGCCTGTTCAGGACCTTCCTACTGCCACTTCCTCTTTCCCCATCAAAACTAGCCCACCCTAGGTACATACCTTTCTTAAAGTTCCTGTTCCCTTATTGGTGCTATATGGCAGATCCAAACAGCTGATCAATGATTTCCCTTATTTCTCTACATTAATGAGTCTCCCTTTGTAAGAAAGAAGTGCATTTCAGCATGAGTCTCCTTCGGACAATGATGATGCTTTAATCTAAAAGAGCAAAACTCATGCTGGGAATTCCAGATACTCTCAGGTCCATGGGGCAGGGGTGGGGGAAAGGACTGTGTTATGGAATTTGGGGCAGTGGGAAGGTGAACCTTTCAAGGTCCTCAAATTCTGTTATGTAATTTTCTGTCTATTCTTCCTATAAAGAGGACAGATTTTGAAGGATTAAGATGAAGTACATGTATAACATGCCACAATTCTTCAAAGCAGCACAGAATTGTTTATTTAGGGCTAATAGCTAACACATTACATAATACACTATTATCTATACATAACACTTTGTGTATGATACTGTATTATGTATCACATATACATTTTAATATAATATTATATATTATTATAGAATGATAATATCTTACTGGTAACATATACTTTTCATATTATCATATCATTATAATACTGTATATTAATGAGAGCTCAGATCCATTGATATATTCAGCTATGTAACTTTTCAAAGTCCCTTCCTGTCTGATACCTACAATAGGAGGGAGCAAAAATATTTCCAAGAAATAAAAAGGACTGTTGCACTCATTGGGTCCCAATTACATGTTCACTAAGTAAAAAAGTTAACTGTATGAGGGATAGAGAAGGGACTTGTAGAAGGAACACAGGTCCAGTTTTCTCCAAATGAGATAATCTCCCTAAAGTCACAGTCTGGTCAACAATAATATTACCTAGTATTTACATAATTATGATTTACAAAGCACTTGTTATAAGTTATCTCCTTTGATTCTCACAACAACCTTGCAAGGGAGATATTAATATTTATTCCTGTGTTACAGATATGGTTTAAGGTCACACAACCAATAGGAGGTTTTGAACTCAGTTGACTCCAGGTCCAGCACTTTGCCCATTATGGCTCCTACTTGCTTCAGAACAAGGATGATTGTACAGACTCACCTTCGTGATAATCTAGAAACCCTTATTAAAGCAGATATCATCAAGGTTGACTATTTGCTGCTCTCTGTGTCATACTGGGAACATCTAGGGGTGCCGTGGATAGAGCGCGGGCTTGAAATGAAGAAGACTCATCTTCATGAGTTCAAATCCAGACTCAGATTGTTACCAGCTGTGTGATACTAGGCAAGCCACTTAACCTCGTTTGCCTCTGTTTCCTCGTCTATGAAAGGAGGTGGAGAAGGAAATGACAAACTACTCTAGTGTTTTTGCCAAGAAAACCCTAAAATGGGGTAACAGAGTCTGACACAAATGAAAGGACTGAATAAGAACATGTCGTCCTGGTCCACAGACACAAAGATTCCTAGAGAAGGAAATGGAAAAATAACATCACTAATGGGCTTTTATGAGGGTAAAAAAAGCATCTGGAGCCTAGAGAGCATAGACTCAACTCCTGGCTTAACATTTTCCTATGTCTGTGACCGTGGAAAGATCATTTCAATTCTCCAAGCATTTCCTATATTTAAAGTGAGCCGTTTGAACTAGATGGCCTCTCTGGTCCCTTTCAGTTGTAAGTCTATGATCCTGTGATCAATATACGATAAGCAAATACTTTCACAAAGTTGTAAGACCCTAGTATAATATTCTTGGATGGATTTTATAAAAATTTTCCAATGGAATGAAGTCACTCTCCCTTGTAATTTTGTTTTACCTAATGTCTCATTTTCCTGGAACTCATTAAGAATATGGGATGGAATATCCCTAAATTTCAGGAATTAAAGATGGCACTAATAGTACTTAACTTTAAAAATCAGTATTGCCACTTATTTCCTGGACAAGTTGTTTCACCTGGCATCAGGAAGCTAGCTTGAAGTTAGGAAGAACTGAGTTCAAATCCACCCTGAGATGTTTACTAGCTGTGTAACCCTGGTTAAGTCACTTCACTTCTATTCACCTCAGTTTCCTCCCCTATAAAATGGGAGTTAATATATGACCTACCTTTCAGGGTTGTTATATGAAAAAATACCATATTTGTAAAGTATTATTAGCATAGTGCCTGGCACATAGTAAGCAATTAATAAATCCTTATTTCCTTCCTTCCTCTCTGAACCTCAGTTTCTATAGCTGTAAAATGAGCAGGTTGACTTTGATGGCCTTCAAGGTCCCTTAAAGGATTTCCTTTAAATGATTAATTTCTGAAGAAAGAAATGTTCTTGTGGTCAGGGAATATGACTTTTCCACCTTTTAAAAAAATTTACATTATGAGATTTACTTGTGCCCACAGCAAACATTTGAATCCATCTGTCAATCTGCAGATAATCCTAAAAACATTTTTAAAAAGTTAAATCTCATCTGTGTACTTTATATCTTGCAAGAATTTAAAGCAAATTTTCCTTTGACTTCTTGTCACTATATTTTCTCTCCCCTTGTCCACCCTCCCTCTACTTTTTAGCATGAATTTTCCATTGATATTTCCAGCAGATATCCCATCCTTTGGGGGCATTTTCTTTCTTTTTCATTACAGCAGACACTTGCAATACTACTTTTTATTGTTTGGAATGGAAAATGCCTAGATTAAGATGTTCGGGAATCACAGATGATTGCTTCTTAATCTCTTCCAATTTGGGGTTTGGGATTTGACTTTTATGAAGGAGGAGTTCCAGATAACTGGACAGATGAGGAGAGCAACGTCTGCATCTCAAAGATTTAAGGACCAGAAAGACTAGTGCATTTACAACTAGCCCTCAAAAGGGTAACAAAGCAATGATCTTTGAGCAGACGGTGAAAAAATTTCAACTGTCAATCTCATACCATATATTTTACAAGCAGGATGTTTATGCCTTCTGAATCATTCCCCTGATGTTAAGTATAAACATTAGCACACAGTCTAATAGACAATTCTCTGGAGATGTTAAGTCTACTTTTTTTTAATGTTCCTTTAGCCTTATTAACACAGGTCATAGTGATTCCTATAAACAGAGCCGGCCTTAGGCAAAACTGTGAGAGGCAAAGTTTGTCTTTTTCTGCCTGCTACGAAAGAGATTCCTCATTGGTTCAGGGTTCTAAAGCCCTGCTTCTCACTCTTCTCTAGAGCTGTAACTAAGATGGGGCTAGCAGAGCTTTGTTCCAGGACCAAGAAATTCAAGGGACACAAAGGTTGCGTGAACTGTTTCAACAGTATAGAAACACCTGAGCTTAGAATTTAGTTAAAATAAATTACACTGGTTTAAGTCAGTTAAAAATAGTCAAAGTGGAAGTTACCCAAAGCACATACTTCTTCCTCCCTGACCCCTGATGCAGTTGCAACCAAGTAAAATCCTATGTCTCCCAATGGATTTCATGCCTCCTGGAACTTCTATCTATATGGGCCAATTTCCCTGTCTCTCCTCCTTTCTCAATAGAATTTGTCTTTAAAAGTTAATTTGAACATTCCTTCCATGCTGCTTGCCTCAGGTATTTGCTAAACTTGTCTCACATGCAATTTTTTTTTAAAAATGCTAGTTATGGGTGTGCCCCCCAACTGCAAAGTCAACAGCAATATTCGATGTCAAAGTGTGACTTCTCCCAACCCTCACTTGAATTTTAAAATTTACCTTTAATTATTGAATCCTTTCTGAAGAAAAGATGAAAAAAGTTTAGGGAGAGCACGGGAGGAAAAAAAATTTCAGTGTAAAAGTAAGTTTATTTCCCTGATTCCTCTTGTGGATCAGAGCCTTTTTAGAGGTACAATAGAACCTCGATTTTCAAGTAACCTGGTTTACATATGCTTCCTTGGATGAGGAAAAATTTTTTGCAAAATTTGTCTTGCAGAACAAACAAAAATTCTCAGTACGAACATCATGTTTGGACTTGAATGGTTCGCAAAGGGATGACGCTTAACGATAATGGAATGTCGCATTTCCATGACATTCTGAAAAAACGTTGAAAGCAAGTGTCGTTGGATAGATTCCTAGTCAGAGGTGAACGTGAAGAAAAAAAATCAGTGAGTCAAAACATGAAAGTTATTGTAATAACCGAAAAATAAGTGAAGGGAGCAGTGTTAGTCTTACTTTTACTGAAAGTAGCATCAGAGAAAACACTCCCAAGAGAATATCCCCCAAGTTCTCATAGAAGGAGATTCTCCTTCCAAGCAATAACCCTTCCTCCTCCTCCTCTTTCCTGTCTCCCTCACACCAGCCATGACTTTTCCCAAAGGTAAAGTACAGATTAATTTATTTTAGTTTCAGTTGATATTGTGTACTATTCATTGTTATTGTATTTCAGGTGCATTAGGGACAAAAAATCTACTTAAAATTATAAATAGTCATTTTATATGAATATTTTGGGGGATGTGATACCAATCTTGTGACTTTACATTATTTTCTATTGGAAAATTCGCTTTGCAATATGAACAAATCACATGACAAACAGAATCTCGGAATGAATTAAATTTATAAACCAAGGTTCTACTGTATCATCAATGTATCCTGCTATCCATTCTGCTATGAAAGGTAAAACATTTGTGCCAGGTGAATACTACCCCAACTATGTCAAGTATTCATCACAATCAGAGAAAGTGTAGTTAAATTCTTCTAGTAATTCTAAATTATTCGAGTTACCTTGCTTCAATCTATATGAATTCCCTAAGGTCTGCGTTTTACTCAGAGAATCTCAAATTCTAGAATGTTGGTGTCTATTGGTGTCAGTCATAGAGAGCGATGCTGAGGCATCAGCTGTCAGGAATTCAGAGACAGAGACACACATTCTAGTGAGGACTGCATAGCCAGAGAGCTTGCTCCCTCCCCCCCAAAAAAAGAAGGAGCTATGCTAGATGGAGACAATGAAAGAAAAACGGAGTCTGGATAAGAAAGGGTAGGACAGAGATGGGAATGCTCAGCCTGACTCAGACCTGGAAACAGGACTACAAACCACCTCATATATATATGATCCAGAAAGGGAAGGGTTAGAAAAGAAAACTTTGAGAAAGAAAAGTAGCCCAGGCATATCTTTTCTCTGATGTTATGTCACATGAATTATATAAATCCCAGTGGGAGGTGGGGCATCTTCTCTTCTGTCTCCAATCAATTTAACTCGACAAGTATTTTAAGCATTCACAGTGCACGCATGTGCACACACACACACACACACACACACAAACATACTGTGCCAGGTTCTAGAGATAAAAAGACAAAAATGAAAATAGTTCCTGTTTTCAAGGAGTTTGCTTTCTATGGGGGAAAATTACACATAAATAGGTAAATAAATACAAAAATTTGGTAAAAATCAATGAAAAGTTATTTCAGTGAGGGTAAGCACTAAGGAAAACAAAGACTGAGAGAAATCTGAAACACTCCGAGTGCAGACTGAAGTCTTCTTTTTTCCCTTTATTTATGTCTCTTACTTTTCTTTTTCTTTTTTGCAATATGGCTAATGTGCAAATATGTTTTGCATGACTTCACATGTATAATCAATATCACATTGCCTGCCTTCTCAAGGGACCAGAAAGGGGTGGGAAAAAGAGAGAGAATTTGGAACTCAAAAAAAAAAAAATTAATGAATGTTAAAAAAAATAAATATAAAAAGGAAATATAGAGATGAGGAAAGACCTAGTGTAGAAGGTAAAGCATTGTATTAAGAGCACTAGGGTTGATGATATAAGATAACATTCCAGGTATGAGGGACAATCACACAGAGGATTACGGTGAGAGATAGGATAAAGACAGTTTGGTTGGAACACAGTTCAGCATGACGAGATGCTGTAAAAGGTAACAACAGAGAAGTAAGGAATAGGAATTAGGAGAAAGTTTTAATCACACTTCTGTCAATAATGAGAATAGCAGCTCATTCTCCCCATTGTGTTTATAAATTTATAAATCACTTCCCTAGAAATAGCCCTGTGAGGTAGGCAGGGAGACTGGGTCCTCTACTCTTGACTGAGAGGGTCAAGAGATATTTGACAACATACACGCCAGAGGAATCTACTAAGACTCGGAAGGTATGGTCAAGAATGGTGCTGTCATTATCTTTGAGATACAGAGTCACCGTTACCCAATCCTTGGATATTTCTGTTCCTAAAACCTCAGGCATTTTGTAGCACAACCAAGTACACATGGAGAAAATTTACAACTGTTTTTGGAATCAGGAAGACTCATTTTGCTTAGTTCAAATCTGGCCTCAGAAACTCTCCAGCTATTTGACCTCGGGCAAGTGAGTTAATCCTTTTTGCCTCAGTTTCCTCATCCATCAAATGAACTGGAGAAAGAAATGGCAAACCCCAAATGGGGTCACAAAGAGTCATAAATGAATGAAAAGATTTTTATACTCATTTTATAGGTGAATAATATTAATACTTTCCATTGCATTGATTTAAAAGACACTGAAGCTTTGGTGGTGCAAGGTGTTATTATCCCTATTTTACAAATGAGAAAACTGAGCTGAGAGAGATGTAGCTACTTGTTCGGGGTCAGAGGATAATAATCAGAGGTTGGTCAAGATTTCTAGTACTTTTTTCTACTATATAGACTCATTGGCTCATGAAGTGACCTTTGACTTCAGTTTCTTCGTCTTTAAAATGAGGGGCTCTAATTTCTCAATATTCTTTCCCCTAGTGATATCATCAATTCTCAAGGAGTCCTGTATTTAACACAGTGCCTGGCACATGGTAGGTTCTTAATAAATGTTTATGGAATTGAATGCAGTTACCATGTTCGTGCAGGAGCCTCCCTGCCTACAGTTTTTGTTCTCCTCTGTGCATTGCCTACCAGAGATCTCAACTACGATGTCATTTAGGTCTCTCAAATTCAATATAACCAAAACAGAATCCCTTATTTTTTTCCAAACCCTCCAAATTTCTCCATTTCTGTTGATGGCAGCACCATTCTTCCTTTCACCCTCATTCGTAACCCTTGAAGGGAGAAAGAGACACATCAAAGAAGGACAAGTTATTGTTTTTGTTGTGAGTTGTATCAGTCATATCCAACTTGCTGTGGCCCCATCTGGGGTTTTCTTGACAAAGACACAGGAGTGGTTTGCCATTTCTTTCTCCAGCTCATTTTACAAATAAGGAAACTGAGGTAAACAAGGTTAAGTGACTTGCCCAGGTTCATATAACTAGTGGGTGACTGAGCCACCTAACTACCCAAGAAGGGGAAGGGAGGCTATCTTTTCATATGAGATACCTTGAACAAAAGCCTGTAGTTAGGAAAGTGTATAATAGATACAGCAGAAAACCCTACAAGGAAAGCTGAAATAAACTCCAGAGGTTATTATGATCAATTCCAACTCCTGTTTCTTCCTATTTCCACTAGGAGATATATCTCCTAGAGTATTTTTTGGTAAGAGGGAAAATAGAATATTACAGGTCTATTCAATTTGGGTGGACATATTTCTTCAGTAGGTTTGTGGCAGATGTGGTGAGCAAGCTTCATTGTCTTTCTAATCCTTCACTGCTCATAAGTAAACTCAAATGGTTAGGCAGACCTATGATTTCATTGGTTTGACTTGAATGTCAATGATTATTACATAAATGTATAAATCCAAGAGCCATTTCCCCTATAGATGAGTGTACAAAAGCTATCAAGAAAACTCAAAATAACCAAATGAACATACACTCCAAATCATTAATATTATTAATTAATCAAATGAAAACTACTCATACACCCATTGAACCGACAAGATGATAAAAAAATCCCAGTGTTGGAAGGGACAATAAGAAGACAGACACGTTAACACACTTGGCAGAAATGCAAATTGAAATGGTTCAATTACTCTAGAAAACATTTTGGAATTATGTCAAATAATCCCTAAATTATTCATACTCAGCAACCTCTCTATTAGGCAAGCACCCCAAGGAGGGCAATGATATAAAGAAAAATTGATCCCATCTAACAAAATACTCATAGAAACACTCTCTTGGTAATAAAAACAGAAGCAAAGTGGGTGCTCATCAATCAGGGAAGGGCTAAATAGATTGTGCTAGGTGAATGCAATGAAGTATTATTACATCTTAACAAATGATAAATATAAGAAAATCAGAGAAACTTGGAAAGATGTGAATAGGTACAGAGATGAGTTAGCAGAACCAAGAGGGTAGATCAAGCTAGAAAATGACCTCAACAACGTAAGAGAAAATAGCAGTTTAAAAAACACCAAAACTCAGATAAATGAAATGACCCATGTTGACTTAGAGGATGTCGAGATATATTCCCAGTAAAGAGGTGATGGACTATAGGTATAGAATGAGGTTGATGTTGCTGGATTGTCGAATGCGATCTATGTATTTGTGTGTTTGGTGTAATACATTCCTTTATTCTTCCCTAGTTGGGTGAGGGACTTTGGGGAATGGTACTAATTTGTTGTTTTGGTATTTAAGCATCTATATCACGTTTTTTGGAAGAAAATCTGATTATTTCCAAATCAGAAAAGAAAATGTACTTGTCAGAAGAGCTTGATGGTTGGCTTGATTTGAGAAAAACTCTTCTTGAGCATGTTCTGATTAGTTTATCTTCAAATTCTCATCTTTAATCATGCATGAATGAATAGGAAGCAGGATTAGTGTTTATACATTATAACAAATATACCTTTTTTTTCTTCTTAGACCTACAGTTTCATTATAGTAAAGAACTCCTGGAGAGGAAATTCCCCCACATTCCTGTAACTTCTCTGCAATGTATAGTCTTAGAAAGTTACCTAAAGGAACACTGGTGTACCTCTTGAAGTACCTTCTGAGAAGTCAAATGATCCACTCAGGGTCACACAACCAGTATGTGTCAGAGGTCAGTTGTGGGCATCAGAGGTTAGACCTTCCTGACAGAAGCCATTTTACCATTACCATTATCCATTTTACCATGTTCCTTCTCAATATATCTTATTAAAATGAAAATGAACATTTTTCATGTTAAAACAAAACCTTCCACATATGAACTTGTCTTCCTTTAAGAAAGATCTGTTTCAAGACAGTTTTCTTAAGATATCAATCCTGTGAATATGAGTGCATGGGACAAATAAGGCAGAGGCAAATCTTGGTGTGTAGCTATTTTTAGCAAGTTATTCAAATATTTTTAAAATATCTGTGCCCTAAATCTAATATACAATAGACCCATGGCAACAAAGCAGCATCTTGAAACATAAGGGGGAAAACAATCTTTTCTGAAGTTATTTTTAAAATTAACAATGGGGAAAATAACTACCAAGTAATACTCTATGACATTTGTTCTTAATTAGCAACTAGAAAATTATGAATAAACCATTGTTCTATATTACACAAACTCTACAGGCCATACTAGAGACAGTTAGGTGGTGCAGGGGCTAGAGTTCCAGACCTAGAGTCAGGAAGACTCCAGTTCAAATCCAGCCTCAGGGATTTACTAACTATGTGAGGCTGGACAAGTCACTTAATCTCAGTTTCCTCATCTGTAAAATGGTATAATAATAGTACCTACTTCTCAGGGTTATTATGAGGAGAAAATGAAATATTTGTTAAGCACTTTGCAAACTTTAAATAATATACAATAGTAATAAATAATATACAAAGGTTAGCTATTATTTTATACCAGTTTTGCAGTCTTTCATAATATTTCCCAGCTCGTTCACCTGGGCTTTAGCTGCCTAATCTGCGAAAGGAAGCAGGTAGAGTAAATACCCTTGCTGTCCCTTCCTATTCTACACTGATACTATAAGACAGAGTCCTCTTTACTCAGCCCTTAGACATTCTCTGCGTCCAAGACTTCACGAAGCTTGTAGCACAAGCTAGTGCACAAGACTTCCCCAGGATATAAACAACATAGAGAAATGCAGCCACAGAAAGGAAAAAAACCTGTCCAGAAATGCCATACTCCTCAGAATTACACTTTGGTCAAGAAGTCTCAGCTGGCTCTTTCATTCCCTGTCTTGTCGACATATAGCACTTTACTCTCCTTGTTTTTCCATCATATATTTGTGTTGCCACAAGTGGGGAAGCTGAATTATATATACACCCATTCACCATAATGGATCCACCTACGCACTGGTTCTGTGATACAGGCTTGCCCTGCTTTTATGTGCTCATTCCTGGCATTCTCAGAGCAGAAGGAAGGCTCCTGCTCTCATGAAATCTCCCTACTTTCACAGCTAGGCTTCTTTGCTTGCAATAACATAAATCAGAGATGTAGAGGAAAGGTGACATACATGAGGTGTTCACAGAAGACCAGCTCCTCTGCTGTGAGGGTTTGCTGAACTTTTTTCAGGGTTGCTTTCCACCTTTGGAGTCCAATTCTCACTTGTGGCTCCAAGAGGCTGTATCATGAGAAGCATTCACAGCCTAGCAAAAAACCATCTCAGCAGAAGGGCCAAACCAGGTTTAGTCCAAGTCTGAACCTTTGGATGAGTTAGGAGAATGTTTACCCCAAGCACAAAGATTTCTCCTAGCAAAATGAATGGATAAGAATAATTTGTTCCAAGGGTCATGAAAGCAGTTGAAGCAGGCACTATGGAGCATTTAGAACTTGGTCAGCCATTAAAGCTGTCAAGGTCATCCACTGCACCTTGAGTCATCAGCCATCAGCCATCTTGACTTTTGTCCTACCACCAGATTTTGATGGTTCTGGAAGAGACAGTGAGGCTGAGAATTTACTCTGTCAACTGGCATCTCTGACAATTACTCTGGCAACTCTGCCTCATTAAATCCAATTCATGCGGGAGTCATCACCCCTTGATATCATTGATCCTTCTGGAAAACAAAGGACAAACAAAAAGAAAGAAGGAGGGCAAATTGCCCAAGGATGCTCAAGCAAGGTGACCTGAAAGGTGAAGAGGGAGAGATCAGCTCCCTATATTGAGAAGAAAGGACAAGAGACAGAGACACCTGATCAGAAGACTAGAGAGCCTGATTTTCTCCTGTCCTCTGTAACACCAAGGACAACAAAACAACAGGCACACATGAATGAGTGAGGAGCCAAGTAGGATGATATTGGGAAGGGGAAATATTCAGACACATGATAAAAGTTAGGTGATGACTCTCTAAGCTCAGGGGTAAGGGAAGAGGAAGATGGAGGAGGACCTTTTCACATCTGGTCTCCGGGAGGAGGCAAGGAGGATGTAGATGCAATTTAAATATAGATAAATTTTAATTTAGGGATACCCACATGTTTCTTGATGTACTCTTTGCCTATATTTTGTCCCTTTCTCTTCCTTCAAGACAGTCCATTTTGCTCTCTCAGACTCCCCAAAATACAAGTTACCCCAGAACGAGATAAAGCCAGTATCATGGCAGACCCAGGTAGAATAACTTTCATAGAATCTGAGATTTAGTTCTAGAAGGGACCTCAGGATCCCTGTAGTCCAGGAATTCTTAAGTAAGGTTCATGAATACATTTTTTAAAATATTTTTATGACTATTTTTAACATAATTGACTTCCTTTTTAAACCTAATTTTGTATTTTATGCATTTAAAAACATTATTCTAACACAGGGACCATAGACTTCACCAGACCACCACAGAGGTACAGGACATAAGACACGTTAAGAACCCCTAGTCTGATCCAACCCTTCCTTTTGCAAATGAGGAACTGAGACTTGGAGAGTCTTTAAACTAACCAAGGTCACACTAGAAGTCAGTGGCAGTGCTGGGATTAAAATCCAGACTTTATGATGACAAATCTGGTGCTCTGGGTGAAGGTCAGCGATCCCCAGCTGGTGGACCAAGGAGGGTGGTATCTGGGGGCTTGGATTTCACAGTCTTCCATAGCCATTCATGTCTGTTTCTCTACAGTCATCCTGTTCTGTCCTTTTGAGTGGAATCCATCCATTATATAGCAGGAAAGCTTGAATATAATCTTAGCCTGATTATGAAAGTATTATGCTTTTTTCTCTACTAACCTAAAGATGAAGGCACCAGTTGGTGCAGTGTGTGTGTGTGTGTGTATGTGTGAAAGAGAGAGAGAGAGACAGAGAGAAAGAGAAACAGAATTAGAGGCAGAGAAAGCCAGAGGTAGAAAGACAGATTAAACAAGATAAAAGGGGAGGGAATGGGGATAAAAATGTCCTGGATGTAAAGAATTGCCTTAAACTAAAAAAATTTCTGCTTTGAAACTATCCATATCTGGGGGATTCATGAGTATGAGTGATTCTTGACTGTATTCCATACATAAAAGTATTCATGGAAACATAACCATGTAAGGAATTACCTCCACAGTCAGGCTTCAAATGTAACGGTTTCTTCTTATCAAGAAAAACCAAGATTCCTCCACCACCATCCCCCACCATAATGGAGACATTAGAACGTTAGCAACGCAGGCTATGACCTATGGGCAAAACACACACGCAGACCTCTTAGAAGCCAGAGCTGTCAAGTTCCAACATTGTCCAGGGAGGGCTCCACTTAACCGTCCTGACAGCCACCCCCACTTTCCATATGGAAGGTTCTGAGCTGGTGCAATGAGATTTTTATCATCCCATTGTTTCTTCCTGTATAATGCAGATAATCATTTAACATGAAAACACAGGGATGGAAAGAGCCAAACTCTACCAGATGGTCCATCAAAACGTACATTTATCAACTCCAAGTAATACAAACCAACCTGTATTTCATCAATCCAACCTCCCCAATCCAGCCAGTGGCAATATCTCTGGGTTTTCTCATTTTTTGTGTCAGCCTCATTCTACCTAAAACTAACACACACTGTGCTTCAAATCACTTGACCTTGGCAGGCTTGAATTCCTTCATGATTTAGATTACACATACATATGCATATACCCACATGCATATATGCATATGCATTTATGTATGTACTTATATTATTATTACACATCTATAGCCATGGGGTGCTAGTAAATGTTTAACAACCAGTTTAATTGGCATCATTAGTAGGGGTTTTTTTTGTCATTTCTTACGTCTAAGCAATCAACAAAAAAAATAAACCAAGCTGTGATCTCAAATCAGCATTTGCTGGTATCTGAGGTGAAAATTCACAGACTGAAAATTTAAGAGTCATCTCTTGTGAGCCAGTTTCAGCTATCTGTATCACTCCTCTGCATGCACACAGACACACACACATACATGTATACATAAGGGTATGCACATATAAATATCCCACATGCCTCATATGTGTTACATATATGCTCATTTTAGGATTGAGTCCAGTGTCATCTACTTGATCGTGAAGGGAAAAGAATGGGATGTTTATTTATACAGCATCTTTTGAGAGCTAGGCATGGTGCTAAGCACTTCACAAATGTTAACTCATTTGCTCCTCACAGCAATCCTGGGAGCTAGGCATTACGATCATTCTCATTTCACAGTTGAGAAAACTGAGGTTAAGTGACTTACTCAGAGTCTCATAGCTAGAAAGAAGTCTCATGGATAGAAAGAAATCTGAGATTTGAAGACTCTGCCTCTCTAACCCACCATACCACCCAGCTAGCAGGATAAACTCTAGTAGGTCTTATCAACCTAGAAAGATTTAAGTACCAGCTTGGTAATGGAGTTTAGAGACACTCAAGGGATGTCCATTAGGAGATTGTTTGAGGACCCCTGTCACTCATAAAGATCATCTTTTTAACTATGAAAGAGGATGAAATCTTCACTGCTAGAAGTGGTATGCCCACTAGTGAAATTATGCAGAGACAGAGAAGGGAAGGATGGAAGAAGGAAATGAAGAGAAAGAGACAGAGACAGAGTTGCAATGTAAGAGTATGCTCCTTTTGAAATATTTCATTATGAAGATGGTCTAGTATCCTGAAAAAGAAATACCATTGAGATTCACCATCTCAAAAATGTATCGGATATTAACAGATCAAGAGAAAGGAAGCAATAGAAAGTAAAAAGAGCTGCTTCTGAGTGAAGTCTGTGACTCTTCTGCTCATGACTTCTTGAGTTAACCTGAATGACACTTACTGAGCCCTGTTAATGGGATTGTAAGGAGGTAAGAGGTTATCTGGGAAACCATGCTTCCTTTTAAACAGAACATTTCAATTAAGAATAAAAAACATTCTCGTCCTCTCAGCATGGCCTGTAATTAAAATTAGACCTTTTATAAGCCTGTGAGGAATCTACCTGAAGAAGACTAAAAGCACTGAAGTATTTCTTCTGAGTTACTATGTGTACATAGGTCTAGAAAGTTAAAGAAAGAAAGTTCAAATTAGGATGTTAGGCCACTGGCAGGCGAGGTCTTTCACTGCTGTAACAAAGAAAGCTCTTTAGTGAGAGGCTTAATGAATTGACAATCCAAGCTAGGAAGCAGTTAAAACTGACTTGCAGGGTGCTTTGGTTTTGCTCCAAATCCCATGTCTTCCACCTCCTGCTTTTCAAGGTTTAGTCCTAGCTCATGAGGCTATCGTGCAAGGTTGGTGCTGACGAAGAGTAGCAGTGAAGGGACTGAAAGGTGAAACTCTCTATTGACATTGCTTAGAAGGAAAGGAAGATGGGAGAAGGGAGGACAGTAAAGGTGAGAGATGAATCTCAACATTTTCTCAAGGTTCAGCAAATGCAGAGGTTTAATCCAATATGAATCTCCAAACTTCAGAGGGCTGGGCCAATGATAATTGCCTAATATCTAAGGAGTGTTTCCTCTAGCTCATAAATACCTTTTGATAAGAAGACACAGAGTTAGAGAGGAGGAAGAAAGAGGAGGATGAGGAGAAGGAGGAGGAGAAGAAGAAGGAGAAGAAGAAGGAGAAGAAGAAGAAGAAGAAGAAGAAAAAGAAGAAGAAGAAGAAGAAGAAGAAGAAGAAGAAGAAGAAGAAGAAGAAGAAGAACAGGGAGAAGAAGGAGAAGAAAAAGAAGAAGAAGAAAAGACATCAGATTTCTGTAGGATGACTCCCCAGCTATTCCCTGATGTCAAGGCCCATCTTTACAATACCAATATTCCTCTGGTGTTTTTGAAAGGCTGTGAGTCACGGAACAGCACGGTCTCTAAAGAGATCTTTAAATGAGTTATCTCTCAGGCAATGGAGAGGGCATGTCATTCCCGTACTCAACAAAGTCCAATGGCTTGCTATTAGCTCCAGGATCAAATATAAAATTTACTGTTTGGTATTTAAAGTTCTTTCCAGTCTTCTTTCCAGTCTTCTTATGTGCTACTCCATCTTATGTAGTGTATAGACAAATAGACTTAGTTGCTGTTCCTTGCACATGGCATTCCATGTCTTTTTATCAGTTGACCCCCAACCTTTGAATGGTGACCCTCCTCACCACCCTATCCTGGTCTCCTACTTTCATTTAATACTCAGTTTAAATCTCATTTTCTGCAGGAGGCTTTTCCTCATCTCTCTCCCTCCCTCATTACTAATCCCTTCCCTGTGAGATTTCTTTCCCATTATATACACATACATAATGTGTGGATGTGTGTGTGGATGTGCTTCTTGTATGGGTCTAGTATGGGTTTGTATGTTATCTTTCCCATTAGAATGTGAGGTCCTTGAGAGTGGAGACCTTGGTTTGGTTTTTTTCTTTTTTGTTTGTTTTTTTCCTTTCCTTGTATCCTCAAAACTCAGCACGGAGTCTGGCACTCAGTAAGGGCTTACTAAATGCTTGTTGGCAGACATGAATAGACTGAGCAGGAGTACGATACATAATAATCAATCAATCAATATTTATTAAGTGGCTACTATGTGCCAGGCATTGTGCTAAACTCTGAGGATACAAAAAGAGACAAAAGATAGCTCCTATCCTCAAGGAGCTTACCATCTAATGGGAGAAATAAGTGAAATATATGTATATACATACATACATATCACACACAGAACAAGCTATATACAGGATAAATGGGAAAAAATTAACAGATTGAAGACATTAGAATTAAAAGGTGTTGAAGAAGGTTTCCTATAAAAGATAGGATTATAGTTGGGACTTGAAGGAATGAAAAGAAATAAATAATGAGAGCAAAGACATATATGAATAAAAAAGTGATAGACTGGTCATGTATCAAGAGCAAGGAATCATTGATAAATAGAACCATGTGTTCCACTTGTTCCCTAGTAATATTTACAGAAAGTAAGGAAAGACCTTAACAGGAGAGGTGGAACTCAGGAAAGACCTTATCAGGAGAGGTGGAACTCAGGAAAGACCTTATCAGAAGAGGTGGAACTCAGGAAAGACCTTATCAGGAGAGGTGGAACTCCTTGGGTGAGCTTAAGGATGATATTGACAGGAGTTGCATAGGTTAGGCAGATTTGGATTGGTTGTGATTTGCATTGTTTAAAGCAAAGTCCATATAGAAGAGATCATACATCAATTTGAATATATTTGAAAGTATCTGTACCTTCAAAAATGAGTAAATCTCCCACTGGCCAAGTAAAAGATGCTGTTTCAACTCAGCAAACACATATTAAGCACCTACCTTGTGCAAGGTACTTTGCTGAGTCTGGTATAGATAGCAAGTTTCCATAAAATATGGTCTGTGTTCTTACAGAGACAAAACCCACTAGTCTTCCTGGTGAAGATATGGCAAATCCTCTTGGATGATATAAGCTCCTTAAGGGCAAAGGATTATTTGGAGTTTTCCCCTCTATCTCCAACACTAAGTACAATGCCTTGCATATACTATGCATTTAATAAATGGTCATGATGGTTTATTTCAATCACAGTTAGTTTATGACTAGGTAATATTTTAACAGAGGGTATTTGAAAGCCATTTCATATAATTTATATTTTTATGGTAGTTTGGCTTCACATATGGTTTTTACCTAGAAACACAGAATTTAAAAAGAAAACAAATCCCTAAATGTGCCCTATACCAGAAGTACGGCTTCATGTAAAGGCTAAAAGAAATCAGTGGTGACAATAAGAGTTGGCTAAAAGAATAAGTCATGAACTATGAACTTTCTTGTCCCGTTACTTGCATATTAGTAGATAAATATTAAAACTACTGGGATCAATGATAAACTTACATGTTTTTGCAGCTAGGGGATCAATAACCCTAAAATAATCACTTAAATTATATGATAGTATTCTTATCTTTTCTTATCTCCAGTTAGAGGATGGAAAGACAAGTGCTGGCTTTTCCTCTTTCTTTTCCTTAACCATAAGCAAAAGCAAAGATTGATCTCTAGAGACTAACATCCAAGCAAGGATATTAGTTTAGTAATGTTTCCCATATATATATACCTAAAACATTTGGGTGGTTATTTGGGGACTTTCATCATATCACATAGGAGAAGTATTAATATCCTTATTTGCTGGGTGAAGACAATGAAACTCAGATAAGTTAGATGATTTGCCAAAGTCAACTAGGAAATCCCAGAACTAGGACTTGAGCCAGGTCTCCCAGTTCCCTCCACCCCCAGTACAACCATGCTATCTCTCTCCCTCTGGGTTTAAACATGAGGAACTTATAAATGGGTCCACAGAGTTCTCATAACAGGATTTAAAAAAAAAAGGTAAACCAAGAGTCAGTACTCTATTGGTCATAAATTTTATTCTCTCTCTGTTTTAGAGATGATAGGACATATTCAAGAGCCATTCCCTAATTGATAAATGGTCAAAGGATATGAACAAGAAGTTTCAAAAAAAGAAATACAAACCATTAAATATATTTAAAAATACTAAAAATCACTAAACATTAGAAAAAATGCAAATTTAAGCAACTCAGGTCCTACTTCACATCTATCAAATTGGCAAAGTGGATGGAAAAGGAAAATTACAAATACTGAAGCATTTGCAGGAAACTAGACACAATAATACATTGTAGATTGAGCTAGCTGTGAATTTCTGGCTGTGAATTGGCAGAGCCATTCTAGAAAGTAATTTGCAACAATGCCCCAATATATAGTCCGTGTGAATATTTGCACATCCTACGTTTACTTTGTGCTGTCTCAATTCTGCTTTGCTCATAGAGCACAGCACCCTTTCTAATGTGGGCATGCCATGCTGAGCGGTCCTGTGCCAGTGTCTCCCACATCATGCAGTCAAATCCAAAGTTCTTGAGGGAGATCTTGAGAGTGTCCTTGTATCGCTTCTTCTGACCACCATGTGATCGCCTGCCCCACATGAGTTCTCCATAAAATAGTCTTTTTGGCAAGCATACATTTTATATTCAAACAACGTGGCCAGTCCATCAGAGTTGCACTCTCTGAAGCATAGTTTGAATGCTTCAACTCAAGAAAGGACATCAGTGTCTGGTAACTTATCCTGTCAGATGATCCTCAGAATCTTCTGAGCATGGCACTGGTAGAATGTCCATGTTTCACAAGCATACAATGAGGTCAGCACAACGGCTCTGTAGACCTTCAGTTTGGTAGTCAATCTAATACCTCTTCTCTCTCAAACTTTTCTTCGGAGCCTCCCAAACACTGAGCTAACTTTGGCAATGAGTGCATCAACCTCATTGTTAATGTGTATATCCCTGGAAAGTATATTACCAAGGTAAGTGAACTTATCCACAGCATTCAAAACTTCTCCATTTGTTATAACCAATGGTTCCACATATGCATGGTGTGGTGGTAGCTGATGGAGCACCTGCGTTTTTTTGGTGTTTATTATGAGGCCTAAATTAGCACAGGCAGCAGAGAAGTGATCCATACCTTCAGAGGCATGTCACCTTCAGAGGCTACATTAAGGGGTCTCAAACCCATTGGTGAGTTAGAAGGGTGTCTACCCCAAGCATGTGAAAACTTTCGCTAGTGGAATAGGCGGATGAGAACAATTTGTTCTAACAGCCATTAAGGCAGCTGAAGCGGGCAATGTGGAGTGTTTAGAGATTGGTTAGACACCAAAGACTCCAAGGTCATCCACCACATTCTGAGTCACTGCCAGCCATCTTGACTCTGTCCTGCCACTGGACTTTGATGACACAGGAGGAGAGAGTGAGGCTGATGACTTTGCACAACCCTGTCTTGCTTAAATCCAACTTACACATGAATCAAAAGACATCACCCATACCATTTTACTATTATGCCTCAAAGTCCATAGCAACAGGCAAGTGATGAAGCAGCAGGTGCAGATACACTGGGAGGTTTGAAGGAAAGGATAATGAATTGTACACTGGTTTGGGACACTCAGTTCAAGGTGTTTAAATGGTTGTTGTTGTGTGGCCAAAGAAGACCATATCATTAGAGAATTGATGACATGACTTGCACTTGACTTTGTTTTGAGTGAGGGAGGGCCGATAAGGTCAAGATTAGGTCAAAATGGTTACATGATTTAGACATAAAAATAATACCATAAGTAAATCAGAGAAGCATGGAATAGTTTCAGATTTATGGAAAAGTGAAGAATTTATGACTAAACAAGATAAAGAGCATTACAAGATATAAAATGGATAATTTTGATTACATTGAATTTAAAAGGTTTTGCATAAACTAAACCTATGTAGCCAAGAATAGAAGGTAAGCAGAAAACTAGAGGATTTTGCAGCAAGTTTCTCTAACAAACAACTCATTTCTCAAATATGGAAAGACCTGAGTCAAATCTATGAGTCATTCCCCAATTGATAAATGGTCAAAGACAACTTTCAGATGAAGAAATCAAAAATGTCTATAGTCATATGAAAATAAATGTTCTAAGTCACTATTGATTAGAGAAATGCAAATTGAAACAACACTGATGCACTACCACATGCCTACCAGATTGACTAACATGACAGAAAGGAAAAATGACAGATGATGGAGAGGATGTGGGAAAAGTGGAACACTAACTCGTTTTTGGTGGAGTTGTAAACTGATCCAACTATTTTGGAGAACAATTGGAAACTATGCCTGTAAATACCCTTTGATCCAGAAATACTACTATTAGATCTATATTCCGTAGAGAATAAAGAAAAGTGGAAAGGACCTACTTGTACAAAAATATTTTTAACAGCTCTTTTGGTGGTGGAAAAGAACTGGAAATTGAGAGGATGCTTATCAATTGGGGAATGGCTGAATAAGTTGTTATATATAATTATGATGGAATACTATTGTACTATAGGAAACAATAAGCAGGATGATTTTTTTAAAAAAGGAAACTTGGAAAGATTTACATGAACTGACACAAAGTGAAGTGAGTAGAACTAGGAAAACAGTGTACACAATTAACAACAGTATTGTACAATGATCAGCCATGAGTGATTTAGGTGTTATCAGCAATACAAAAATTCAAGATGATTCTGAAGGATTTATGATGAAAAATACTTTCCACCTCTAGAGAATGAGCTGATGGAATCTAAATGCAAATTTAATGCATACTGATTTTTACTTTATTTTTGGGGGGGTTTTTTTTGGTCTGTTTTTTCTTTCACAACATAGTTAATATAGAAATATGTTTTGAATGACTGTGAATGTGTAACTTATATCATATTGCTTGCCACCTCAGGGAGGAGGAGAGAGAATTTGTAATTCAAAATTTCAAAAAAAAAAAGGTTAAAAAATTTTCTCTGCAACTGGAAAAAATAAAATATTAAAGAATGGGGGAGATATGAGCATAATATTAAGGTAGCAGCAAAAGGATCTAGTAGATGGGAAAAGATTAAAGAATGAGAGTGGGAAAAATAATGGGAGAAATCTGCTGAAGAAGAAGGGATGGGATGGGATCAATAGTGAGTCCAGAAGGCTATGCCTTGACAAGGAATGAAGCTATCTCTTTCAGTGAGACAGAGGGGAAAGAGGACGTAATGAGAGAAGATTCTGAGTGACCACTTGAGTATATTTTAATGGGGATCCCTTTCAAGTATTGGTTAACTAGATGGCTACTGAGGTCCCTTTCTGCTTTAAAATTCTGTTGTTCTGTGGCCTGGGGGTGGGGGGAAGGAGGGGAAGTCAAGAAGATACTTCCAAGGGTACCTTCTACTATCATGAATAAAACATAGCCCTCAGTCTGAGACATAGGGCTGCTGTCAGGGTGAAGCAAGTAGCTAATTTGGAAAAATCCTGAAGAAGTGGAAAAAATTGACAATGAGTAAAACAAATAGCATTCAAGGAGTACATGAATGGTGCACCATACTGTCCTGTCCCAGTGCTGGATAGCTGCATCACCTGAGTGTGAGATGGCTGATAAGTCCTATAATAGGAAAAGAAGCAGTAGGGGATACAAAGAGATTTTCTAATATCACACATAGAGACTACTTCCTAGGGCTCAGTGTTTGGCTCAGAATATTGGACCAGCTTCCATGTCCCAAACCCAACCCGATCCTGTGGTATGCACTGTATTTCTATGCTTCTCTGAGGTTTAACTACCAGAAGAGAAAGGAAAAAAAAACCACATGACACATTCTGGGCTGGGACTTTATCAAGGCTATATTTCCAAGTGAGTAATCAAAAGAAACTGGCCAGAACCTTGACTAGCTTCTCTGTCATGCGTCTCTGCCCAGGGCATGTGTTCATAGGCTACGAGTCCTGCTGTCTTCCTGGGAAATAAGATGAATTGCTTTGGGGTATTTTCTTTAAGCAGTTGAAACTCCATATTAGCAATCTGACAGCTCAACAGTATGGCTCACTGATAAAGCACAGGGAAGGAGAAGATAGCAAATTCCATTTCAGTGAATGATTATTTGCCATTGGGATATAGATAAACACTCCTTTTTCTTTAGCTTCAATTTCTTCATCATTAAGATGCCACCTTACAGATGAAAGCTGAACCTAATACCGTCACAAAGCATTGACCATGAGAGCAGTGCTAGTGACACAGAGGCAAAACAAGAAATGGTCTTTGCCCCCAAAGAGCTTACATTCTACTGGGAGGCTCTAACAACAAGGAGATATTGTTGTTACATCGCCAGAGCACCAGGAGATATTAGAGGTCATGTGTTCCTCCACGTGAATTCTCCAATTCTGGGACCCTGATGTATAATCTCTATGGTGTTCCCTTCTTCCACTTATGGTGTGTACATTTGTGGGAGTGTAGATTTAAGAGTTTTGGTTCTGCGTTCTTATTATGTAGTATCAAAATAAGTGCCTTGACTTTGAACTAACTGTGCCATCTGGCTGATGAGAAAAAATAAAGGCATCAGTATGGGCTCTCGGACTATTACTTTTAGTGGATGTAGACTCTCAGAGTAACTAGGACCTAAAGGAGCTTTTCTTAGGATCCCATTCATAAAGGAGAGAGAATTCCCATGAGGACCTGATAAATTTTAAAAGGAGAGTAATAAAATCTAACATATGTAATATAGTATATAATAACAAAATATAAAATATGATAACTAGGAGAACCAGGTAGTCTTCCTGGAGGATATAGAAAGGAGCTAAAGGGGAGGAGCCAAGATGGCGGAGTAGAAAGACTCACCTATGCTAGATCCGAATCCACAGCCCATAAATTTCCTGTAAAAGAACTCCCCACAAATTCTGGAGTACTGCAAGCCATGCACCAACACAGTGGAAGAGATTTCCATTCCAGAGAGCCCTGGAAAGCTGTCCACAGGGGTCCGTCGCGCTCCGGACAGAGGAGCCCAGCCCTGCGCTGCCCTGGCCATGCAGCCCCAGAGGAGCAGATCCGAGCAGGCTTCAGGGACGGAATCTCCGGTGGCCACGAAGGTCCCTCCATCCACAGGTACTACAGGTCAGTGAGAGAGACTTCTGGGCTGGCCGAGAGGGGAGCGGGGTGTCTCCGAGGCTCGGGTCCCCTCGGGAGGCAGCAGCAGAGGCAGTGGCAGAGGTAGCTGCGTCCCAGGATTCCCAGAGCAGACAGGAGCTCCATTACTGAAGGTCTCTGCATAAACCCCCTGAGGGAACTGAGCCTGGGAGGTGGCCCTGCCGCCACCCCAGCACCAGAACTTAAGCTCATATTGAATAGCAGCTGCTCCCTCCGCAGAAAGCCCTGAGTCTGGGAATCAGCATTTGAATCTCAGACCCCAAGCACTAGCTGGGCAGATCTAGGTGGGGGTGCAGAGGAATCTTAGAAGTCAAGTAACTGGCTGGGGAAATGCCCAGAAAAAAGGAAGCAAAATAAGACCATAGAGAGCTACTTTCTTGGGGAAGAGATGTTCCTTCCTCCTTTCATTTCTGATGACGAAGTACAATGCTTGCCATTAGGGAAAGACATGGAGGTTGGGGCCTCTCTATCCCAGACATCTGAGGTGGATGTCCAGTGGGCTCAGGCCATGGAAGAGCTCAGAAAGGATTTTGAAAATCAAGTGAGACAGGTGGAGGAAAAACTGGGAAGAGAAATGATCAGCTGACCCTGTCTCAGGTTGTACATCTGTAAAACAGGGTTTAATAATAAAACCTTCATCATAAGATTGTTGTAAGGATTGAATCAAATAATATGTAAAGCTTTTTAAACACCTTAAAACACTATAAATTCTAGATATCATATTCCTTCCCTCTCTCTAATTTTCAAACTCTTTGGTTGTTCCTTTTTCACTGCCTCAAGCATGTTCAGATCTCCCTCACCCTTAAAAACCTTCTCTAATCCTCAAGCTATCATTATAGATCTTTCCTATCTTTTACAACCAAATTCCAATATAAAGTAAATTTGTCTTGACTTTCCCATCTCCCATTCCTTAACTCTTTGCAATCTGGCTTCCATTCCCATCACTCAATGAAAACTTCTCTCACCAAGCATTTCTTTATTGCTAAAATAAAGAGCTTTTTCTCAGTCCTTATCTTTCTTGATTTGTCTGCACCATTTAATGCAATTGAGCGCCTCCTCCTTATAAATACTATCTTCTCCCTATGTTTTGCCACGATGCTGCTCTGTCACTTCCTTCCCACCCAGCTGACCAATCCTCTTCTACAGCTTTGCAGGATTGTTATCCATGCCCCACCTCGATGCATGGGTGTAGGACTTTATCCAGGGGCTTCTCCTTTTCTCTTCACTTACTCTCTCCAATTATCTCTATTCGGATAACCCCCCAACACACATATTCAGCCTTCATTTCCTTCCTGAGTTCCAACCATACACATCCAAATCCCGGTTGGACATCTCCACATGGATATCTTATAGGATCACATATTCAAGATATTCCAAAGAGAATTCATCCTACTTCCCCTAAACCCTCCCCCTAACTTCCCTCTTTCTATTGGGAGTACCAATCATCTAGGTTTGCTACTTCAGTCATCCTCAACTCTTCACACCCCCTCCACCCTATCCCATATCCACTCATTTGCTAATTTGTTTTCATTCTGTTTCCTCAATACCTCTTACAAGTGCCTCCTTTTGAAATAAAACAAGCATTAAGTTTAGAATAAAACAAATAAGATAAAATCAAAATATTAGAAAGAAAAAAATCTCATTTTCTCTTCTTACACCACAACTAGCCTAGTCTAGATCCTGGTCATCTTTCACCTAGATAACTGCAATAGCCTCTGGTTAGTGTCCCTGCTTTGAATGTCTCCTTGCTACAATCCATCCCAATACAAAGAATGAAACAATGGTCCCTGCCCATTACTCACCAGGTAGTGCTTTCTCTCTATCCACAGAGCCACCCCTCTAATTCAGAACCTCATCATCTATCACCTAGATTATTGGAATAGCCTTCTGGTTGGGTTTCCTTTCTTCAGCTTCTCCTAACTCCAAACTCTCCGCCACTCATCTTTCCAAAATTATAGGACTAACCATATCACTCCATTTCTTCATAAACCCCAGTGGCTCCCTATATTACCTCCCTGATTAACTATAAAGTACTCCATTGACAACTAAGATTCCTTTCAACCTGTTTCTCTCCTACCAGCCCAAGTTTCTTATACTTCACTCTCCTCCATAAATTGTATGGTCCATCTATATCAGTCTACTTCTTCTTGCTCACACATTTCACTTCACCCCCCCCATCCCCTATGTCTTCATACTGACTATTCCTACTCCTAAAAGGTTCTCCCTCCATACCTCTGCCTCTTGGTACCCATGACTCCCTTCAAGATTCAGCTGAAATGCTGCCTTCTGTAGGAGATTTTCCTGGTCCCCCAACTCCCTTGCCCATGCTAGTCTTTTCTCTAAGGTTACTCTCTCTCTATCCCACATCTATTGCGTATATGCATTTTTTTGACATGTTGTCTCCCTCACTAACATGTAAACTTCTTGAGGCCAGGAACTCAGTGTGTGTGTGTGTGTGTGTGTGTGTGTGTATGCTTTTGCCTTTTATCACAGTACTTAATACAGTGATCATCCCATAGTAAGTGCTTAATAGACACTTTTTGATGAACTAGTTGATAAATATAGTTAAAAACTGCTTTTCTATAGTTTCTGGATTTGTTTCAGGAGGTGTACTTCTAGGTATTTTAGACTATCTAGAACTATTTTAAATGGGGTATCTCTTACTATCTCTTTTTGCAGGGTTTTGTTTGTGCCATATAGAAATGCTGATGATTTATGTGGATTTACTTTTTGTTTAAAAAGAAATTTACATGATAACTTTATTATATATTTAAAAGGAATGGCAAGTTGTATATAACATTTACTGTTTCATGCGCAATCATCTTTTTATTGTACTGTACCATAGAAATGCTTGTTTTATTCCATAAATTAAAAATAAGTTAAAAAACATCTTAAACTGCTTTTAACCACCAAAAAAAAACTAGGAAATGTAACATGATATATAAAATGGAAGGCTAGTCTGGGAATTTAGAAGGCCCAGGGTTCAAATCTTACGTCTGATTTGTACTGGCTTTGTGACCATGGGCAAAATTACGAAGCTACTGAGTACCCCAGGTAACGTGCTAAGGTTAGAAATTACTTATAAGTTGTTAGTATTCTTCAGTAGTTGGAGTTTCTATACTGGAAGTTCCTTAAACTCACAGGAATTCACAGGTATAGACCGAAGTGATCATGATGACAATGATGACGATGATGAGGATGAGGATGGTGGTAGTGGTGGTAGTGGTGAGGTGATGTTGGTGGTGGTGGTGATGTTGGTGGTGGTGATGACCAAGACCCATGTGTTGAAAATACTAGTTATTAGGGAAACTAATTTATACAGGGTTGAGCTCTCTCTTTGTCACAACTCTTCTTTGTAGGAGAATGAAGGAATTCCTAGGATTAAAGAAACATAGCCTTTGGAACTGAGGACCTGGAAATAAAATGAGTGAGGCTAGCTTTGTTTGCTAGCAATTTATTTTTGGCAGAGCAAACTGGTTTGAATGACATATTCAAAACAAATGGAAAAAAAAACAATGATGCTATCCTATCTGAAAGGAATTCTCTAGTAAAGAAGAGGAAAAATAGAAATGAAAAACTGAGAAACAATAGCTATGACAACTTGACACTCTTGTTGAGGAGAAATTCCAAGATTCTGTCTAGAATGTACATCTTCTCTCTAGCCAAGACCACACTTAAACCAAGCTGAAGTGGGAAGTCTCCCATAACTGAAGATCTCCAGAGAATGAGACTTCACACCTCCCACTGTTTTAACGCCATCAATGTCTAACAATCTGTACTGAAGTGTTCCAGCCACATGCTTCTCTGGTAAATTCTGTGGCATTCCTTGTACATTAATAATGCAAACTACTCAGTATCTCCCATTTAGAAAAAACTGTTTTATAAGGATTTTTTTTCTTTAAAAGATATGAAAAACATTCCAAGACTTGATTGACTAAGGCACAGGCCATCCACATAGTTTCCCGGTGCCCTAAGTATAAAAAGCCAGAGCATAAGGATCCAGGAGCTCCTCCCTCAGGCTTTTGATGAGAAGCCAATGCAAAGGCACAGCCAACTGAATGAGAGCTGTGTCCTTTACTAAAATTCCCTTTCCCTGCTGTGGCTAATCGAACCTCCTTTTGTTAACTGTCAGGACAGCTTGCTACTCTCTCATTTCATTCTAGTCTCAGGTTAAAACTGCCATACCAGTTGAGGTCTGACCTAGCATTCCATTTCTCAGTGGTGTTAAGGGAATGTGCTATAAATAGAATGAACATCTCAGTAAACTATTAAGTAGGAAACTAAGTAGAGAGGTACTTGGATCTCTTTTTTTTTAATGCTATTACAAAAATAACCATAAACAGAACTAAGTAAATCAATACGAAAGTAAGGAATAAAATCACGGATAAATACCTTAATATATTATACTGAACAATCAAGAAATATTTATTAAGTGCTTACTAGGTGTTGAGCTCTATGCTAAGCATTAAGGATACAAATAAAGGCAAAAAAAGTTATCTTCCCTCAAAGAGTTAACATTTTAATGGAGGAGACAGCATGCAAAATAAAAAAATCATATATTCAAGATATATATAGTATAGACAAAAGGTATCTTCAGAGGAAAGGCACTAGGGAAGGAGGGAGAGAGTTATCTAGGAAGGGATTAGGAAAGACCCCTGGAAGAAAGTGGGATTTGAGTTTGAAGGAAGTCAGGGAATCTAGGAGATGCACAGGTGAGGAGGGCCAGCATTCCAGGCATGGAGGTGAAAGCCAGCAGGTACAAGAGAGAACAATATCCTTTAAGAACAACAGTGAGAAGGATGGTATCATGGATGGGGGAAAATGTGAAGGAGGGTAAAGTATAAAGAAGACTGAAAAGGAGCCATGTGATGAAGAACTTTAAAGCCAAAAAGAGGACTTTATACAGAGTGTCCAAAAAAGTCTTAATAACTTTAAACTACACTAATATTTTTGGGACAAACTATATTTGATCCTAGAGGCAATAGGGAGCCCATGGAACTTATTGAGGCAGGGTGAGGTTAACATCATCAGACCTATGCTTTAGGAACATTTGCACAAAAGAGATCCAAGAAATTAACAACTTTCAGTTACTTCAAGGCACCTAAGATCTCATCAGTGAAGGTTCTCCATCCAAATCCTCCATGCTGGCCATCCTATGTACTATTTGTCCATCTCCTTTCAGAAGTTCACCCAGGACATAAAGGATGGTGCCAGAATATTGGAAGTGGTCCTTTGTGGAAAATTTTTATAAAGATATGGAGAAGAGTCTTACAGAAAGATAAGTCACAGACGAGTTGCAAGCTGTGCCATTGAAAGTAGTATCCATTTTACCCTAACTTTGCTCTCTATCTCTTGTTTATTCATAAATTGTACATCTATCCTTAACTCTGATAAGAAATGTATTCTATATTGTTCTAATTTTCTTGTAAAATATTCTTTTATATCTAGGTCATGTATCCATTATGACCTCATCTTGATAAATGGTATAAGATGGATAATTTTGATCATATTAAATTAAAAAGGATCTGTACAAATAAAACAAATGTAGCCAAGATCAGAAGGAATGAAGACAATGGTGGGGGGTGGGGATTTTATAAACAGTTTATCAGATAAAACTTTCATATCTAAAATACATAAAGAACTTTCCCAAATCTATTACAAGTCCAGTTGATAAATGATCCATGGGTATGAACAGAAAGTTTTCCAATGAAGAAATCAAAACAATTTATAGTGATATGAAAAAATGCTCTAAATCATTATTAATGACAGAATTGTAAATTAAAACAAGCTTCAGATATCATTTTACACCTACCAAACTGGCTAAAATGACAGAATAGGAAAGTAACAAATGTTGGAGAGGATGTGGAAAGATTGGAACACTAATTCATTGTTGGTGGAGTTGTGAGCTGATTCAGTCATTTTGGAGGCAATCTGGAATTACGCCCAAAGAGTTACTAAGCTACCTATACCCTTTAAACCAGCAATAACACTGCATGGTCTATTTCCAAAGACGGTTGAGGAAAAGGAAGAGAATCTATACTTCTAAAATATTAATAGCAGCTCTCTTCATGGTGACAAATAACTGGAAATTGCAGGGATGCCCATGAGTTGGGGAATGGCTGAATAAGATGCGGTATATGATTGTTATGGGATGCTAATGTGCCATAAGAAATGATAAACTTGATGATTTTAGAATTATTTGCACAAAATAATGAAGAGGAAAATGAGTGAAACTAAGAGAACATTGTATACAGTAGCAGCAATTTTTTTAAAATAATGAATGAGCAAATAGGTTATTTTGACTATTATAAATGTCCGAGTTAACTATAAAGGACATATGAAAAAAGATACTGTCTGCATCCAGAGAAAGAACTGATAAATAGAAGTATGTACAGAATAATTTTACATATATGTATATGTGTGTATACATGTGTATGTGTGTGTGTGTAATGGTAGCCATCGCTAGGTTGGTTAGAGGGAAGGAAAAAAGAAATTTACATGATAATTTTGTTGTATATTTGAAAGAAACCACACATTGTGCTTAGTAGATTTGCAATTTCATGTACAATCAGCTTTTTTATTGAACTACGCTACAGAAATTATGGTTTCATTCCATAACTTAAAAATAAAATAAAGTTTTGAAAAGGAAGTAGCATCCAAGTCAATGATATAAAAGAGCCATCCCAGTATTAAGGAAGAGATAATCCTTACTCTCAGGGAGCTTGTGTATGTGTTCATCCTTCATTGCCCAAGAAGACCATGCCATCAGAGAAATGATGACATGACTTGCACTTGACTTTGTTTTGAGTGAGGGAGGGCTGTGCAGGTCACCAGCCTCACTTCTTCTCCAGAGCCATCTGAATCTAGTGACCAGATGTTCATCAGGATGACTGGAGGTGACCCAGGATGAGGCAGTTGGGGTTAAATGACTTGTCCAAGGTCACACAGCTAGTGAGTGTCAAGTGTCTGAGGTGACATTTGAACTCAGGTCTTTCTAACTCTTGCACTGGTGCTTTATCCACTGCACCACCTCTCTCACTCAAAAAACAAAAGTCAAGTGCAAGTCATGTCATTATTTGTCTAATGGCATGGCCTTCTTCAGCAACAAAGGATGAACACACACACACACACACACACACACACACACACACACACACACACACGGAAGAGATACTACCCAGAATACAGACTGAGTGCTGAGCATCTGCTTTACCTTGTATCTTTGGAGTCCCTGGTGCCAGCTCAGACTATCTCAATATTTATTATTCTTTTTCTCTATTCACATGCACCAAAAGTGTCATCATTTATACTGAAATTAGTGTATTGTGGATACTATAGGAACTGTGATTCCCATACGCTGCTACTTACAAGTATTCTGATTTGACCAGTTCAGAAGCAAAAACTATGTCAGACATGCTGGTTCCACATGATTTTGACTGATCATTTCTTCTTCTTCTGTGCCAACGATGACTGACGCGTATAGTTCTTCAAGACTCACAACACACTTTATATTTATTATCTTATTTGCTCCTCACAACTCCCTGGGAAGCAGATACTACCATTGTTATCATTTTGCAGACAAGGAAGTTCAGTGACTTGCCCACAGTCAGTCAGTCAACCAGTCAATTATCATTTACATAAGTGCCTTTTGCGTGCCAGGAGCACTGTGCTAAATAGTGAGAATACAAAGAAAGGTCCAAACAGGCTTAGTTCTCATGATGCTCACTGTCTAATGGGAAGCACAACATGCAAATAATGTACAAACAAAAACGTACAGACAAGAGAGAGACAGGATAAATTGGGGGTGAAGTCACACAAGGACCAAGAAATGCCTCTTGTAGAAAAGGTGGGACTTGAAGAAAGTCAGAAATATTAGAAGACAAAGATAAGAAGGGAGAGTGCTGTAGTCATGGGGTACAGTCATTGAAAACTCTTGGAGTATGACGATGGAGTATTGTAGACAAGCAGCAACAAGATGCCCGATGTCCTTGAATGGCAATGTACAAGGGGCACATAGCTATCAAAGTCTGAGGTGGCAGTCATGCTCAGATCTTCCTGTTCCCAAGTCCAACAATCTATACATTGCTCCAAGCTGCCTCCTCAGATCGAATGGCCATCCTCCAGGCAGAAGTCGAGAAAATCACAGAATTCTAGATTTGGAAAGGAACTTAGTGGTCATCAAATCCAACCCATACATACGATAAGAAGTCATCCAGCCTCCACTTAAAAATCTCCAATGAGTGCAGAACTCTGATTGCCAAAAATGGCTTCCCACTTTTGGTTCCTTTTCCTGGCAATGGACCCAAATTCACATCTTTGCGCTACCCTAGTTTGTAACTCAGGGATTAAGTAAAACACAACCAAAATTCACCTTCCAAAAAAGAATCAAAAGATGAAACTGGTTACTAGGCAGGATTACTCTTTGACCAATCAAAAAAGTTAGACCCTTTAAAAGGACATCAAGGGCTCTCATTCTCTTGGGATGATTTTTTTATCATTTAGCCTTCCCTGCTAAGCATTTTGCCAGCCAAATCTTTTTTCCACAGTAGGAGATGGTACAGTAACTTAAAAAAAAAATCAACATGGCCCCGATAGGCCCATATACACGTATACACTTATTTTTAAGGAACTGGTCCAATTATTCTGAAAAGAAGGAAGGGTAGGGTCAGAAGGAATTCATTTAGGGAACTTACATCCAATTGTGACATATATTTCTGTATGTTGATAATGGAATTCTGTTGCTATGATGGAAAATGGCTAATTTCCTGTCACTTGGGCCTTGCACAGTCCAGAGAAGGTTTGTTCCCAGCCAACAGGCCTGCTGCTTTGTGGGACTTCAAAAAAAAAGCATGAAGAAACTTAGGGAAGAGACAAATCTTATGAAAATCGCACTTTGGTCTGGCTAGTCTCTCTCTTTTTCTTATTAAGAAACTACTGTCAGAAGAGATTCTGCCCTTCCAAGAAATGAATAAATCAAGGGACTCAGGACTCTTCTTTCTTCTGACAAACTGACCCCTGACCTCTGGCCCTCCCTCCCTTGCCCCATGGGCCTTTAATGTTTTTTTCCAGTTCTGGATCACTGCTTTCATTCTTTTGGCCTCCGAGATGACTGTACTTGTAACAGGATCTAATAGCCCCAGGAAAATCCTCAAGGAGCTAAGTGAACTTGCTTTATCAAAAGCTTCTGTTTCATATTTAGAGGCTGACACTAATTCAACACCAATGAAAGCTTTTTTGAGGTTTATTAGTCACACAGAAACGGGGTGTCAGATGAGAATGAGTCAAATGGCAGTGTTTGGTCTCATGGTTGATCCAAAATTCCACAGGTGAGAAAAATGGTAACTGACACATAAAGAATGTTTGAAAGTTTTCAAAGTGCTTTATAAACATTGTCTTTACAAAACGTTTGAGTCTCATGACAACTTGGATAGTAAGCATTATTATCCCCATTTTCCAGACAGAGACTGATACTCATGTCTCTCTACCTGCCTCCTAAGAATACTATCAAGTCTAAAGTTAGGGTATTTGCCTGTGTGACTATAGGAACTGTCAGAAGCAGGATTCAAACTCAGGTCTTTGTGGCTTCAGTCTCGAACTCTATGTTGTATGCCACACACAAAATGAGACACAGTAGAACTGGTCTGATCGTTTCAAATCATGAGTCTCTGAACAATTATTTAACAATACAGCCATTCCAAAAATCTCTCCTATGTCAGATTGAATTTGTAACTCCATCGCCACCTGTAAGGAAAAAAATAACTCTAGATGTCTAATGAGTAATACTCACTCCTGAAAGATTAATCTGATAAAAATGAATAGCCACTACAGTGGTGAGGACATTTCACTGGGGAAAGGGTTGGAGAAAACTGGCCACATTGGAAAGAACGACGTCTCCAATGAATGACAAACCTGAAGACTCTTGAAATGATATAACAGTTTCAGGGAATTTATGAGCCTGGGTAGGGCAAATCCAGATTAATATGAAGTGTTTGCATTGTTACTAGGCAGAGTGGTTAAGCCCTCAGAACTCGGTCTCTCCCAGTAGGTGTTTTTGTTTCGTTTTGTTTTGTTTGTTTCGTCATATTGTGTGTGGGAAGGTAATCGAACCCAATGTTGTAAAACTTGGTTGACTCACTGATTTTATGGTTGAAAGAACACAAAGAGAATAACTTTCACATTCTAGCGACATTCATCTCATCTGAATTCAATTCAGAGGCACTTGAGAGGCAGCAGGGTATAGTGGAGAGAATGATAATTTTGGAGTCAGGAAGACCTGGGTTCAGATCCTGATTTTGACACTTAGCGGTTGCATGACCCTACACACGCCATCTGTTTTGATCACAATTTCTTCATCTATAAAGTAAGGAAGTTAAACTAGATGGTTGCTAAGGTGTTTTTTTTTAACTCTAGAGCTAAACAAATGTTGACAAACATGTATTGAGCTCTCATTTAACTTACAAATCTCCTACAACATGTCAGAAATGGCATTGGATATAGTGGATGGAATGATGGGCATGGAATCAGGAAGACCTCAAATTCTTCCTCTGATAATTATGAGTTCTGGGAGTCAAAAAATTCACTTAGTACTCTCAGCAACTCCCTTGGACAAATCTGCTTAGATGTAGTTGGATCCTAGGCCACAGAGTTTCTTATACCAGAATTTCTGGTATAAGTATAATATATATATCACAGAGTATACAGTATATAAGTATAATATATAAGTATATATAAGTATATATAAGTATAATATATATATCACAGAGTATCACAGGTATAATCACAGAGTTTCTTATACCAGAATTATACCAGAATTTCCCCCAAACAGATGAAATCTTTGAGTATCCAAGGATGGCATTATGCTAAGCTGAGGGGAGATGCAAAGCTGACTAAGATGTGTCTAATGTGGTTTCAGCAAATCCTAGTGTGGTATAAAGGGATAATGGATCAATTTGAAGTAAGAGGGCATTAGTGCAAGTGCCAAATCGGCTGCACATTGTCTTTGTGGCTCTGGGCAAGTCAATTTACCTCTATGGACCTCACCTATAAAATGAGAAATTTGGATTGCAGTCCATCTTGATGTCAGAAATCTTTTCTGTTCTCTTTTAGCTCAGGAGCCTTATAGAAGTTGACAGGGCCTGATCCTAAAGACATGACCCTGTGACCAACGGATTGTATATTGTATTATGTACCACATGCGTCGTTCACCTGACAAAGCAAGAGCTTTCATTTTCTTATATAAACCCAAACCCATTATGTGTGGCAAGCTGTTATCAAAGCACACCAGGAACCCCAGCATGTCTTCTTTGTCCAAACCCAAATTCAGAATAAATCAGCTCACCAAAACAAGAAAAACCTGACTTATAAGAGAAACTAATTGGATGGTCTATGAACAAAACCTGAGTTCCCCATGGTTGCTATGGAAATGCTTGCCAAGAGGTCTGGCCTACTGAAATAGTCCCAGTAAAACATGGCATAGAAGAATTTCTTCACCATGAAGAGGTAAATATTTCTGTTTCTTTCGTATTCAGGCATGTGGTAAAGGGTAAGTGCACTCTGACCATCAACCAGACCTGGGCAAAATACAACTTAATAAATTAGATAAAGATGTTTGCTGTTTCTCTTCCATAGTAAAGCAAAGTGGTCATAAAATACAAAGTACTTTGTCCCAAATATACCCTAGTTTTACAGGCTTAAGACTGGGAGGGGGATGGATTCTGTTTCTTTCTTCTTTAATCGTTTTTAATGACCATGAGACTAGTGGCTACCAACAGGCCCCCTATTCTATTTGTGAGAGGAGAGAGCCAAGGGGTCAGCCTTCATCTCATTTTTCCCTCTGCTTTAAAATAATTCATACGATATGTTTATATGTATGTATATACGTGTGTGTTATATACACAAACATATACACACAAACACATACACATATACATTCTGCTACTGTAGCCAATATTTGGGGGAAAGTGATAAAGATCCTGATCTCATAAAAGAAATAACATTTTGGACTTTCTCCCCAAGTAGAAAGCCCAAAGTAGAGGAAAAGTGGATGGTACTAAAGGAAAAGAAAGAAGATTCCCCCACCCCCACCCCAAGATAAAAGTGAAGTCAAAGTCCATGAAAGTCCACAAGGCAGTTATAATGGGTATCCACAGCTAGAAAAAAAATCCCCAAATCTCCCACTTTCTAGCAATTCAAGACATTATAGCTTCACAGATAGTTTAAGTATCCTCAGAAAAGTTCCCCAAGAAAGAATGAGATTGATCTTTGCATCACAGTCAAGTTCCCTCACTACTGAAGATTGAGTATGATAATGTTCTCAGATTTATTCTGGATACCAAGGCCAACAAGTTTCAGATCAAGCCAATTGTGTGGCATAAGGTTAGCTAAGGTCAACATTCAGACCCAATTCAGTGGAGAGGAGATCTGTGTCATATCGGCCCCTAATTATGATGCTTGGAATATCATCCCAAAATCAGAATCATCTAAGCAATGCCCAGCTAGAAGCAACCACATACAGTTTCCTACTTTTAAAAAATAAATCATTTTGGAAAAAACATGAGGCCATAACAGGGTTAGTCCTGGGCCCCATTCTCTACTACTCTATAAAATGTAGCTTCACAGAGCATACATGGTCAAATCGTTCTGTTTGTTTTGTGTACTATAAAGTCAAATATGGCTTGAGTTGTGTTTTAGGGAGGTTACTGTGTAAACCATCTGTATAGATAGGGATACAACAGACATGCCAAAAGTGTAACCTGTTGAAAATAGATAAGAAAGAATGTTTAGGAGTAATTCAAACTGGAAAACTGGAAAAATTGCACTTTTAAAGGTTGTTTTGCAATCCACATTAGTTTTTCCTCAAAGAGGTTGCAAAAGCTATAAAACCCCAAATTTCTCAATATTTGTTGTATTGGAAAAAAGATTCCTTACATTCAGTCTTCAAATGGATATAATGATAGTGGCAGATTTTCTATTTCCAACATAATCAGGGGTGCATAAAAGTTTGCAGCCTTTCATGATAAAACCCAGAAACCTTGAATAGGTTAGTACCTTCACTCCCATATTCCATCATCCAAATTACAAAAAAAAGGATCAAACTACTTTTACATTCATAATCTGGAGTGTGGGGTTTCTTCTTAGTGTAATATCAAATCCCATTTTCTTGTTCAAGATTTCAATAAGAGCTAGTATATTATTGTCCTTATATTGGTTCATTCTCCCAAAAGAGACAACAAATGAAGATGGATAATAGTGTATTCATTCACATTTTCAGAATGACCTCTAAGGAAATAGCATTTCACAACCCTATTTTCACAGAGAGAATGAAGACATTAAACAGATTATCTGCGTGAGGCAACCAATGGCCTTGGGGAGCAATGAGGATGTTGGGGCTCCTGGAGAACGCTGGCTCCCAAACCACTCTTCATTGTCATTGTTTTGCATAGACATTCATAAGTGTTTTGACTAAAATAAAAAATTCCAGGAAATCATCAAAGTGGACAGAAGACTTTGGAGCTTGAGTCTTTTCTGTGCCACAAATATGTTATTTGACATTGGAACTCATCAATTGAGCCTCAGTTGCCATATCAAGTAAAATAAGGGCATTGGAATATATGTTTTCATGCAAAGGACACAACTTGGGGTCAGAAAATCTGGGCTGCAGTTCCACCTTTGCTTGCAACCTAAATAACATAGCCCTCTAGACCTCAGTATCCTTGCCTGCAAAATGTGAGGATTGGACAAAAGTACCTTTGAGCTTCCTCCCAACTATTGATCTAGGATCCTATGACTTCATGACCTTTAAAATCCTTTTCACTTCTGTCAATGAGCCTATAATCTTCCTAAGATTACAATTCTAGAATTTTATGCAGTGGATGAAGTAATTCTAAGTCATCAAACAGAAACAAATAACCAGAGGAATAAAGAGGCCTTCAAGATTGTAAAGGTCATGCCAAGTTCCATTTGATCACACCTAACCTAAGAATGCCAAACACATTTTTTTTAAATATATCTACTGTACTTTTTTCCTACCACATGTAGATCAGGGATTCAGTTTTGACAAAGAGAAAGGGATGTAAGGGTAAGATTCCTTTCAAAAGCATTGGGTGTATGGAGAGACAAAGCCAGATCATTGACCTGGATCTGGCATTTTCTAGGCATCTAGAAAATACCCTATTATGATAGGGTAGTTTCCAAAGACTCTCTTTCCTAGGATATATACTTCATTTATTTCTCCCATTGTACTTGATCATGTGAGACAATTACCCCAGCAACTGGCAAGGAGTGACCTGAGAGATACAACTGAAGAAAGAAGAAGGAATACATACCTGGTAAATCTAACACATCATTTCTGTTGGCACAAAGAAAAATCAAAATGATTGTCTAAAGCCAGAGTAACTCGGCAACTACCACATGACAAATTGAAAGTCTTCCCTCAGGCACTTGTAATAAATACTTTCAATCTTCTGGGAAGGTTGAATTAGACATCTGGACTGTTGTGTAAAACAAATTAAGGATTTATCCATTTATTCAGCACAGGTGCTATTCAAGAATCATCCTGACCAGAGCCATGATCAGGAATTTTCATCCCTGGAGCAAATTCTATGAAATATACCCTTAACTTTTTTAAAGAAAAATTCAATGGAGAGAAAAGAAAGACAGAAGTCCTGGAACACCGTAAGGCTCCAGAGCAAGGGTAGGGCCAGGCTAATATCACTTGGTGTATAGTCATTAAGAGGGGGGAAGCATCAATTGATAACTTCCAGGTTTTTTTAATTATTCTTGCTGATGAGATGTTAGGCTCAGTTTATTTTTAGCTATTGAATTATTCCAGATGTTCTCCATCCTCTCTTCAGTACCCTGAAGCAAAGTGACTATCACCCTACCTTGATTTCAGCTCTGATTCTAACCAAAATTGAGCATGTTCTTGTCAGTGGCTGCTCTATTGCACAATTTAGTTTTGGTAGCGATGCAAAAAGACTGGTCAGCCCAGTTCTCCATGAAACTATGATGTCCTTCAGCCTCTAAATCCATAGCGGTAAGAAGGCCCCGGGAGCTCAAGCAGTTTGGACAAGTCTAGAGAGCAGATGCATTGAGAACTCAGCTGGGCTTGAAGCTTCCATGAAACCCATATAACCCAAACAACCACTGTGAGTTCCCTCTTCTCCTCTCTGCTGTACCTCAACATCTCCCCACATTCTCTCTTCCTTTGCTCTACTCTTTCAAGAGGTGGTGGTCTAACTCTTAATTCAACTCAGTATACAAAGTGACCGCTCGGTACAAGACACTGCACTAAATACCAAAGAGAAGAAATGCCACATTTCTGCCCTCAAAGAGCTAACATTTTACTTGCATGTGGTTATGGATACACTCATGAACGAGGGTGATGCAAAATAGGGTGCGACCAGGTCAAGAGAGAGATCCAGACAACATATTCAACATTTTCTATGTCCTTGGTCCCACCCCGCTTTGGTCTCCTCTAAAGCTTAATCACCTCAAATAGCAATATCTTCCTCCCTATTGTCTCCTGCCCCATGAGCATGCTCAGTTCTCAGCTATCCTTAAAAGACCTTCATTTGACCTTGTCAACCCTTGTATCTTCCTTGCTTACAAACTTTGAAAGTTAGCTTAATTTACTGTTTCCACTGTCTTATCATTTACTTTTCAACCCCATACCTTCAAACCAACTATGTGCCTGAAATTGTTTATTCCAAGGTTACCAGTGTTCCCTTGTTAGGGACCCCGGGAGTTTGAGCCTGATCTCTCTGGCCCACAGGCTTATCTGACCAGCAGAGGCCTGTAGGTCTTGGTGCAGTTTAGCTATAAGCAATGACTGAGGCAGGAGACAAGATAGTAAGAACTCCGTTTATTCAAGCAGTGAGCTGTGCTTTTATCTCTTCTCTGACACCAGTGCTCTAAGTGAACCTATCACCAATTAGTTTGCTCTTATAAGGAAGTAATTTACCTTAAGTCAGGACTGCCCAGGATGGACACGTAGCCCCTAGAAAGAAAAACATTTTGGGCTTCTTTGTTCTCAGAAAAGCCCAGGAAAATAGCCTTGAGCAAAACAGGGGCGGAGCCCTTCCTCCCAGCGCCATCTTGTTCATGCCTTACCAGTCTCCCCTCAGTTTACCTGAGTCGTGACCAGTGAATGCCATCCAAGAGGCTGGGGGTTGGCAATTCCCTTACAATTTCCCCTTTTTGTTTTGACTCAACCTTTCCCTCAGGACGATGATGTTCTGCCTACTGGATATCAGGGACTCCTGGACACTATGCAAAGCAAATTTGATACATATTGGCACAAGCAGCAGTATTGGCAATACTACTACGAAACCTATCAGTAAAGGGGAAAACTAGGTCTTTATATGACCCCATGAACTCAACTGCTATGTCTGATGACTCTTTCCAAATCTCATCTTCTTTGACCCCTCTACATTTCTGAACCTTGGTTTCCATGACTGTTTTCTCTTGGGTCTCCCTCTTAATTCCCTTACTGTTTTCATTTGCTGATTCATCAGCCAACTCTCACCAAGTATGGATCTTCCCCAAGGCTATGGGTTGAACTCTTGTCTTATATTTCTCTATACTGTCTCTTTTGATAATCTCACAGCAAAGGATAATGAAAAGACTACCACATTTGGACTCAGAAATCCTGGATTCAAATACTCTGTCAACCACTAGCCTTTGTGAGCAACTCACTTAGCCTGTCCAAGACTGTTTTCTCATCTGAAAAATATAGATATGTGTGGTCTGACTTAAAAGAACATCGTGAATAAAGAACTTTGCAAACCTCAAAGTATTTTATGAGAATGAAGTTTTAGTATATTCTAATAAAGAATCAAGTTTCATCTTTGAGGTTATGAAACCTAAATCTATCTGTCCAACCCAAATGTGTCTCCTCAATTCTAATTCCACATCTTTCTATCTGCCTGCTGAATAATACTACTTAGTGTCAAATTGGTATTTCTAATTCAACATGTCCAAAGTAGAACTCATTGACTTAATTTGAAAATAGCTCTTGTCTATTTTAAGTCCTTATCTAAAAGGAGTCTTGATAGAGTAGAAGGCTCTATCTATAATATCTATAATAATATTTATCTACAATAAGAATAATAATTAGTATCTATAGGGAACTTAAAGGTTTAGAAAACACTTTGTAAGTATTATCTCATGGGATACTGTGTGAGACAGAAGCTATTCTTATCCTCATTTCACAGAAGAAACAAACAGAACTTCAATGACTGACCCAAAGTCACACACATAGTAAGTGTCTGAGAGGGGATTCAAACTCAGGTCTTGCATGAGGCAAGATTTCAACTCAATCTTACCAACTCCAAGTCCGGTCCTATAACCATTATGCCACATAGCTGGTTCAAGAAATGGGTCCAAGTCCTGCTTCAGATACACAATGATTATGTAACGCAGGGCAAATTGTGTAGCCTCTCAGTGTAGCCTCTTCTTCTAAGAAGCTCTCTAGGTCTATCAGCTCCCGAAAACATGATGACCTGCATTAATAGAGGAAGTTTCCTTACATAGGAATTCCTCATGCCATTGAAATTTCAAGTCTAGTTCTTATCCCCATTCTACCTTCTTATCTATTCCATGGCACTAAACTCTTGCATACTGAAATTTGTAGCCACAAGAGTCCCCACTCAGATCTTCTTGTGTATTTCTGTTTTTACCTCCACTTCCACTCCTGGCACCAACTCCCACTTCAGGATAATTCCAGTTTATTGACCCGTCCACCTGATCCCGATGTTGACTCACTGTTCCATGTTGCTGACCTCCATCCATCCTGCCATCCTGGAACTCCTCTTCTATAATGCCCCTCCTCTCTCCAAGAGGAGTGTTCATTTAGCATCACCAGCCCATCATCAATTCCCAGACCAGGCTCTGCCTAGAGGCCAGGTTGAAACCAAATTCATGAGCAAAGTAATTCTGGAACAAGTCTCCAACCAAAACAGGGCCCACTTCCATAGCTGTTGACCTCATGTTCTCTAGTATTTGGTATCTGCCAACATTTGTTATTCACTTAAAGTCAGTTAATAAATATTTATTATGCATCATCTGTATGCAAGGCTTCTAGAATCTTCTGTCTTCAAGAATCTTGCATCCTACTGGGAGAAGGGAGAGGATAATACATGTGCATGGACCACTGCAATACAAGGAAATTTTAGAGGAGAGAGAGCCCAGACAGCCAGAGGGATCAAGGAAGGCTTCATAGAGAAGGTGGGCACTTGAGGTGAGTTGTGTGTGTGTGTGTGTGTGTGTGTGTGTGTGTGTGTGTGTGTGTTCATTCTTTGTTGCCGAAAAAGACCAGGCAATCAGAGAAATGATGACATGACTTGCACTTGACTTTGTTTTGAGTGAGGCAGGGCTGTGCAGGTCACCAGCCTCACTTCTCCTCCAGAGCCATCTGAATCCAGTGACCAGATATTGATCAAGATGACTGGAGATGGCCCAGGATGAGGCAACTGGGGTTAAATGACTTGCCCAAGGTCGCACAGATACTGAGTGTCAAGTATCTAAGGTAAGATTTGAACTCAGGTCCTCCTGACTGCTTCACTGGTGCTCTATCTACTGCACCACCTCCCTGCTGCAATAAAAGTCTGAGGTCAGATTTGACCTCAGATCTTCCTCACTCCAGGCCTGGTACTATATTCATTGAGCCATCTAGCTGTGACAGAGATGAGTTTTAAAGGAAGACAGATAATCTGAGAGATAGGGATGAGTAGAGATTGCATTCCAAGCATGAAATACAGCTTATGAAAATAGACAAAGGTGGAAATGGAGTTTCAGGTTTGGAGAAAAGTAAATACCTTCCTAAAGATTTCAATGCGTGAGTCTGTTTGTTTGTTTTAATAGTTTAAAATAAGGCTCAAACCTTCAAGAGGTTTGAATAATGAAAAGCAGTGAACTTAAAGAACCAAAACAAGAGGATGGCCCACTGTAAGATGTCCACAGGCTGGATCAGGAGGCCTCACCTCCCAGGCTTTTTATTGACATTATTAGAAAACTCTAAGAGATGCACTTTTCCAATCTCTCAGATCTCATTGTTTCCTGTCATCCATGTGATTTCAGTAGCATCTTTCTCTTACTGACTTTCTGACTCCCTTCCCCCCACCCCAGGCCAGATGGCCTACAGTTTTCAAAACATCCTCAGATTATTTAAGTAGATAGTCCTGGGTATTTGTCTCTGGATCTTCTAGTGTCCTGGGTTTTGTTTAAGGTTGTTGATTTTAGGGGAGTGGGAGAATGTAGTTGGTTATTTACTGCCCCAAGCTCTCTCAGGAAAGATGGAAATCTTGTTTTTTGCCTCTGAAGACAAATCTTTAATAATTTCAGGATCCTAATCACATAAAGCAATGATTATTCCTTCTCTTTCTCTCCCACCAACATAAAGTCCAGTCAGAGTTTGTATCCTCCCATAGCTCTTTCAAAAGAACCAGAAATCAGACAAACATTTCAGCTCTAAGGTGAGATGATCATATACATATACCCATATAGTCACTGATAACTCACATTTCTACTAAGACCTCTTCCCTTCCACTGAAGTCTCTGAATCACAAGACTTCACCATCCACCCTATATGAGACCTTCCTATATGTGTTATTTAATCCCATCTCTCCTCCTTGGAAGCTAAGCTTATTTTTTTCTAATTAAATCTATTTATTTTCAATTTTCAATATTCACTTCCACAAAATTTTGAATTCCAAATTTTCTCCCCCTCTCCCAACTCCTTCCATCCCAGGACAGAGTTATTCTGGTTACCTTTTCCTCCAAACTACCCTCCCTTTTATCACCCCTTTAATCACCCCTCCATCCCCTTCCCTTCTATTTTCCTGTGAGGCAAGACAGATTTCTATACCCCATTGCCTATATATCCTATTTCCAAGTTGCATGTAAAAAACAATTTTTGTCATTCATTTTTAAAGCTTTGAGTTCCACATTCTCTCCCTTCCCTCCTCCCCACCCTCATTGAGAAGGCAAGCAATTCAATATAGGTTATGCATGTATAGTCATGCAAAACACTTCCATAATGATCATGTTGTGAAAGACTAACTATATTTCCCTCTATCCTATCCTACCCTTCATTTATTCTATTCTGTCCTTTGACCTGTGCCTCTCTAAAAGTGTTTGTTTCTGATTACCCCTTCCCCCATTCTGCCATCCCTTTTATTATCTCCCTCTCTCTTATCTCCTTCCCCCCTGCTTTCCTATAAGGTAAAATAAACTTCCATACCCAACTGAGTATGAATGTTATTCCTTCCTGAAGCCAAATCTGATGAAAGGAAGGCTCATTTATTCCCTCACAGGAAGGTAAGCTTCTTAGGACCATATGGTGGATTGCCTTTTAATTTGTATACCTACCATGTAGTACAATGTTTAGCACATAGTCAGAACTTTAAAATGCTTTTTCATTCATTCATTTGTTCATTCATTCATTTCACAGATGAAGAAACAAATAGTCAATAATAATGCATTATTGCTTCTTTGGTCACTTATACAGTATATACGGATAGCAACTAGAATACTATTCCTAGAATTGAAGTCAGGGGGAATTTATTGACTTTGTAAATATGTTATGTTCAGTGGTATGTTGGTAAATGTTTACTAAGCTGATATTAATACTAATGATTATTATCATAAAAATATTTATCCACAAAATTTAATTTTTATACCATAATGATTATTTATGTCCTCCAGATTATGTGCAATAAAAAGCTTTCAAAATGTAGAGACCTAGCCAAAGAAATCAAAACCATATGGGAACAGGAAGGAGTAGATGTCAACCCGATTAGTGTGGCTGCTGCTGGAGTTATGCCAAAGACTTTTTCTATGAGTATTCAAAAGGAGAGCCTCTATATCAAACTAGACCTGAGTTCAAAAACTGATTTACCCTAAGTAAATCACTTAACCTCAGTTTACCTCAATTTCCTTATTTGTAAAATGGAAATAATAATATCACCTACTTCCCAGGGTTGCTATGTGGATCAGATGAAATAATACATTTATCAAAAGCTTAATATGGTGCAACACATAGTAGGCACTACATAAATGTTAGCTATTATTATTCCAGTGGCTTGTAGGAAGATTCATTTGCAAGTAAAATTCCAATTTCCTCTCTCTGGAAAAACAAATAGGTCTCATTAAAAAATACTCCTTGCCAAAGAAAGTTTCATTACTTTCAATGCAACTTTCAACCCTTGGGCACTTTGAAATTTATGCTTTCAACCCTTCTAGGAGTCTTTTGCAAATTTTGTCCTCAAAAGAGATTTCCCATCATTTTCAATGGCTAAAACATATAATTCCCCAAATAAATGTCCATTTGGCCACAACAGACTTTAAAGAAGTTATTTGTAAACTAGCCAGCACATGTTTCATGTTTCCCATCACTGTGGACATGACCACCCCTGCTAGTATAATTACAAAACATGAGATTCTGGATCTAATATCAATTCAAAAGGAAAACATAAACCTATGTCCTGGAAAATACTATAAGATAGAAAAATCCCTCCTCAGATAGAATGAAGGCATTGATACCATGGGTAATGCTGAGTCTACATTTTAGTCACTACTGTGTCTATGGGGCAGGGGGTAATGGAGAGTATACATGAAGATATGAAAGAAAGGAATAATCTGACTTTGAACAAAGTGCATTAAATGGTACTTGGGATGAGTTTGTGTTTTTTGCCAAAGCAATCAGTTCATTTCCACCTAATGATTTCTTCTCTATAAGATTAGGTCCATTGATTTTAGTAAATATGAATGGTACAGGTGACCAAAGTCCTCTATTTACCCCTAGAACTGCCTAGCTAACCAACCAAGGTCTGAAGGGAGAAGGGGAGAAGGTGATGAAACTCTTGAAAACAATTTATTGAGCCTAACTACCTACCAACATCAAGGAAAGAATTTGGGGGGGGGGGGAAATATTTAATCCTTTCTTTGCTAAGAACCTGATCTTACCAAACCTCTCAAATGGTGCTCCTCCTTTTCTATCAAGAAAGACAACTTACTTTTCTTTCCAGGTCTGATCACCAGTGCAATGGTTTTTCGAAGTTGCCATCATAGAATGATTTCCTTTTTCTGTTCTGACTTATCTTCGACTCTTAAGGGACTTCCCAGTGACAAAGCCAATTGTACAGAACCTGTTGCAACAGTGGTATGTAGTCAAAAAATGTCTACCCTCAAGGAGCATCTAGGGATCCATACAAGTAAATTCAAAGTATGTACAAGAGTGATTTCAAGAGAGAGAGAGAGCAAGCGGGGAGAGACTAGAGGTCAGAAAAAAGCATCTGAAAGGAGGAGGCAACTGCTAGACTTTCTGACCGGAGGATCAACTGGAAGCTGAAAGGGACTTTTGAGGCAGAGTAAACGTTTAACCACTGGTAACTGTTTAATAACCAGCTCTCTGAGGGGTGGGAAGAAATTGTATACTAATGAACTTTTAAGTTCAGTCTTAATTATTAACATTTTCTCCAGCTCTTTCTTTTTTTTTAATTTAACATACTGTATTTTCCCCCAATTACAAGTTAAAACAATTTTTAAATTTTTTTTGTTTTGAGCTCTAAATTCTACCTCTTTCTTCCTCCCCCTCCCCTTGCTGAGACAGTAAGCAGTCAGATATAAATTATATAGTACTAAACCACCTTCCTTCATTCATTCCCTTGATATCTTTAAACTTTTTTCTTCCAGATGAATTTTGTTATTATTTTTCTAGTTCTATAAAATATTTTTTAGCTAGTTTGAGTATGGCACTGAATAAATAGATTAATTTAGGTAGGATTATCATTTTTGCTATATTGGCTCAACCTACCCATGAGCAATTAATATTTTTCCAATTGTTTAGAACTGACTTTTTTTCTATGACAAGTGTTTTATAGTTATGTTCATATAGTTCCTGGGTTTGTCTTGATAAGTAAACTCCCACGTATTTTATATTGTCTATAGTTATTTTAAACTCTCCACCTCTTTCTTAAGACTAAACTAAGGGTGAGACCTTTTGACTGAGTCCAAATTTTACAGAACAACTCCTTTTAGTGAGTGAATCTGTTCCGTGAAGCTTGGATTTAGTCAAAGGGCCACTCTTGAGGACCTAGAGGACCACATGTGGCCTCTACACTGGTTCCCTAGCCCTGGTCTAGACAACCAACAAAGCAAGAACCAAACTGATTTTCAGTTTGCTACTTCCTAGCCCATGCTGAAATCATGCCTCCAGCTGGCCCCAGCACTCCTGCTTGGACACCATCTAGTCCAATTTGAGACAGCACATGAAAGAGGTAGAACTTGGACACAGGTTTTCTGATTTCAGAGATAATTATATTTCCATTGTAGCACATCTCACCCCCAGAATCACATTTCAGACATGGGGACTGTTTTTATTCAGCCACTTCAGTAATGTCCCATTCAAGGTTTTCTTGGCAGAGATACTGATTTGTCATTTCTTTCACCAACTCATTTTTACAGATGAAGAAACTGTGGCAAACACGGTTAAATGTCTTGCCCAGGGTCACACAGTTAATAAATGTCTGAAGCTGGATTTGAACTCAGAAAGATAAATTTTCCTGACTTTAGGCCTGACATTCTATCGAGTGCATCGCCTAGCTACCAGACCTGGTGGGGAGAAGGGGGGAGGGTGAACCTCTATATAAATATAAAGAGTCAGAAAAAGAAAGATAGCATTCAGTTGTGAGAATAGGAGTACAGGAAGACTGATAATCAACTAAGTGTTATCTAAGGACTATTCAACTGTAAGAAAAAAAAACATTGAAATCAGAAAAATGTTAACCATAGTACTCCAGGAAGCAAAGGTGGAGAATATCTGGGAAAAGAGCATACCTGTGTGTTCAGCTTGTGTATAAAAGTCTCAGGCTTGAACCTGAGAGTTTCAGAATCCATAGAAAAGCGTTCCAATTCATGAACCAACCCAAGTGAAAAGCAAAAGCATCTAAAGCAGAAATGGTTTTGGAAGTATCTCCAGTGTTGTTCACAGTAATATGAATATGCAAGTGTGCATACACATTTTCACATTCTACCAGCATGGCACCCAAAACCCAGAACAAGGTATTCCCATTTTCATAACAATTGTGTACAATTTCAGCTCAAAATCACTACAAATTATTACTCAGAGATTGTCCTACTAGACCAATAGACTAAAATTATCCTTTGGAAATTTCCACAGAGAACCAGAAAAAGATCTGACTTCCTCCCAGAACACTAACCTAGGACTGGTCAATTACCTGAACTGGGGTTGTTTTGTAGGAAAACATGCTTGAGAAACATGACCAAGGCACATGAACCTCCAGGGCAGGAGCCAAACAAAAGGGGCTATCACAATCCTTCATGAAAATGTCTCAGTTGATATTACTTAAATGATGATGCAGTAGTAACATCTGTACCTGATTTGCATGCAATGCTGGAACAGATATTTCTCTAAGGTTGCTTTCCATCAACCAAGCTACAATAGAATATTAAGGCTGTGAAAGGCCTTGTCTCCCATAACAGGTGAATCCTTGTGCAAAGGAGAGAAAGGGTAACTGAAATGAGGGGAGTCATCTGTGGGGTTTTTGTTCCCACCCACCAGAAATAGAGCAAACAGGGAAAAGGGTGATATTTTCATAGTGTGCCCCACCTTTAAGCTGTCCGTCTTGTCGAAAACTAAGAACTGCCATGAATAAAGTTTCTTTTTTTTTCCTTTATCACTTAAAGATCTGAATATTGCTCACCACTAGCTTGTCAACTTTCTTCCTTGTAGCTCTGTGATGTAAAAAAGAGAGAATATCCAGACCACACATCCTTTGAACATAGTTCAAAGCCACCCCCCCCCCCACCCTTTGCAGCGTAATAGCTGCCACATCAAAAATACAGCCGATTCCAAACCTCAATCTGGCCACCACAAATGGCAGATAGGTATCCTAGGAAGTCCCCTTCTCATTCAGGCATATGTGAAATTCTGAAGGTGAGACTTTCTCCCAGACATCCAAAGGGAATCAACCTTGGACCTGAAATGGGAAGAGTAAGGACCTTTATAAAGGTTAACCAACCTTGTTTTAAGTGTCAGTTCTGCCACTAATTAAGTGGGTGACTTTGGATGAGTCATATCACTTTATCATATCTCTTGTATTCAAGCACTGCACTAGGTTCCAGGGAGAGGAAAACACAAAAACAAAACAATTCTTGACCTCAAAAATCTTATATTCTTCTACGGGGAAACATATTTGCATTTTGTGTTCTACTATGATTATGGCCTCATTTTCCTCTTCTGTAAAGTAAGGGGGTTGGACTAGATCATGCATTCTTACCCTTTTTTCTGGTGTAGATCCCTTTGGTACTCTGGTGAAGTCTGTAGACCTCTTCTCAGAATGATATTCTTCAATGCATAAAATAAAATTCATAGGATTACAAAGGAAGTCACTTATCAAAATTTAAAAAAAACAAGTTCACAGATCTCGGGTTAAGAACCCCTAAAATAAATTATCTCAAAGGCACTTTCCAGTTCTTTTCATCCGGTGACCAGGGTTGTTAAGAATGCCAAGTCTTTATTGATAGACAGTCTGATTTCTACCAAAACTTATCCTATCATGTGGTATTTAAAATAGTTCCTTAAGTTGTCTAGTCCTCCTTGTGTCTTTTCATAAGATGCCCCTGATGGGAGGCCTTGCTTGAGCTATGCAAAAATACTGATTTCAAATGTCTCTCCTACCCTCCTTCCTGGCTCCAGGCCCTGCACTGTGCCACCTAGCTGCCCTTAAGAGAGCTGTAAGGTAAATATATTATACTGTTTCACATTACTCACCCTCACACAGTCCATGCTTCAGATATACCACTCTGCTTGCCCTTTCCTGCACACAGCATTATGTATTCCAACTCCAAGTCTATGCATAGCCCATCTTCCATGCCTGGAATAATCTTCCATTTCTCCTTTCCCCCTAAGACCCCTAATTCCCCTCAGGGCTTAGTTTAGGTGCCACTTGAGATCTTTACTAATTCCCAGCTGTTACTGTTCTTGCCACCTCCACCAAAAAATTTACTCAGTATTAGATATATAACATATAGACATAATAAAATAAATATATTCATAATAAAATGAATTGTAAAATATAAATATATTATCTTATATACCTATGTAAAATATGGGAAATAAGTAGAATGTAAAATTTTTTAGGTCAAATTTTGTTTCATTTTTGTCTTTTTTCACTCAGCATCTAGCCAGGTACCTTCAACACAATAGATGCTTAATAAATGCCTCTGTCTTTGGAGAAACATGGTTCAATAGTGAATTGATGGCCCAGTCCTGACTCTGACTGTCAAGAGCAGGATATGTGATCCAAATCATACATGATGCTCTTAGCAGGATTTTCTTTTCTTCCTGTGGATTTCTAACACATTGGATGAAATATGACCAGGTTAAACTCGAGAGAAATTTCAGCTAGATTCAGCAAGCTGTAGCTGAATCTGTCAAATCATGAGGACTGAAACTCCTGTGTAGTCAAGAGCACACACAGAATAATTGTTCAGCTCCATCCCTGGCACTCTCAGTTCCCTCCCCATGTTCCTAATTTCCTGCAATAATATTACACCCATGAACAAGCCAAGCCTTTGGATTTGATTCAGTGGAGCAAAATCTGCCAAGAGCAGACAGGTTTCAAGTTTTTTGTATATTTAAAAAACATTGACTCAGTCCCAATTCCAAGATAGATTTTGCAAAGACTTCATTTTTACCCAAAACTACAGCTAAAGTGAATGTACCACACCACTGAGAGAAGATATCAGGATAAATGTATTTTTTTATTTCTCATTTTTATTCATCCCTTGTCTTTCTTTCCTAATCCACATTATGCAAGTAGGGCACAAATTTTTCTCTACCCTGAGAACCTATAAAAAACATTAATCATTTTTTATATTTCCAAGACAGCATGGTGCAAGAGAAATGGAGCTGGGTTTGGAGTCAGAAGACCTGGGTGTAAACCTCTGCTCTGCTACTTATTAGCTGTGTAAATTTGGATGGGTCATTTCAATGGTTTAAACCTGTTTCCTTATCTATAAAAACCTGGGGGGAGTTACCTTAATGGCCTCTTTGCCTTTCAGCTTAAAATCATAGTTCCCAATGTTGAAATTCTGAAATATACCCGATCTTGTCCAAATGGTTGCCTTGTTGTTTCTTTCAGAATATTCACATTCTGTGGATGATAAAAACATTCTAAGAGTCTTGGAGCTCCTTGAGAGCCTATAGTCTATTTGCTGGTAACAAGCCTTTTACCTTTTGGGGTAAATTGGATTTCCAGACACAGCTGGTTGTCATTCAGAGACTGGTTCGGTGGATCAAGCAGGATACTATGGTTTTCAATCAAAAATGAGGTGTGGCTATAAAGTACCAAAAGTGATTTTCTGTTGTGGTTCCCCAACTGACCCTGGAGGCAGTTCATTAATTTGTCTATTCAACAAGAATTTATTGTATTTATACAATTGTTTGTATATATTGTAAAATATGTTGTAAGTATTTCTATTACACTTCCTGTGAGCAGTGCCGTCAGGCAGCACAGTATAGTGATTACTTGGGTTCAAATCTCACCCCTGACCGTCACAGTATAACCCTGGGAAAATCACTTAAACTTAAAGAGCCTCAGACAACTCCCAGGACTTATCTAATTAGTCATAAATTAATTACAGCCTTTGTGGATGGATGGCATTTCCACCACAGGAGTTCCACCAGGCTGATAAAAATCATAAATTCTTCACTGACATATTGGGCTGAATAGTAGGACAGATATTAAGGAAAATAAGCCCGTCTTTATAGAGTTTACAGTATATTCGGGGCAACATGGCACAGACATGGATAAAAATAATTCAAATTGGAATATGATAAGTATATAGGAGGATGAGAAAGCAATCAGATACAACAGAAATGTCTTCCTCATTGAGGAAGTTTTCTTGAATTAGGGGGCACTTGAAATGGGCCTTGAAAAGATCCAAAGCAGTGTGACCAGAAGCATAAATTTGCATAAAATACGGAGATGAATTACTCAGTCTTTAGCCTCCCTAAATTATTCCCCTCTTAGGAATATAAACTTCTTGAAGACAGGGACTTTTTATTTTGGTCTTTGTATCTATGTACATCCCACCATCCTTTGGATATACCAAAAAATAATAATAAATGGGGATTTGGTAACATCTCACCCTTATAAATGGTTTGGGAAAGGAGTTTGGCATTCACTTCACTAATGTTTTAAAAAGCCTACCAGGCAGCGTACTAGGGCTATGGAGTTACAAAAACAAAACCATACTTGACCTCAGAGAGCTTACATTCTACTGGGAGCCAGAAAACATAGATACACATATCAATATTAAATATATATATATATACACAAGAAGAGAGAAATTGGATATCAAAAATGTTTCCCAGGTAGACATATACCCTATTTTTATGTAGGGCAAGCACAAATTGTCTCAGAGTTGAATTATGTTAAGGAAAAAAAGCGTTTGAAGAATCATTTATTTCTTTGACCTCCTCCAGACTCATTTTTTTTTTATCAGATTAATGTCTAAGACAAAAACTTGAAACCAGGCCTGGTGGCTGGTTCTCGAATTGGAGTCAGCTGATCTCCTAAAGCCAGTGTTAAGTTATTCTTTCTTTTCTCTGTACATAATGTACTATACTGTGCTGCTATTGTGGTTTCAATACATGGAGAACATTTCAAATGTTCCCAATGTTTTCAATTTAGATTTGCACAATCACAGAAATCAGAGATGGAAAGACTAGGATTCTTCCTCTTAAAATGTACTCTCGTCTTTGGTCTAGGCTTGTTTTTACTCTTCTGACTAATGAAACTTCAAAAATAGCCCTTTGGGAAACCACTCCCCATGGCTGGATTTTTTTAAAGTCCTTTAAATATCATACCAATTGTCCCTTGATTGGCTTCCCCCCAGAATTTGATTCTGCTGCTCACTCCTCTCCTCCTGGATATTCTCTGAGTTTTTACGATGCTTCTTCTGTCACACTATCACACTCCCTCACTTGGGGGCGGGGAATTCTCCATGACTCCGGCCTCAGTCCTGTCTTCTTCTCTGTAAATTTTCAGTAACTTCATCAGCTTCCAAGAACTTATTTCTATTATTTATATCTGTATTGATCCATAGATCATTGTATCCAGCCCCAGTCTCTGTCCTAAGCTCACCAACTTCCTACAGGATATTTCAAACTGGATGCCCCAAGAGATATCTCAAACACAGTATGCCCACATAGTGCTCAATCCACCCTCTCTCAGTGTCTCTGTTTCTGTTTGCAAAAACCACCATTCTTCTACGTTAATAGATCTGGTGTATCTCCCAGGTTAATAACTCAGCATTATCTTCGAATCCTCACTGTTCCTCATCCCATATTTCAATCAATTGCCAAATCCCATTTCTGCTTCCACAAATCTCTCACATCCAGCACCTTCTCTCTATACTGTCTCCCACGGCCATCACCTTAGTTCAAATCCTAATCACCTCTCACCTAGCAATAAGCTCATACTTAATTGGTCAGTCTCAGGTTATCCCACTCCAATTCATTCTCCAAACACGTGCTAAATTGAATTTTCTCAAACATAGAAATGATTTTGTCATTCTCTTACTCAACAAACTCCAGTGACTCCTTGCACAATATGAATACCTCTCTTTGGATTTGACAGCCCTTCTCAACCAGAACCCAACTGATTTCCAGAGTCATTACACATTACTTTCCTTCCTATATACTATGGTCCATATCAACAGAACTCCCTTCTGTTTGTCACACTCATTACTCCATGCCTTTCCAATTGTCAGACCCCAAGCCTAGAATGCTCTCTCTCCTCATCTCTACCTTACAGAATCTCTCACTTTTTTCAAGATGTAACTCACACACACCTTCTCCAAAAATTTTTCCTGATTGCCCAAGCTATTTTAACCCTTCCTTCCTATCTACCTTTCATTAATTTTGTATTGATTATGTACATATTTATTTTTAAAACTATTTATGTATGTGCATCTGTACTCATTATCTCCCTGTGGAATATAAGTTCCTTGAAGGTAAGGATTATTTTATTTTTAAAATTTGTATCCCTGGAGCTGAGCACAAAGCAGGTGTTTAACTGATGCTTGCTGACTGACTGATTTACCCTGGAATGATAACAACCCCTTCTACTCCTTTCAGTATTATACTTTTAATCTGCCCATGATTATGTTATGCCCATATACCAGCAACAGTATTGGATATCATCAAAACTGATTCATCTCTATTGCCCCCAAATTACTCAATTGTGCACACCCTTTGACCCAACAATAGACCTCTATCCCAAAAAAATCAGAAAAAGAGGGAAAGGATACCTAGATACAAAAATATTTATAGCCGTTCTCATGGTAGCAAAGAAGTAGAAACTAGGTGAAAACCCATGATTGGAAGAATTGCTAAAAAATTAATGTAATGGAATACTATTATGTTGTAAGAAATGATGATAGCATGGTTTCAGAGAAACCTGGAAAGACTTGGAGGAACTGATACAGAATGAAACAACAGTTTTTAAGTTGATATAATAACAACACTGTAAAAATTAACAATTAGATTTAAGAACTGCTGTCAAAATAGCAACCAACCATGATTCCAGAAACATGCTACCCATTGCCTAAGACTCGAGGTGCAGAAGGAGACATATGTTTTTTGCCACGGTCAATTCAGGAATTTATTTTGCTTGAACACGCATACTTCTTACAGAGGTTTTGTTTTTCTTTTTTTCTGATGAAGGGAATGTGAGTAGGGGAGTTTTTTTTTTTAATTCTTCCATCTGTTTCCTCATTGTTCATTGAGATCTCCATTCAAGCAATAGACACACGGAAAGCTCAGGGCCACTACCTCTTACATAGGCAGCTTCGTTGTTCACTCAACTCCTCGTGACCCCTTTTGGAGTTTTCTTGGAGTAGATTCACCATTTCCTTCTCTAACTCATTTTACAGATAAGGAAATTGAAGCAAACAAGGGTAAGTGACTTGCCCAGGGTCACACAGGGTCTGAGGCGGGATTTGGACTCAGGAAGATGAGTCTTCCTGACTCCAAAACTGACATTCTACCCATTCTAAATGCACCAACCAGCTACTCAATAGGCAATGTTTTTTACTATTATTGTTGTATTATTTCAGTTGCGTCAAACTCTCAGTGACCGTATTTCGGGTTTTCTTAGCCAGAGGCTGACTGGATTTCAACTCACCTTGGCGCATATCTTCAAGACATGTTTACATTAGAGTATTATAATCATAGTCATGTATACATTCTTTCTTTAGTGATGTTTCATATATTTAGCTTATGGAATAGACTGTTAGAAAATACTAACATGTTTCAGATACTCATATTCTTGTCTTTGATCTTTTATAGAATTTTATTTTATAATATGAACAATGTTAACTCAATTATGGTTAACTTTAAAATTTTAAACAATCAGTTTCTAATCACACAATAATTATTTTTAAAAATTTATTTCAAAGTTACTGCAACATTCAACCTCTATTTTAGACTCTTTCATTAAATGCAACTAAGCTGAGGATCCTGGGCAGACTACCTTGTAATGTTAGCTTGCTTTTCATATATATGTATTTTCTCTCCTGTTGGATTAAAAGTTCAAGTGAGGACAGGGACTATATTTTTATACCTCCCATCATGCCTAAGGCTGGTGCTTCTTATTAGCTGCATAATAGGTCTTTAAAAAACACTAGTTGGTTGACAGATGGTTGGATGGATAGATGGATGGACAGATGGATGGAAGAATGGATAGAAGGATAGAGAAATGTAAAAATTTGGCACCCCATGTCTATTTTCCAGTTCAAACAAAGAAAAACTAAACATTGAAGGACAAAATATATTTATTCATTTTCCTTTTGTTAAAAAAATAAATCTATAATTCTTTGAATGAAAACATTCACTTGGGAGCTTAGTTCAAGAAAAATATGCACAAATCCAAAATTCAGCAATCCCAAAGAATTGGGTGTATTTGTCTCATTCCAAAACAGTTTCATTGTCAGCTGTTGGACCCCACAGTCTGAGAATTAATCAATCAGTTCCCACCAGAAAGGAACGAAGACACATTTGTTGAAGTTTTAGTGGAAATTTTAAAAGAAAATAATTGGACTACATTTCTGTGAACAAATAATCCAGAAATACTAGATTGAAGAAAACTGACAAAATCAAGATTTTTAGCTCTTTTTGTCAGAAATATGTTAAAGCTACTGCCTAGTACCAAGGAAATATTTTCAAATTTGGATATTTCATGAAAGAAGAATAGATAATCTGCTTGTATCATGTAAGTATAACTAACAGCGTCTTACATTTAGAAAGTCTGGTGGCAAATGAACTTGGTTTTTCAGAGACCTTGACAGGAATTCAATGTTGAGCCCTGCAAAGGAAGAAGAGAAGGAAGACCTACCAGGCCTAGTGATGGTTACCCTCAACTTGGATACCATATGTGCCTTTTCCCCAATGTGTAGCTTACTTCCAGCTTATTTCCTCCTTGTCTCCAAGCTGTGGTTTAAGTAAGTCTTCATTATAAGAACATCTATTTATGCAAAAGGTTAATTACCTTTAAGATTTAAAGATTTATTTTCTGATATTACTTGCCTGACATTCCTTGGAAAAAATTTAATGGATAGGAAAAAATTAGGGTTTACACTGGAAAACATTTTTTTCAAACAAGTTGGCTGGTTCGATGAGTCTGGAATTTGGAAATAGACAGGAATTTGATTTAATTTCTTTTCACTTTGACTCTTTATTGAGTGACTCTAGTTAGCTAAGGGAATCAGAGAGTGATTGATTGTGCACTCAAAAAAAGGCAACTGCACAGAGTCCACTGATTGCAAAGGAAAAGATACTAATCTACTCAATGAGTATTTATTAAGCTCCTACCATGTGCCAGGTGCCAAGCCAGCCAATAGAAATGAAAATATAAAAGTGAAATAGTCCCAGCCTTTAAGAAGCTTATACTATCAGGAAGAGAGACAAAGAGAGTCATTTGGAAGGTAAGTCAATCAAGTCAATTCAATTAAGCTCAATAACTATTAACCACCTATTAAATGAAATGCAGAGTGGTAGGCAATGAAATAAACTGGTCTTGGCTTTGTAGGTACCTCACTTTAACCAAATGAGTTAAGCAACCTCACCTAACGATCCTACAAAAGAATTTATTTAACAAATAAAATAGGATGCAAGAAAAACACATCCTTTGGAAATGCTACTGTATGAAAAGAAAAATGTGATCTCTTCCCCTAAAACCTTGGTAATAAAATAAAAAGCTCCTAAACGATGGAATCTATGTATTTGAAGAAAACAACTAGCCTCTATTAAGACATGTCATTTGCAAATTAATATCTCAGAAACTGATGTGAAAATTGTTCCACTTTCTGAAAAGAACTGAATAAAACTAAAATTTATGAATATCCTCAGCCCCAGAAATGACACATAAAAGGATAACCCCATTTAAAACTCCATTAAACAAGCTTATGAAAGATGAGAACATCTTAGTTTGCTGATAAAGGGCCTCCCTTGAGTCAGAAAGCTCCATTTGAATCTTCTATCCAACAGAGATTTCATCATGAGTAAGTCACTTACCTGTTCAATGTCCCTGGACAACTTGCTAAAGCAAGGAACCTTGACCTAAGACCTGTGAATGTCTTATTGCTGTTGTTTAACATTGTGGTAACTGTGTTCCACTATGTTTCCTTTCTAGTCATTGGTGAACTTATTTTATGCATTTAAAAAGATGGGATCCATTAGATGCACAAGACTACTCAAGGGTCCATGAAGGGGATGGGACTATGCTAAGCACTTTACAAAAAATTATCTCATTTCATCCTCACAATAACTCTAGGTTATAGTTACTATTACTATCCCCATTTTACAGATGAGGAACCTGAGGCAAATAGAAGTCAAGACTTGTCTAGGATCACACAGCTAGTAAGCATCTGAGATCACATTTGAACTCAGGTATTCCTGATTTCAAATCCCTCACTCTATCTGCTGCACTGCCTATCTGCCTGTCAATGACATCCAAAAGTCTAAGAATTCCTGCGTATATTGGATAAGTTGCCAATCTGCTATGCCAAAGGGAACTCCATACTTGGAGTTCCATGATCAAGATAATCATGCATCTAAACCACCTTAAAAATAATCTGAAAAGATGCATTTAGAATTTCCTAAACCATATGGTCAGTGTCCACATGGTTGGTTGGTTGGTTGGTTGATTGGTTGGTTGGTTGGTTGGTTGATTGGTTGGTTGGTTGGTTGGTTTGGTTGGTTGGTTGGTTGGTTGGTTGATTGGTTGGTTGGTTGGTTGGTTGATTGGTTGGTTGGTTGGTTGGTTTGGTTGGTTGGTTGGTTGATTGGTTGCTTGGTTGCTTGGTTGCTTGGTTGGTTGGTTGATTGGTTAGTTGGTTGGTTGGTTGGTTGATTGGTTGGTTGGTTGGTTGATTGGTTGGTTGGTTGGTTGGTTGATTGGTTGCTTGGTTGGTTGGTTGATTGGTTAGTTGGTTGGTTGGTTGATTGGTTGATTGATTGGTTGGTTGGTTGACTGATTGGTTGGTTGATTGGTTGCTTGGTTGGTTGGTTGATTGGTTAGTTGGTTGGTTGATTGATTGGTTGATTGGTTGGTTGGTTGGTTGACTGATTGGTTGGTTGATTGGTTGCTTGGTTGGTTGGTTGATTGGTTAGTTGGTTGGTTGGTTGATTGGTTGATTGATTGGTTGGTTGGTTGACTGATTGGTTGGTTGATTGGTTGCTTGGTTGGTTGGTTGATTGGTTAGTTGGTTGGTTGATTGATTGGTTGATTGGTTGGTTGGTTGGTTGACTGATTGGTTGGTTGATTGGTTGCTTGGTTGGTTGGTTGATTGGTTAGTTGGTTGGTTGGTTGATTGGTTGGTTGGTTGGTTGGTTGATTGGTTGGTTGGTTGGTTGGTTGACTGATTGGTTGGTTGATTGGTTGCTTGGTTGGTTGGTTGATTGGTTAGTTGGTTGGTTGGTTGATTGGTTGGTTGGTTGGTTGGTTGATTGGTTGGTTGGTTGGTTGATTGGTTGGTTGGTTGGTTGATTGGTTAGTTGGTTGGTTGGTTGGTTGATTGGTTAGTTGATTGGTTGGTTGGTTGGTTGACTGATTGGTTGGTTGATTGGTTGCTTGGTTGGTTGGTTGATTGGTTAGTTGATTGGTTGGTTGGTTGGTTGATTGGTTGGTTGGTTGGTTGATTGGTTGGTTGGTTGGTTGGTTGGTTGATTGTTGTCCTTCATTCTTGAAGAGGATCAAAATGACATCACCATGATAAAGTGAAATTTCAGTGTGTCCGACTGTGGCTGATAAGACCAATATGAGCTCAGAATGCTCTACCATAAGTTGGGCACAAATAGTCCACATGAATTCTGGGATGGATACCCCAAATGTGCACATCCTACATTTACTTTGTGCTGTGTCAATTCTGCTTTGCTCATAGAGCACAGCACCCTTTCTGATATGGGCACTCCATGCTGAGTGGTCCTGTGCCAGTATCTCCCATGATGCACAGTCAAATTCAAACTTCCTAAGAGAGATCTTGAGAGTGTCTTTGTATCGCTTCTTCTGACCACCATGTGATCACCTGCCCCATGTGAGTTCTCCATAAAATAGTCTTTTTGGCAAGCGTACGTTTTGCATTCAAATAACATAGCCAGCCCATCGGAGTTGTGCTCTCTGAAGCATAGTTTGAATGCCTGGCAGTCCAGCTTGAGCAAGGACTTCAGTGTATAGTACCTGATCCTGCCAGGTGATCCTCAGAATCTTCTTAAGACAGTTCAAATGGAAGCGATTCAGTTTGCTGGCATGGCACCAGTAAACTGTCCATATTTCACAAGCATATAACAATGAGGCCAGCACAACGGCTCTGTAGACCTTCAGTTTGGTAGTCAGTCTAATACCTCTTTTCTCCCAAACTTTTCTTTGGAGCCTCCCAAACACTGAGCTAGCTCTGGCAATGAGTGCATTAACCTCATTGTCAATGTGTACATCCCTGGAAAGTATGCTACTAAGGTAAATGGACTTATCCAAAGCATTCAGAACTTCTCCATTTGTTGTAACCAACTGTGTTTTCTTGGTGTAAAATTATTAAGCCAAAATTAGCACAGACAGCAAAGAATTGATCCATACTCTGTTGCATCTCAGATTCAGAAGCTGGATTGAGTGCACAAATATCTGCAAACAGAAAATCATGCACCAACACTCCCTCCACTTTGGTCTTGATTTGTAGCCTTTTCAAATTGAGGAACGTATTACCATCAGTATGGTAGTTGACCTTCATGCCATGTTCATCCTCACTGAAAGCATTTGACAACATGGCTGAAAACATCATGCTAAAAAACTCTGGGAGCAAGCACACAGCCCTGTTTCACTCCATTGGTGAGTGAAAAGGCACAAGAGCATTGTTCACTATTCAGAACCCGAGCAAACATGCCATCATGAAATTGACATACAATATTGATGAACTTCTTTGGGCAACCAAATTTTGACATAATTTTCCACAAGCCCTCACAACTAATGATGTCAAAGGCCTTAGTCAGATCTACAGATGTTGTGTAGAGACTTCTGTTCTGCTCCTAGCATTTCTCCTGGAGTTGTTGGACAGCAAACATCATATCAACTGTTCCTCAGCCCTTTCTGAAGCCACACTGGCTCTCAGGTATATGACCATCTTCCAGGTGAAGGATCAGCCTAGTAAGGAGAACTCTAGCAAGAATATTGCCAGCAATGGCTAAGAGAGAGAGCCCCCTGTGATTGTCACAGGAAATCTATTCCCTTTACCTTTATAGAGATGGACAATGGAGGCATCCTTGAACTCCTGGGGTGTAACCTCCTCTTGCCATATAACCTAGAAAATTTCAATCAGCTTTTGTATGAGCAATGGTCCCCCTACCTTGCAGATCTCAGCTGGAATAGAATCAGCACCAGGTGCTTTGCCACATGAAAGGAGCCTAATGGCCCTCCAAACCTCCTTTTCAGTTGGAAGTTTAGCTAAAGAAGGATTTCAACCTGAGGTAAATGATCAAGGGCTTCAGCATTATTGATGATGGTCTATTGAGAACACTTCTAGGAAGTGTTCATCTCTCTAGGATCATGTCCTTATCATTAACCAATGTGGATCCATCAGCACTGAGTAGCTGTGATACACCATAGGTTTTTGGTCCATAAATAGTTTTCAGGAAATCATAAAAGTGCTTTGGATTGTTACTATCAGCATAAAATTGAATTTCCTCTGCCTTCTTACTGAGCCAGGAATCCTGCATCTCTCTAAGCTTTGCTTGTGCTTTGCTTTTGATGGAATTAAATGCTGTCTTCTTAAAAGTGGATGAACTATCCTGCTGGTATATCCTATGAAGTTATTGTTTTTCATTTAGCAGTTTCTGAATTTCCCCATCATTTTCATCAAGCAAGTCTTGGTGGTGGCGAGTTTTCTGACCTAGATGAGCAAGTGAAGTGCTGTACAACAAATCTCCAAGAGCTGCCCACTCCTTTTCTGCTCTACTGTTGCCAACTATGTGTTGACTCAACTTTCTCTCCAAGTTAGCAACTAACTGTTCACACTCAGAGAAGAGTTCTAATTTGTTGACATTAATTCTTCTGGTAGTCATGTTGCCTTGGTGGCTCCACTTTTGATGAATGTGTACATTTAGCTTGGCAAGGATAAGTCTATGATCAGTACAGCACCCTGCACCACACATTGCCTTTGTCACTCTCACATCTTGTCTGTCTCTTCTCTTTATGATCACATAATCTATCAGATGCCAGTGTTTGCTGCGAGGGTACATCCATGAAGTTTTATTGTATTTAGGTAAATGGAAGGCAATGTTGCTGATGAGAAGGTCATGTGATAAACAAGTCTTCAGCAGTAAATGACCACTGCTGCTGCTGTTTCCAACTCCATTCCTCCCTAGGACTCCTTGTCAAGTCTGGTAGTCTGACCCTGCTCTAACATTAAAGTCACCCAGAATTATAAGCTTCTCCCCTTTTGGCACATTGATGATAAGGGTCTCTAGGTCTTCATAAAACTTTTCTTTGACTTCATCAGGGTTCATCATGGTGGGAGCACAGGCACTGATGATAGTGGCATAGCATTTTCCTATGAATGGCAATCCCATTGTCATGAGTCAGTCATTCACTCCTTTGGGCAGGCATGCCAGCTTGCTGATTAGACTAGTTTAGATTGCTAAAACCATGCCAGCTTCATGGCGCTCTCCTTCAATGCACTCACTCCAGAAAAAGGTGTATCCAGTTCCAACTTCAGTAAGCTGTCTTTCATTTACCAACTTTATTTCACTCAGGGCTGCTATTTGGATGTGATAACTGTTGAGTTCTCTTGCAACAAGAGCAGTTTGTCTTTCAGGTCTACTGGATTTTGTGTTGTCTATTAGTATGCACATGTTCCATGAGCCAATGGTGAGTGGAATCATCTTCACAGATATTTTTGTGTATTTTGTACAGTTTTTTGTGTTTTGACTGCATAGCAGGATTCCCTGCCTGCTGTGGCAATCAGACCAGGGTTGGTTAAGCAGACAATGTCTAGGACCTTTTCTAGCCCCCTTCCTCACACCAAGAGGTGAGCAGTGCAATCCTTTAAAGGCTGGTCAGACAGGAGGCTGCTGTGTCCCACTGCTGCCTTCCAGTGAGAAATGACCCTGTGTCCTGGGCCACCTGCATGAAAGGTTGTGACTACAGCTCCCAGTGTATCCGCACCTGCTGCTTCATTACTTGCCTGCCACCACAGGACTTTGAGACATAATAGTGAAATGGTATGGGTGATGTCTTTTGATTCATGCATAAATTGGATTTAAGTAAGGCAGAGTTGCACAAAGTCGTCAGCCTCATTCTCTCCTTCTGAGTTGTCATAGTCCAGTGGCAGAACAGAGTCAAGACCTCTGGCGATGGCTCAGGATGCAGTGGATGACCTTGGTGTCTTCGGTGTCTAACAAAGCTCTAAGCGCTCCACATCACCTGCTTCATCTGCCTTCATGGCCATTGGAACAAATTGTTCTCATTTGCCCATTCCACCAGAGGAAGTCTTCACATGCTTGGGATAGACATCCTCCTAACCCATCAATGGGTTTGAGAACCCTTGATTACCCTCAACCTGGTTTGGCCCGTCTGCTGAAACGGTTTACCGGGATGTGGCCACTGCAAATGCTGCAGCTTCTTGGAGCCACAGATGAGAGTTAGGTGGAACAGGTGGATACCAAAGGTGGAAAGAGCCCTGAAAAGGGCTCAGTAGCCATCACACCAAAGGTGCTGGTCCTCCCTGAGCACACCCTACACTCCTCAGTGTCCACATAAGCATGAACTAAATCACTGGAATGTCAAAGTCATGGGATACTAAGGTTGAGGAGGATTTCCAAAAGGTCATGAATTTCCACCTTTTCATTCATGCAGCCTTCTGTTAACCTCAAAACTGCTGCCCACTTGAAATGGAGTTTCCAGGCCAATATTTGAGTCTGACCAGAAGAGAAGACCCATATTCAGCAAGCTACAGTGGAATTCCTGGGGCTAAGAACAGAAGAGTCTACCACAGGAGGCCACAAAAATATGACTGATTCTAGCTCTCTTCATACCCCACCCTTAACATGCAAATAAAGCATAGCTCAAGTGCAGAAGGATGGATAATCCCAAAGCCAAACTAGGTAAGAGAGAGCTTCTCATGGGAGTTTCCATCAAACTAAGTGAGCCAGCCACTCAGTACTTGAAACTAACAATCAGCTGTATAGAGGGAAAATAAAGGGTTGTGCTATTTGTCAGACAACACCGCCTTAGACATCAGATCAGGGAAAATGTAGATTTGGCATGGCTGGAGGACTGGAGGTCACAAGTGAGTGAGTGTCTCTGGAAAGGAAAAGACAAAAAGCAACAGAATTCCTAAATTTGTTCATTTGCAGAATCTCAGAGCTGGAGCAAACTTAGGAAGCCATCTAGTCCCACTCATACCCAAAGAATAATCATCTCTAGTGTCATTTAATCTCCCCTTGCAGAGTTCCAAACACAGGGAGCTGACCGTCTTTAGAGACACATCGCTGCATTTTAGAATATCTTTATTAAGAAATCTCTCCTTACATAACTGATCTTTAAAAATGGGGTCACAAAGAGTCAGGCATGACTGAAATGATTCAACAGCAATAACCACTTCAGTGCATTGCTCTTAGTTCCTAGGGACTATCAGGTTTTAAGTCTTGGAGATTTAACTCTTCAGCGTCACTCTCATCCATTCTCTCCCCTTTACTCACATGGCCACCTCTCTAAATCTTGCGTGCCATTACAATAGCCTAATTGGTCTCCTGGCATCTAGTATCTCTTCTCTTCTATACATCCTCCACCCAGCTGTCAAATTAACCTTTCTAAAGCATAGGATCATATACCTACCCTCCTCAAGAAAGGCCCTCTACTGTCTGTAGGATAAAATACACTCTTCTCTTAAAGTCTTTCCCTATCTGATTCAAGCTGATCCCAAAACCTAGAATGCTCTCCCTCCTCAACCCTACTCAAATGTTACCTCCTTCAAGAGGCCTTTCCTTCCCCCCTCTCTCTGCTAACGTTCAAAATAACATTTATATATATTTTGTATTTATTTCTCTATGTAATGTTTCTTCCCCTCCTAAATAAAATGTAAGCTCTTTGAAGGCAGAAACATTTTCGTTTGTGACTCTGTATTTCTAGTGTTCACTCCTAGCATTCATTAGATTATAAGCAGGGACTGCCTTTTGCCCCTTTTTGTATCTCTGGCGCTTAGTACTGTGCCTGGAACATAGCAGGCATTTAATAAATGTTTATTGATTGAAGGATAGTACCTGGCAAAATGTATTGCCAATAGTAAGTGCACAATAAATACCTATGAAATTGAATTGAGTTTATAGTATCCAGACAGAACTGAAAGGGACCTTAAGGTGGTCTCATCTGAACCCCTCATTTTGCAAGGGAGAAAGGTAAATCTCAGAAAGATTCAGAGACATTCCAACAGCAATTTTCACAGTGACAAAGCCAGAATTTGAACCAAGATCCTCTTTGCACTATATTATTATACCTTTGCCTTAAGTGGCTGTGAAGAAGACATCAGATTCTTCTTTCCCTTGACAGCCTTTAGGACAATAATGACTATCATTAAGTCCCCAGTATCTCCCAATTTTAGTTTCCCAATGAGACATCCAATTTTGCTTTAGCCTGTCGTTGATGTAGGGGACATTACACACCTCTTCTTTGGTCTCCAGAGACAAATGCCATGAGCTTCATTGTGCTGAAACCCAATCCAAGTTAGCTCTGTCCAAGACAAGATCCCATATGGCTTGCTCTGTGTTGATAGACTTGATTAAGAAAAATTACAAGTTTCATTGGTTAAGACTTGTGAAGAAAAGATAAGCATAAGGTTTTGGCAAGTCCAGCTACAACATCTGGGGCTTCCTCACGCTTGGGAGACATATTAACTAACTCCAAATAGGGTTAAAACAGACAACAGCTTTCATAAGACTGAGCCTGGCCACTCAAGAGAGAAGAAAGAGGGAGGACTTCTTATGTGTAATAGGCGAAAAGGGGCATGAAATCAGTGATGGCTCTTAGAAGACTTTGTAACTCTGGAAAAGTAGTTTGACACTGTGACTCATAGCATTTATTTGCCAAATTAATTCAGTCTGGCTCAGATATGAGTCCTGCCCCATAAGTTAAAAAAAAAAAACACCACCAATATCTAGTGGGAAGGAGTATGGGTTGTTAAAACTCCTGCACTGGCAAATCCCTGCAGAGTCCCTGGTCAAAGTTGGTCAGGTTTGCAAGTAACACTGAAGTGGGACTGATTAGCTATGTATAGACCAAAGAAAGACCTGAAAACTGGCAGCCAATCCACAGGACTAGGTCCAGAGGGTTCACCACCTCTAGCAAAGTCTTTAGAACCAATGTTTTTTTTTTGGTCTTCCCTTATCTGCTCCCATGCCATATTTTTATAGGGTCATACAAGCACAGGTTTAGAATTGCACCAACCTTGGGGAGTATTCCTTTTCAGCTCACCGATGAGAAAACTGAGGCCCACAGAGAGGACATGGCTGACCCAAGGTTACATAAGGAGGAAATAGAAGAACCAAGATGGTCTTCTCTGAAGTTAATTAAAATAAAAAATACCATTACATGTTGATAACGTTGCAATAAGTTTGGCAGGGCAATATTAGTAAATACATGTACAAGTACCAAGTTCAAAAACTACCAGTGATCCTGCACTCTTCCTTTGCACAGCTTCTCCTAAGTAACACAAATGACTTTTTTCTGTCAATAGTTGTGGGGTTGCATGTGTAGAGTGAGGAGAGACTTTAGAGAATGACCAGCCCAATCTTGTCTTTCTGTAAACTGTCTCCTCTAAGTTTTAATAAATTTCTGGACATGGGTTTGAGTCTCAGCTGTACCTTTTCTTACCTGCGTTACCTTGTGCAAATCATTTAATCCAATGGTTCTCTTTTCCTTTATCTGGAAAATGAGGAGTTTGGGACCTACATCTGCCTCAGGACCACCTCCATTGAGTTACATCCATGAAAATAAAATGAAGTTAAAAAGAGACCTTATATGATGGAGATTTTTATGAGACAAAATACATAGTCCATTTGAAAGAAGATGTGTCCCAAAGAGAAAGGAATTCTTGCTACATTGGTAAAGGAGGCCCATCAAAACTTAATTGATAATGACATGGTGGACTCTGAGAAGACTGAAATGCCTATTTCTGGACTTTTCCAAACAAAACATTTCATGCAAGAAAATAGAAATTAGGGACATTTTTATCTGAGGTTTCTGAGGAAAGTCAAAAGAAAGCAAGCCTACAATGAAGCACTGAAAAGGCCAAAACTAGCCAGCAAGATAGAGGCAAGCAAATAAAGTAGCCACAGATGTTGCTGACAGATGGACACACGACATATTTTCAATAAAATCTTGGGCCAAGAGGTTTGGAAGAAAGTAAAAACAATGAGATTCAAGAAAACTTGAACTATGTTTACTAAAACGTCCACCGATATTATTGAGCTCAGTGCTTGCATATGTATTTACTAATATTGTCCAGCCAAACTTATTGAAATAGTATCAACATGCAACAGTATTTTTTATTTTAATAAACATCAAAGTATAAAATGCTAAAAAGAGATAAGGGAGCTGGATGAGATGGCTTCTAAGGTTCTGCCAATTCTAAGTTTATGAAGCTATAAACCCTTTAGCTATGTATTTTGTGACAATCCTCTGGCATAAGGGAATTCCTCCTGGGAGGGTGAAGGATTCCTTTATTTACCCTTGTTTTATAAAAGTGGGTTCAAAGCACCATACTCCCCCATTTTAGGTGCAGCTGTCAATAACTTGAATCCTTGCCAGAGTGCCCAGTTTGTGTATAAGGAGAGGCCTAGAGGTCAGCTAGATATGTCAGAGAAAAAAAATCCTTTAATGAGTTCAGATGCTGTGAATAACATGTAAAACAACAAGGATAAGTTCAATGCAAATATTGCAAGCAATGGGGAAGAAAGGAAAAAGGACCCAGTTTACAAACCAAACACACAGAGACACTAATGTAGATTATAACCCATGTAAAGGTGGTAGTGTGTTGGGAAGAACAAAGAAATGGATCCATTCAGCAGGAAAAGGCTGCCTCATTGGGAAAGTCTGCAATAATAATAGCTGATATTTATGTAAAATTTACAAAGTATTTTATATATATTATTTCTTTTGAAAGCAGCTAAGTAGTGCAATGGACAGAGCACCAGGTGTAGAGTCAAAAAGATCTGTATTCAAATCTGTCCCCAGACATTTACTTACTAGTTTTGTGACCCTGGACAAGGTGCCTTGTTTGCCTCAGTTTCCTCATCGGTAAAATGAGCTGGAGAAGGAAATGACAAATCACTCCAGGATCTTTGGCAAGAAAACCCCAAATGGTGTCATGAAACAATTGGACGCAACTGAAGAATGACTCAGCAACAGTAAATGTTTCATTTGATCCTTACCACAATTCAATGAAGTCATAAGATCATAGATTGAGAGCTACCTTTGAGATCATCTAGTCCAACCCTTCCATTTTATGCTTAAGAAAGGTTCCAGAAAGTGTAATTATCTACCCAAGGTCACACTAGTAGTAACAAAGTGGGAATTTGAACCCAGGCCATCTGCCACCAGGGTCAATGTTCTTTCTACTAGAGTATACTCTAGCAAAGGGAATTGAGAAAACTGAGGATAGGGAAGAGGGTTGGGGGCATGGTCATTTAGAAAGAAGATTTGAAGTCTCCTCTTTCCTAACCATTTCCATGGCTTTTTTTCCTTTACCACAGTGCCTTTCCCAACAGACTAGTGACCTTCTCTTAGGGATTTTAATATTTTGTGGCTATCATCTTTTCAGCACTGGGTCTCCTTGCTATCGTTTACCTTCACTGCATGAATACTCTTTCCAATCCTACGTTTCTTTACTCTATATTTTACATATGTATTTAGATAGCATATAGCCTAGTAAGCAAATCCTCATCATATCTGAATTTTTTTAATTGGAGTCATTCCTCAACTGATAAATAGACAAAGGATAAAAACTGGTAATTTTCAAAAAAAGAAATCCAAACCATCAACAAACTAAAACATAAGAAAACATATTTGTTTAATAATAATTAGGAAATAATTAGGAAATTATTATTAATACTTAATTGATGTTATTTTAACTAACACTAATAATTAGAGAAATGAAAATTTAAGTAATTCAGGTTCATCAGTTGATGAAGTTAAAAAAAGAAAAATGGTAAATATTAAAGGGACATAATAGATGGAACTGTGAATTGGTGCAGTCTTTCTAAAAGCAATCTGTAACTACGCTCAGAGATATACTAAACTACATATACTTTTGCCTCAGCTGTAGTACTACTAGACCTATACTTCAAAGAGTTTAAATAAAGAGGAATAGGACTGATATATACAAATATATTTATAACAACGTTTTTGTGGTGGCAAATATATGGAAAATAAGGAGAAAGGGAAAGAAATCTATCCACTGGGGATTGACCACATTCCCCAAATTAAGAAATATGAATATAATAGAATACTATTGTATTCAGTGAGAAAGGACAAAAGGGATGGTTTCCAATAAACATAGGAAAACACGATGCAAAGTGAAGTGAATAGAACCAGGGAAATGACTTATTCTATGCTAATAACATTGTAAACAACAATTTTGAAATATCTAAGGACTCTGACCAACATATTGGTCAACCCTGACTCCAGAGGACATGCTCCCCACATCTGACATATAGAGGATAGAGTAACTATACAGAATGACACACATTTTTGGATGTAGATAATATGGGGGTTTGTCTTGCTTGACTATATTTGTTATAAAGATTTTTTTTCCAGGGGAGAGTGGAGGGAGAAAGATGGAGGGAAGAAAAGATATGCTTGTTAACTGAAAAAAAGATTATATCAAAAACTATACCATTGGTATGAACCAAAACCCCCCAGAACTAAGTTTAATGTGTGGACCTCAATTTCTTCAACGTTAGCGGAAATGGCTCAACTGTCAAGAAAGTGAGGCCCGAAAGTTGGAGAAAGATCCATGCTTAGAACTGTGGTTTGGGTATCTCTTTAAGAGCTGTTCAGTACCATATCAACCCCCCTTTATGATATCCCGTAGTTGGAGGAAGTAATTGAGTAAGCTACAACTAGGCATTTTTGTGCATGGGAAAGAAACATACTTTTAAATACAGTTGGAAAGATTTCCAGGGCAGGGGTGGGAAGTAATCATAAAGGCATCTAGTAGCTTCTTATTTTAACTAATTATTGGGACTACCTAGTGGTAAACTCAGTATTTTTCTATGCTGCTAATGGATTGGGGGTACTATGAGCACTTTGTGAATTTCAGTTCCCTGAGGCAAAGCCTTCATTGCTCCCATGCAAATTATAGCTCTGGTGACTGGAGTTAAAATTACTAAGGTACAGGGAGAACAGAGTTGAACTGGAGTGCAGGGAACCAAGTTCAAATCTAGACCTCTATTTCCTCATCTACAAAATAAGAAAGTTTGAATAGATGACCTCTAAAGTTCCTTCTTTCTCTAAATCTATATACCTACAATTGGAGTGTATGAGGTGTTCACAGAGGACTAGCACCACTGGTATGGGAGCTTGTCAAATCCTTATCCTACTTTAGTGTCCACCTATTACCCAGTTCTCACCTGTGGCTCCAAGAAACTGTGGCTGTGCAGTGGCCACACCCCAGTAAATCATTTCAGCAGACATTTTCTGTGTTGGAGGGGGTCCTCACACCTTGTCCACTTCACCCTTGACCAAGTATCTCTTCCATAAAATCCCTAACAGATCATCAATCAGTCTTTACACAAATACCTCTGGTGGATAGAGAACCCATTTCCTTCCAAAGCAACCCGTTATGCAGCTTTGGAATGATTCTAAATTTTAGGAAATTTCTCCTTACATCAAGTATAAATTTGCTTCTTTGCAATTCTTGAGAATTCGGCCTCAGCCCATCCCATTCCTGATTCCCCTCTGGGAGAAGATGGCAAGATACAGCACATTTGGTTCTAAGACCACCAACTCTGCATTTAGGCCTTATTAAAGTTCCTCCGCTACTGAGCACAACTTCTTGAAAACATGAAACACATAAGGGGTAATTGCGTATTCAGTAGGAACTCAGCCAGTAACTGGATATACATGTGTCACACAGACACCTCTTCAGAAGGTTGGCCCAAATACATGTCATCTGACTCTTAAGAATATGTGCAGGCTTAATTTGTCATCCACAGTTTTTAAAAAGAAATTACAACAATGCTTGAAAAAACCATCCATTCCCTTAATTCTTCTGAACTTGAGTTGATTTTTAATCTCATTCTAATCTTCTAATCTCATTTGCATCAAAATCTTGATTTTTAATGAAATGTTATCTCTTCCTTCTTCAGTAAAATATGATTTTAGTGGCAATTCAAATACTTTGGGAATTTTGACTAGAAGCATATCAAAACGAGGCACCAATTTCAAGACCTAGAATGCATTTATTTTCTCTTTCCTCACATATGAGGTTATGCAAATCATAGTATTTCTGTTATAATTTGTTATTATGATTATATAATTATATTTTAAATTACATAAATAATAATTCTTCATTGAGTTAGGAACTGGGTCCATGATTTCATTGGCATAGGGAATTGTTGAATGAACAATGTCCCTTTGCCAATGAAGATCGGCATATTCTCTGCAACTTATAAGTCTTAAAGAGTTGCCCTAAGCACTGAAAAATTAAGTTCAATAAACATTTATTAAGCACTTACAATATATCAGGCACTGGGCAAGGCACTGGGGATACAATTAATAAAAAGAAAGATAGTTCCTCCCTCAACAAGCTTACAATCTAAAAGACTTAGGTCGGTGTCCAGAGTCACAAAGGCAGTATGGGTCAGAGGTGAAACTTGAATCTAATCCTTCTGGCACCAACACCAGTTCTCTATCTGCTATGCCAGGGATGACTTTCCATATGTAATAATATTTAATCATTATTAATAAGACCAACTCTCATACACACCCCACTACATATATTAATGCCTCCTTACCTTTATTACTTTCTGTGATTACATCAAACGAGATTGGGGGATGAGGAGGGGAAGCCACCTGCCTTGACCACTACACAAATACAAATTTATATAGGGCACTAATGTTTGTGATACATAGCATATACATTACCTTACCTTAAACTTTATAAGGTAGAAACAGCAAGTGTTTATTACTGATCCCATTTTACAGATAAGGAAAATAAAGCTCAAAGGGTTTAAGTGATTAACTGATTATCAGTTAATAATAAACTGCTAAATTCCATAGGCAAGAAAGTTAGAAGGGATTTTTTTATAGTTCATTGAGTCTGACCTCACTTTACAGATCTTACAACTGAGAATCCCTCCGCTGCTTTCACATATTTTACCATGAAATCATAATTTAGGGGGTCATAATGATTGGTCAGGGTAAAACAGATGCACAAAGAATCAGAATTTTAGAGCTATGGAGGACCTGGAAGAGCAACCAAAAAATGAAACCCAAGGCAGCACCTTGGGTAGCAAACGATCAATCAAATAGCATATCATCAGACATCAAAGGTGGTATCCTTTGTGGGATCCCATGTGCTAGAGGTGTTGAAGAAAGTTTCATGAAGGATTTAAAGTTGTCCTTGACCCATGGATAAGATTTAGACAGTTGTAGAAGAGAAGGGGGATCTAAGAGAGTCCTTTTACTACAAAAATCCCCTCCACAGGGGAGAAGAGAAACCCATACTATCAAGCAGGTCTTTTTTTTCTTCTTTCTTTGTCTCCTTTCTTTCTTTTTTCTTTCTTTTCTTCTTTCCCTTCCTTCTTTCCTCCTTCCCTCCCTTTCTTGCTTTATTTTCTTTCTCTTCTTTTTTCCCCTCTCTTTTCTTTCTCTAATTCTCTCTGCTATCCTGGTTAACAATATTGTAGAGGAAATTTTTCTTTAAAGGAGAAGAAATACATAGAAATCATAGAATGAGCAACAGTTAATTCCAAATATGTGTATAAATCAAGATCACTTACCAGTGAATAAAAGTGCGCTCTGGCAGAGAACTTTTCCTGTGAGGACCATCTATGTTTCCCTGTGTCTCTGTGTATGTCTCTGTCTAGAATTATTTTCTGTCTGCTTCTCTCTGTCCCTCTTCTTTTTCATAAAATATTCTTGACAATGAGGTAATGACTTGTATAGACTTGCAGTATTAAACAGATCTTTGTGTTTTTGTTTTTCTTTCCATCTTCCTCTTTCTATTCTATTTCTCTTTGTGTGTGCCTTTGTCTCTCTCTGTATCTGTCTTTCTCTCCTCTCTCTCTCTCTCTCTCTCTCTCTCTCTCTCTCTCTCTCTCTCTCTCTCTCTCTCTCTCTCTCTCTCTCTCTCTCTCTCCATTCTTTCTTTCCATTAAGTTACTCCAGGCCTCCAGACATTGGAGCAATATGTTTACTTGACCCATCATCACACTTCAGGAGCTGCAGAACCCTCAGAGATAATACTAACCTAATAGTATGATTGATTTCAACTGACTTTATCCATAAATATTTGTATAGACATTTAAAATACAAATAACAGGCTCAGATTCAATCCAGCTCAGACTCTCCTCAACCTCCCCCTCTCTGAACTTGATAAATCTAACCTCAAAATAAACAAGAAAGAGGTTAAGAACGTAAATAAAACTCTGGACAAGGTAAATATGATAGATCTTTGGAGAAAACTGAATGGGAATAGAAAGGAATATACCTTTTTCTCAGTGGTACATGGAACATTTGCAAAAATTGACCATGTACTAGGACATAAAAACCTCACAATCCAGTGCAGAAAGGCAGAGATAATCAATGCATCCTTCTCAGATCATAATGCAATAAAAATTATTTGTAATAAAAGGCCATGGAAAGATAAACAAAAAATCAATTGAAAACTAAATAATCTAATCCTAAAGAAGGAGTGGGTTAAAGAAGAATCATAGAAACAATCAACAACTTCATTCAAGAGAATGACAATAATGAGACAACATACCGAATCTTATGGGATACTGCAAAAGCAGTTCTTAGGGGAAGTTTTATATCTTTGAATGCCTACATAAATAAAATAGAGAAAGAGGAGATCAATGACTTGGGCATGCAGCTGAAAAAGCTAGAAAAAAAAAACAAATTGAAAATCCCCAAGTAAATACCAAATTAGAAATACTGAAAACCAAAGAGAGATTAATAAAATTGAAATTAAGAAAACTATTGAATTAATAAATAAAACCAATAGTTGGTTTTATGAAAAAACTAATAAAATTGATAAACCTTTGGTCAATTTGATTAAAATCAAATTACTAATATTAAAAATGAAAGGGTGAACTCATCTCCAATGAAGAGAAAATTAAAACAATAATTAAAAATTACTTTGCCCAAATTTATGCCCACAAATTCAATAATCTAAATGAGATGGATGAGTATTTTAAAAAAAATACAAATTGCCCAGATTAACAGAAGAGGAAGTTGAATACTTAAACAACCCCATCTCAGAAAAAGAAATTGAACAAGCCATCTATGAACTTCCTAGGAAAAAATCTCCAGGACCAGATGGATTCACAAGTGAATTCTATCAAACCTTTAAAGAACAGTTAATTCCAATACTATATAGACTATTTTTGAAAATTGGGGAACAAGGAGTCCTCCCAAATTCTTTCTATGATACAAATATAGTTTTTATACCCAAACCAGGAAGAGAAAGAACAGAGAAAGAAAATTATAGACCAATTTCTCTAATGAATATAGATGCAAAAATTTTAAATAAGATTTTAGCAAAATGAATACAGCATCTTATCGCAAGAATAATACATTATGATCAGGTAGGATTCATGCCAGGAATGCAGGGCTGGTTCAATATTAGGAAAACTATTAGCATTATTGATCATATCAACAATAAAACTAAGAAAAACCACATGATTAACTCAATAGATGCAGAAAAAGCTTTCAACAAAATACAACACCCATTCCTATTAAAAACACTGGAGAACATAGGATATAAAGGGAACTTTTCATAAAATAATAAGCAGTATCTACCTAAAACCTTCAGCAAGCATTATATGCAATGGGGATAAGCTAGATGCATTTCCAATAAGATCAGGGGTAAAACAAGGATGTCCATTATCACCACTATTATTCAATATGATCCTAGAAATGTTAGCTGTAGCAACTAGACAAGATAAAGAAAATGAAGGGATAAGAATAGCCAAAGAAGAAACTAAGTTATCAATCTTTGCAGATGATATGATGATATACTTAGAGAATACCAGAGACTCAAGTAAAGAAGTGCTTAAAATAATAAACAACTTTGGCAATGTTACAAAATAAACCTGCACAAATCTTCTGCATTCCTATACATTAGCAACAAAGTCCAACAGCAAGAGATAGAAAAAGAAATCCCATTTAAAGCTAGGGTAGACACTATAAAATACTTAGGAGTTTACCTGCCAAAACAAACCCAGGGATTATATGACACAATTACAAGACACTTTTTGCACAAATAAAGTCAGATTTAAGAAAGTGGAAAAACATCAGTTGTTCATGGGTAGGCCAAGGTAATATAATAAAAATGACAATTCTACCTAAATTAATTTACTTGTTTAGTGCCATACCAATTAAACTATCAGATAAATATTCTCTAGAGCTGGATAAAATAATGTCAAAATTCATTTGGAAGAACAAAAGGTCCAGAATATCAAAGGGACTAATGAAAAGAAATGCTTGGGAAGGTGGCCTAGAGCTACCAGACCTCAGATTGTACTATAAAGCAACAATTATTAAAACCACTTGGTATTGGCTAAGAAACAGAGGGGTAGACAAGTGGGAAAGACTTGGCACTCAAGACACAGTAGGCAAGGAATATAGCAACCTCCTGTTTGATAAACCCAAGGACCCCATCTTCTGGGATAAGAACTCACTGTTCAACAAAAATTGCTGGAAAAACTGGATAACAGTGTGGTAGAAACTAGGCATAGACCCATGCCTGACACCCTACACAAGAATAAAGTCCAAATGGGACTTTATACGATCTAGGTATAAAGAGTGATACCATGGACAAACTGGAGGAGCAAGGAATAGTGTATTTATCATATTTATGGAAAAGGGAAGAATTTTTGACTGAAGAAGAGTTAGAAAGCATTATGAAATGCAAGATGGATAATTTTGATTACTTTAAACTGAAAAGTTTTTGCACAACCAAATCCAATGCAACCAAAATTCGGAGGGAGGTAGTAAACTGGGAAAGAATTTTTACAGCTAAGCTTGAGGATAAAGGCCTCATTTCTAGAATATATAGAGAACTGACTCAAATATATAACTATACAATTCATTCCCCAATTGATAAATGGTCAAAGGATATGAACAGGCAATTTTCAGAGGAAGAGATTAAAGATATCTATAATCACATGAAAAAAATGCTCTAAATCACTATTGATTAGAGAGATGCAAATCAAAACAACTCTGAGGTACCACATCACACCTATGAGATTGGCAAACATGACAAAACAAGAAAATGATAAATGCTGGAGAGGATGTGGGAGAGTTGGAACACTAATTCATTGTTGGTGGAGCTGTGAGCTCATCCAACCATTCTGGAGAGCGGTTTGAAACTACGCCCAAAGGACTACAAAAATGCACATACCCTTTGACCCAGCAATATTGCTACTAGGACTGTATCTCCAAGAGATCATAAAAATGGGAAAGAGTCCCACATGTACAAAAATATTTATAGCAACACTCTTTGTAGTTGCCAAAACCTGGAAGTCAAGGAGATGCCCATCAATTGGGGAATGACTGAATAAATTATGGTATATGAATGTAATGGAATACTATTGCGCCATAAGAAATGATGAACAAGAAGACTTCAGGGAGGCCTAGAAGGACTTATATGATCTGATGCTGAGTGAAAGGAGCAGAACCAGGAGAACTTTGTGCACAGCAACGACCGCAGTGTGTGAGAGTTTTTTCTGGTAGACTTAGAACTTCGTAATAACGCAAGAACTTATTTTTTTAAAAATCCCAATGGTGGTTTTCTAAGGCAAAATGCCTTCCACACTCAGAGAAATATGGAAGTCATTCGCAGAATGTAGCAGATCATGTTTGTGTGTGTGTGTTTTTCTGTATTATATTATGATTTGTTATATGACTTCTTCCATTTATTTTAGTTCAACTAAATAACATGACTATAGTGAAAACATACTCAATAGGAAAGTATATATATGTAGAACCTACACATAATAATATGCTGTCTTGAGGAGGGAGGGGGGTAGTGGGGGGTAGGTATGGGGGGTTAAAATCTTAATTTTATGGTAGTGATTGTAGAACATTAAAAAATAATAACAAAATTAATTTTAAAAAATAAATAAAATTTTAAAAATTAAAAAAATAAAATGCAAATAACATCTAAATTATTGAGTATGAATGACAGTGACAAGCCTATACTTTCTTTATCATTCATTTGAATGCAACCTACATCTGGACCTGTATAATTTATACACTTTGGCATAAGAGAAAATAACTATTTTATCAGCTTTCCAGGTTTCAAAGATAGAGTCAATCCTTTAGCATGCTAGACATCTGCAAAATGTTGGCAGAACTTCTAGTGAATGACTCGTAGATTTACATTCTTAACACAACCTCCATATTTTCAAGGCATTGTAGACAGATTCCTATAGAAGCTCAATGTTGAAAATCTCCAGTCCCATGATCTCATTGACAGTATTCCCCATATTTATTAGTCATGCTGATGGTATATAGTGGCACATAGGGTAAGAAGTATAAAATAGGTCCTCTGGGAGTCCCAAGTCAGATTGAGATCTTAGGATACCATGAGGCTACCACATGGGGGATGGGGGATGGGGACAAGATGGAACTTGAAGAGGAGGTAATGCTCTACTTGGATCGGATCTTTCTATTTTAACAAATTATTCTTTCAAACTAGGTGCTAGTTATTTCCATCTAATGAAGAAATGCTGTTAGGACCCTCTAAATTTCAGTACCCAGAAGCAAAGACTTGATCATCATCCCCTAGTTATATCTTTGTTCAAATGTCTTAAGCAGACCTGCACAATCTGTGACAAGCCAAAGGATCTGGGCAGCCCGAAAAATGTATAGAGGAAAACATCCATAAACAGCCTTCCAGCCACAGGTTGTGCAGACCTGGTCTAGATGTTTCATTTGGTAGATATATAGGCTGGAGGGCAGAGTGTTTTGACAAACCATGGCTCAAAGTATGCCCCCCATTTGTATAGAGTGATGTAGACTATGGCATACCAAGTATATGATATGAATATTAACCCAACTTCCTCAAATCAGCAACAAAATGGAGTTTTCCCATGTGTTTGATTTTGATTTGTATCCTTCCTTGCCTCTCCATTTAGTAGGACCCTACTTTTATCTGTATCCAGTAAAAGGTATACCTCTTGTTCTGGATACAAGACCTTAGGGTCACCCCTAATGATAGATGGAGTAGAGGGCTATCCATAACCATAACCTCCCTAGGTCATTTGGTGGTGTTAACCCATATAAGTACTTTGGGATCCTAGAAGACACTGAACAGCAGTCGGATGACTTCACCCTGTCCTGAGTTGAATTGGCACAAAAGGGAGAAAGATAAATCCAAGGTCATCTAGCATTTCTTCATTTTCTGTCACTGTTTAGCTAAGCTGTCTATCAACATCAGGCACGATCGCCATTGGAAGATACTGCCCTTAATTATGGGAACAAAGGGGCAAAAGGGAACATTTCTATACAGAACACTGATCAAAATTAGCTTCAGAAAAACCTAGCCCCTCCGATTAAAATACTGAAGGGAAGATGTTGACCATTTACTCTGAATTAGAAAGCAGAATACTAAATGAATTAATGATGGTGAGTCATAAATTCATTTGCATATGACTAGCTCTTAAAGATTTAACTGATAAGCTTTACCTCTCCTCTCTCATTCTATGAATATATCAGCAAGCATTTATTAAGTGCTTACTGTGAGTCAGATACTATGCTAATGATTGGGCACAGGGATAAGACAGAGAAAACTAGAGTAGAATAACCTCATAGGAAATGAAGACATGGCTGGTCTGGGTACTCTACTTCACTGAAGGTTCTTAGGGTATCTCTCCAACCTCCAGTCAGAGGGAAGAGCTCTCTTCCTTTCCAACAAAGTACTTGGAAAGCCATTTGCTCACAGCTGCTCAAAAGTTGGGTAATACAAAGTCCTTTCCAGGTCTTTAATTCTTTGTCTCTATAATTTTGATGGTGGAGTGGAAAGGTATTTGACATCAACCAAGTCATGTGGTGCCTCCCAAAAAATGGTCTCTACAATAGCCTTTGGATAACATAAAGGTACTGAGTGACAGAATAATTAAAGAAAAATTTGTCCGAGGCTGACATCATAGCTGTGACATTTTTCAAGACCTTTTATTTACCTAATTGAATTGAAAAGCAGAAATGTAGCTATGTTACAGAGAAACTCATGACATGGGATGCTATGAATATTAAATATGTGAATATTCAATGTGTGAATATGAATGTTTATGTACTTTAAATATTTTATGAATGAGTATTTTGTGTACTTTCCACCCCATGCCTCCATGAATTTTTTTATTTCTTTTTCTTTCCTGCTTGCTGCCTTCTTTCATTCCTTCCTCTTCTTTTCTTTACTTGTTTCCCATTTTTGCTTTCCTTCTGTCTCTTTTTTTTGCTTTTCCTTTTCTTTCTCTCTCATTTACTCCAACTTTCAGTCTCTACTTTTCTCTCTTAATTGAATTTATTTCTTTCCTTTTATTCATTGCTCCCTTTATTTCCTTCCTTTTCCTTCCCTTCTTTCCTTGTTTCCTTTCTTTCTCTTTTCCTTCTATCCTCTATTCATTTCTTTCTTGTCTTTCAGCTTTCTCTAATCCATCTATATATGTGTGACAGATGCTTGCTGAACAAAAGATGAAGCAGAGACAGAATGACGCATCCAGTGAGTGAAGACATTCACTTCACCCCAAGAGTACAGCAAGAAAACCAATTCAAGACCTTAACTTTTCCCCCTGAGTTATAGGCTGCACCTTGAACAGCTCAACTTGGAGAACATCTGAGATAGCAGCACACCCCACAGCAATCCAGGATGTTCTCAACACAGTCATTTTCAAAAATAAAGGAGGAGGAAAAAACTTGATTATGCTAAAGTAGTGATTTTTTTTTAAATTCAGTTGTAAACAAAGCCACTGCAAATGGAGGCCAGAAGGAATTAATCTATCATTTCCAGAAATTGGGCTGATGCAAATTCTGCTGCATATTATCCATGAGACCCTTTCAAAGACCTCAGCATGTTCATCTACAAAATGAGAGCATTGGACTTGTTGACCTTTATCTAAGATCCTTTTCAATTCTAGATTCAGTGACCTATCACTCCTAAGAGGGAACATTTTCCTTGCCACACACTGGACTTTTTCAGTTTACTTACTCTCTAAATATCAGTTCTGAGCACAGTGAGATGGTGCATATGCTCCACAGATGACTTGACTACAACACCCTCCCCAACTCATCCCACCCCTGCTGTGGGCCCACAAAGGTCAACTGTTTTCTTTTGCCCCAAAAGGGAATAGCTATTTGTGGCATTCCACATTTTTTAGCCTCTTTCCATCTTCTCAGGGAGAGGAAGGATTTGTTTCAGATGCAGTGTTTCTAGCACCAGAAGGATGTCAGTTCTCCAACACTGAAGCCACAACTTTTAGAGACTCATCTGTAGCATTGCTGTACCCTGCCTGTTCAGCAGCCCAACATACCCTACTTATTGTAGCTACAACAGCACTTTCCTCCCCCCTGCTCCTTTCTACAACAGGACACAAAACCATGAACCCAAGGTCAGAATGATAATACCTTGATGAAGAAGCCCAGCCTAGAGACAAATATTATGTTTTTATTGAACCATTAACCAAAACAAAGTTTTCTTAAGTCACCTGGTGAATCCATCCAAATCAGAAACACATTTATTCAAATCCTGAAATCAGTGAACCAGGACTAAACCAACACCCCAATCTCCTCCAAATGGATGACTGTGACCAGACCAACATTTCTTCTCATTAGAAACACTAAATCAAAGGCAACCCATTATAGTGTAGTGATAGATTTGTCTCACAACACCTCTCCATTTATAATAAAGTTTGTGCTGAATAATTTTTTATTCTCCTTTGGTCCAAATTTTCAATTTCATCAATCCCAATGAAGACACCTTCCATCAATGAGTATAGTTCTGGGAAGGAGCAGCTAGATGGTGCAGTGGATAGAGCACCAGTGCAGTAGTCAAGAGGACCTGAGTTCAAATCTTACCTCAGGCACTAGCTGTGTGACCTTGGGCAAGTTATTTAATCCCAATTGCCTCATCTTGGGTCATCTCCAGTCATCCTGATGAATATCTGGTCATTGGATTCAGACGGCTCTGCAGGAGAAGTGATGCTGGTGACCTGCACAGCCCTCCCTCACTCAAAACAAAAGTCAAGGGCAAATCATGTCATCATTTCTCTGATGGCGTGGTCTTCTTTGGCAATGAAGGATGAACACACACAGTGCTGGGAAGAGGGTATATCAGGGATTCTCAAAGAATGTGCCACAATGAACACCCTTCCCATAAGTTTCATTAGGAATGGCATCAGTTGTATGATACTTATTTACACTTGCAGTCATGTATGGCTGTGCAAAGTCTGCTTGCTCTCCCACTGTGTGCCACAGTTGTTCATGTTAAAGAATAAGACTGCCCTCTAGGAGCCAAAATGACCAAGTAAAAGCAGAGACGTGCTTGAGTCAGATCCCCCCCAGATCCCTTCAAATACTGTGAAAAATAACTCTAAACAAATTCTGGAACTGCAGAGCCCACAAAATGATGGAGTAAAATAGATCTCCAGCCCAAGACAGCCTGGGAAGGTCAGTAGAAAGAGTCTATCACACCAGGATGGGAGCAGAACACAATCCAGCATGGGCCACACCATCATAGATGGAGCCAGAGCAGGCCTCAGAGGACTAAATCAACTAGCAGCTGTGGAAGTTTCCAGAGTTTTCAGTCCCCCATAAACACCAAAGACAGCATAGAAGGTCGGTGAGAAAACTCTGTCCAACCTGAGTGGAAGAGGAGCATGGTCCAGTCTGAGCCCTGGGGCAGCAGAGGTGGTGTCACACAGTGACAGCTGCTTCTGGAGCTCCCAGACCACAGAAAATGTGGGGATCTAGTGTCCAATTAGGGGAGGATTACAGGGATCTCTGCTGACATTGAGGCAGGACTCTTGCTTTGCTCTGCTTGGATCTGGATCTCAGTTCTGGGTAGTGGTCCTAGGGGAGGAGCACTGGTGTGGTGGAGCTAATGGTGCAATGGAGAGGAAATCCTCCTCGCAGTTCCAAGCCAGAGTGCTTGTGGTCACTCACTGTCCAGAGCACAGGCCAGGAAAGGAAATACCTCTCCTTTGATCATACCGCTTTGGAAGAATTGAAAATTTACAAGCCCCTTAAAGTATCTCTTAAAACAGCTGCACAAAGCCCCTGAAGTTTGGGACAGTACACCACCCCTCCCCCACTGGAAGCAGAGTCTTATCTTGACAAAGAGTTAGAAAATCAAGTATTTGACTGGGAAAATGAACAGACAGTAAAAAAACTCAAGACTGTAGAGTCTTACTTGGTGACAAAGAGGATCAAAACATAAAACAGAAGAAGATGATAAAGTCAAAGCTTCTACATCTAAAGCCTTCAAGAATACTACTGTCCTGAGAGTAAAAGAAATGGAGGAGCCACTGGTGTAGATGAATTGATGGCACTCTGTCACCAACAACTAGGGCATGGGTTTCAAGTCCTTTCCAACAGTGGCATGTAGGGCAAGAAGCTGGGACAAGGAGAGCTAAGGCTAGTCTACCACTTCAGAAATGAACATACAAACAGACTGAACAGGTCAGAGTCGGGAAAAAAAAGTCATTGGAGATAGTGATCAAAGTGATTGGGTGGGAGATGGGCAAGTATGGCAAAGTGAGCATGCTTCCAATAGTTTTATGAGTTGGAACCTGGGAAACAAGACATACTCTACATGAATGAAAAAGGAAAGAGATAGTTTCTGGAGGAGATTGGATGTTGGCTCAGTCCTGGTTCACAGATTTGAACACAATGGCCTCAATAATATAAAGAAAAATAACAGGGGGCGGAGCCAAAATGGCAGAGTAGAAAGACACACATACAAAGGCTGCCCCTACACAGCCCATAAAACACCTGTAGAGAGAGACTCTCAACAAATTTTGGAGCAGCAGAAGTGGAGAAGATTTCCAGCCCAGGGTGACCTGAAAGACCCACAGGAAACGTCAGTTGCACCAGACTCAGAGCAGAGCCCGAGCGGAGTGCAGAGCGTGGAGCCCAGAGCCCAGCCCAGCCTTGGCCGTGCTTGCACGACTTGTGAACAGCCCTCCAGGGCAGAATCTCCAGTCGTGGAATCCCCAGTCCCAGCAGGAGAGGGTCCGCAGATCCCTCAACCCACAGGCGCCAAAGGTCAATAACGGGGTTTATTCAGCTGGCCAGAAAGGGAGAAGGGCCTTCACATCGGGTAGGCAGCAGGAGTTCTCAGGACAGCCCCTACAGCAGCCTGAGACCATAGCTGGATCGTAAAAACCCTGGGGGCACCAAAGAGCTGAGTCTTACCTCAGCTCTCTGTAGACACCCTGAGGCAGCTGGTCTTTGTCTTGCACTGAATGGAGGCCCTACCCCTGTAGCTTGACTGAATCACACACCCCCAGTGCTGGCTTGGTGGAACTGGAGGTCAGGTGCCTGTGAAGAAGAAACACTGCTAAGATTCTGGGCACAAAAATCCTTCCCTGCACCCAGACCAGCATACCCTTGATTGTGCCACCTTGGAGGAAGTGAAATCTTACAGGTCCCCAGAATATACCCTACTCTTGACAAAGGACCCAAAAGTCAAGTAACTGGTTGGGAAAATGCCCAAAAAGGGGAAAAAAATAAGACTATAGAAGGTTACTTTCTTGGTGAACAGATATCTCCTTCCATCCTCTCAGATGAGGAAGAACAATGCTTACCATCAGGGAAAGACAGAAACGTCAAGGCTTCGGTATCCCAAACATCCCAAATAAATATTCAATGGGCTCAGGCCATGGAAGAGCTCAAAAAGGGTTTTGAAAATCAAGTTACATAGGTGGAGGAAAAACTGGGAAGAGAAATGAGAGAGATGCAAGAAAAAATTATAGTTAGTCATACACAACACAACTATTATGGAAGTCATTTGTAAAACTACACAGATAGGGCCTATATTGAATTGCCTGCCTTCCCAAAGGGAATGGGTGGGGAGGTAGGGATGGGGAGAATTTGGAACTCAAAGTTTTAGGAACAACTGTTGAATATTGTTCTTTCAACTAGGAAATAGAAATACAGATAATGGGGTATAGAAAGTTATCTTGCCCTACAGGACAAAAGAAAAGATGGGGATAAGGGAAGGGAAGGACATTAGAAGAGAGGGCGGATTGGTGATAGGGACAATTAGAATGCTCTGCGTTTTGGAGTGGGGGAGGGGAGAAATGGGGAGAAAATATGGAACCCAAAATTTTGTGGAAATGAATGTTGAAAAGTTAAACAAATAAGCAAATTTAAAATAAAATAATAATAATAAAGCAACCAAATGCTTTGTGATTAAATGACCAGTAGTAGTCTGGAAAAGAATAGAGAAAATGCAGTGCTTTAGTAGCACATCACAAGGGCTTAATGAGTGTTTTTTCTATCAGTTTCCTAGTCAGCAAAAAATGGCAGTTAGACTAAATGGCCCCTAAGGTCCCTTCCAGCCATAATTTTATAATCCTATAAATCTTCATCAATTCTTTGAAAAGGTGGAGTAAAGAGTGCATATACCTTAAGACCTAATCAATGTTTTGGCTGCTTTTGCTGAACTGCTCTCCCATTCCTTTCCTTTTAACTCTTGGTTACCATGAAAGGCTTGCTGAGTAGGAGGAAGAGGTAAAGTCATGCTATAATGCAGGGGCAATCAGTCCCCCCACCCCAAAATATTGGTCTTCACCTCTACAAGGGTTCATAGAGAAGGGTCCCAATGTAGAAGTTGTCAGTCACTAGACTTCTGTGGAAAGTTTCCTCCCCCAGGAGGAAACGTAGCCTTCAGATGTTAGTGCCCTAGGAAGAAACCCCATGACCCTACCCTAGCTACAACTCATTTATATAGTGTTCTAAGATTTGAGCAGTGTTTGCTTAAAAATAACCTTGTGAGATTCTATACGTGAGACAAGGAACATCATCCCCATTTTATAGAGGAAAAACTCTTTTCCAAAATGATTTTCCAAGGCTCAGTTTAGCAACAACTTTTTCATAAAGCCTTTCCTGTTTTTCCCAACTACTCATGCCTTTTCAAAATTATATGTATATCTATGCATACATATATGTGTATATGTACATATGTAATACTATTTGTGTGTATATATGTACATGTATATGGCATGTGTACACATGAGCATGCATGCGTATAATATACATGTGTGTTATTGCAATATTCATATATATGCATGTGTGTATAATATAGACATCTAATATAGTATATATACACATATGTATTATATAGATGAGTATATGTTTGTATTACATATCCTCTGTATATGTACATATTGTTTTCTCCAATTAGATTATAAGCTTTTCAAAGGCAAGGTATAGCACAGTGGATAGGGCATGGGATTTGGAGTTCAGGAAATTTGAGTTCAAATCTTCTCTCAGACACTTACTCGTTGTATGACTCTAGGTAAGTCACTTAACCTCTCTTTGTCTCCGTTTCCTCCTCTGCATAACAAAATGGCTAAATTCTGTGCAGTCCAGGCCCCTTGAAGCTCTAAATCTATAAACCCACTGCTAGATCCTGGTCTACAGTAAGCACTTGCTTAATTCATTAGCAAAAAATGAGCTAAAATAGTAAACGAACAATGGGGAAGTGGTAGGCTGTACCCACCTAACCTACCCCCCCTCCAGTAGGTCTCCTCATGCCCTTGGACAGGTGCCTCCTGGCCCTCAATTGAAGGTGCACTTCATTCAGCCTCCCTGGGTCTATTGAAGGCACTTGCCCCAAATGCCAACAGTCCTTATTATAGCTCTGGCTATAGAGACTTTCTGTACAAAATCTTGGAGAATGGTGCTCAGGTAGTAACAGCTTCTCACAACCAACAGGGCACCGGGAAATTCAGATATTTTGGACTCAACACAGCACTGCTTGAACATGTTGACTTTAGGTGTACCCAACAAATGATTTAATTTGCAAATTTCCTTTCACAACGAACTTAAATCAAACCCTCACTGTATACATGAAGTCCAGGCTTTAAACAGCATTTAGCTTCACCTGACTGAGATCTTCCCCTTTATTCTTAGATTTCATTTCCCATCACCTAATTAGTTGTGTTATTTTAACTGAACCTCAGAGCAGGTGATGTAGCCATTTTCTCCACATCCATAAAACTAGACATACTTGCTTTTTTATTGTTACTCTAGAGTTTTCTGAAGTATGCACTAATTCCATCATTTGTAACACATTTTATCAGGAAAATGATTATCTTGTTAGTTTATTATGAATTTGAATGGTATAATAAAAAATGAAATAAGATATGCAAATTATAAATTAAAGCCATGTCCTTATTCATTATTTTTTCTAGCTTGATCTGATCTTCATTCTCATTTAATTTTATAACTACCCTAATTAGAATCCACATGGGGGAATTTAGTATTTACACTAAAGGTGAAGGGAAAGAAGACTTAAATGAGTTCTTAATGGTACCCAGAAACTAGCTAAACTTGGAGGTTGCCTAAATTCATCTGAGCAAATTGAGGTGGGGGCAATGGTTGTTGGATCCCCTTTGACAGTCCAGCAAAGGTTATGGACCTTTCTCAGAACAGCGTTTTATATGAAAGAAAAAAAAAGAAATACAAAGGAAACCAGAGGTTAATTAAAATAAAGATGTCATTTTTTCACAGACCCTCTGAAATCTGTCAGCAGCCCTTTTGGGATCTGTGGACCCCTGATTAAAAACCTCTCTTTTAGAGCAAGCCAAGGCTACCTAGCAAAAGCTACTCTCTAGTGAATCTTCAGAAAGTCATTCTGGTCAGCCAATGAATGGACAGATTGGTGTGGACCTCATTTGTTCCCAACAGCAGCTTTAAATACTATTCAGTGAGAATAAAGAAGAAAAATGGAGATTTGGGTTACCTGAACCTTTAACATTGAAGACCTAAGCTTCCAGGTTCAGTTAATGGAATTTCTGAAGGGGAAGTTGAGTTCCCCCTCCAGGGAAAGGTGGAGACTAAAACAATAAGTAAAACTCCACTTGGTCTAAGACACAACATGATTCCTTTGGTTGCTTGTCTCAACAGAGATGGCTATAATAGAGGATAATCTAACCTAGGGTAAATTTGATAGTGGTCACAAAAAAGGAAAAACTCGATAAAATATTATTCTGGGCATGCCTGATCACATGAATTTAAACTCTCACAGCTATAAAAATACTTAACTACTTTTCTTCTCTTTTAGCCGGATTGCTTTCTTTCTCCAGGCAGATGAATTACAAGAGCCCCTTCATCCATTCCACTCACATGGCATCTTTCCCAGACTCCTCTCACCATTTCCATCCAAAAATGACTGGCCATGATGACCAATAAGAGTCCAGCTCAAAACTTCGGAATTCTTCATCATATAGAAACACACAGAAATAATGTGGTGCTTTCTTTAGCAGGAAAACTAACTATAGAGTCAATAATGAAATTAAATTGAGGAGGATGTCATTCAACCATTCTTTTATTACTCAGCGGGAATGACAAAATCTAGATTTAACTGCTGGCATTTCAGTGAAAGATATTGGGATACAATGAAAAGAGTACTGAAGTCAGAAAGGGCCTGGCTTAGAATCCCACCTCTGTCCCTTATTAACTATGTGACCTTCGCCAAGTCACTTTCCCTCTCTGGACTTCAGATTCCTCATCTGTAAAATAAGGAGACTGGAGTAGTTGACTTTTAAGGTCCCTTTCAGGTCTAAATTCATTATACTGTGACTGTTATCCATGCTGGTGAGTTACCACTCAGTTTTGACACAATATTCTAATGAGGGAATCTGAGTAGAGCATAAAAAAAGGTTGGATGGCTGTAAAGAAGAGGCAGTAACATAACCAATGCAAATCAATATCCTACAGCAATGAGAATGATGTACAGCATGGTGCAATCAACAGCTGCTAAACTTGGACTTTGTGTGGTGAGAGTATAAATCCCACTTCTGACACCTACTAGCTGTGTTACTCCAGGAAAGTCACTCAATCTATCTGACCCTCAAAAAACTCCCAAGCATTTTTTAAGTTATAGATGACTGTAATTCATATTATCCATCTTTAGTTCACTTCATCATAAAATCAGAGATCCCTTGAGTATGTGCTTATGGAAAACATATACTTTCAGAGATCATTCAGGGATGAAAAACAAGAAATTGTTTTAAATCTGTTAGATTTCTAAGTATGCTGTTAAATGTGTGTGTGTGCATGATATGCACATATGGGTGCAGACACACATACACACATACAAAATAAATAAAAAATTAAGACAATTAGACAGATCATTGAAAATAGGGGGGAAAAATGAATGCCCCAAACATCTTTGTCTCTGTGAAGTGATACAGAAATCAATTAGTTCGCAAATTACTTTAAAATGAAAATTTAAATCTTTGGCTTTTAATTTGTAACTAATTCACTAAAATTAATTTTCACATTTACATGTGGATATTTTAATGATGGATAAGACAGGATTCTTAAACTTGGGTCCATGAACTTGTGGAGGTTTTTAACTATTATTTTAATTATTGTGACATAGATTATTTTCTTTGTAATCCTGTGTGAATTATGCATTTCTTTAACAGTTTTATTTACGTATTTTTAGATTTCAGCATTCATTTCCACAAAATTTTGAGTTCCAATTTTTCTCCCCATCTTTTCCCTCCCCCCCCACACCTTGCATTCTGATTACCCCTTCCTCAATGTGCCCTCCCTTCTATCATATCCTACTCTTCCCTTATCCCCATCTTCTGTCTTTTCTCGTAGGGCAAGATATATTTCTATACCCCATTGCCTGTATTTCTTATTTCCCAGTTGCATGCAAAAACAATTCTCAACATTCGTTCCCAAAACTTTGAGTTCCAACTTCTCTCCCTTCCTCCCTCCCCACCCATCCCCATTGAGAAGACAAGTAATTCAATACGGGATATATATGTGTCGTTTTGCAAAAGACTTCTATAATAGTCATGCTGTGTAAGACTAACTATATTTCCCTCCATCCCACCCTGTCCCCCATTTATTCTATTCTCTCATTTGACCTTGTCCCTTCCCTAAAGTGTTTACTTCTGATTACTCCCTTCTCCCATTTGACCCCCTTCTATCATCCCCCACCCCACTTGTCCCCTTCTCTCCTACTTTCCTGTAGTGTAAGATAGATTTTCATACCAAATTCAGTGAGCATGTTATTCCCTCCTTAAGCCATATGTGGAAAAAAAAAAAAGCTTCACTTTTCCCCTATTACCTCCTCCCTTTTCTCCTCCAATGAAAAATATTTTTCTTATCTCTTTTATGAGTGATAATTTGCCCCATTCTATTTCTCCCTTTCTCCTTCCAAAATATTCCTCTCTCACCACTTAACTTTATTTTTATAGATATCATCCCTTCTGATTCAACTCAACCTGTGTCCTCTGTCTATATATGTGTATGTGTGTATGTGTATGTGTGTATGTATGTACAATCCCTCCATCTACCCAAATACTGAGAAAAGTCTCAAGAGTTACAAATACTATCTTTCTATGTAGGAATGTAAACAGTTCAGCTTTAGAAAGTCTTTTATGATTTCTCTTTCTTGTTTACCTTTTCATGCTTCTCTTGATTCTTGTGTTTGAAAGTCAAATTTTCTCTTTCAGTTCTAGTCTTTTCATCAAGAATGCTTCAAAATCCTCTATATCACTGAATGATTGTTTTTCCCTGAAGTACTATACTCAGTTTTGCTGGGTAGGTGATTCTTGGTTTTAATCTCAGTTCCTTTGACTTCTGGAATATCATATTCCAAGTCCTTTGATGCTTTAAATGTAGAAGCTGCCAGATCCTGTGTTGCCCTGATTGTATTTCCACAATACTCAAATTGTTTCTTTCTGGATGCTTGCAATATTTCCTCCTTTACCTGGGAACTCTGAAATTTGGTCACAATATTCCTAGGCATTTCTCTTTTGGGGTCTCTTTCAGGAGGTGATAAGTGGATTCTTTCAATATTTATTTTGCCCTCTGGTTCTAAAATAACAGGGCAGTTTTCCTTGAAAATTTCTTGAAAGATGATGTCTAGGTTCTTTTTTTTTTAGCATGGCTTTCAGGTAGTCCCATAATTTTTAAATTGTTTCTCCTGGCTCTATTTTCCAAATCAGTTGTTTTTTCAATGAGATATTTCCCATTATCTTCTATTTTTTCAATCTTTTGGTTTTGTTTTTAACTTCTTGGTTTATCATATAGTCATTAGCTTCCCTGAACTCCACTCTCATTTTTAAAGAACTATTTTATTCAGTGAGCTTTTGAACCTCCTTTTCCATTTGACTAATTCTTTCTTTTAAAGCTTTCTTCTCCTCATTGGCTTTTTGGATCTCTTTTTCCAATTGAGTTAGCCTATTTTTAAAGGTGTTATTTTCCTCAGCATTTTGGGGGCCTCCTTTAGCAAGCTACTGACTCACTTGTCAAGCTCTTCCATGGCCTGAGCCAATTCCATATTCATTTTGGAGGTACTGGAAGCAGAAGCCTTGACTTGTTCTGACAGTATGCATTGTTCTTCTTCATCCAAAAGGATGGAAGGAAATACCTGTTCACCAAGAAAGTAACTTCTATGATCTTATTTTTTCCCCCCTTTTTGGGGCATTTTACCAGTCAGTTACTTGATTTCTGAATCCTTTGTCAAGAGGAAAGTCCTAGTGCTTCTCCTCCCTCCAGGACCATACTAAGGGCTGAGATTCAGATCAGCTTCTTGATTCCCCCAGGGGCTTTAGATGGGGGCAAGACCATCACTCAGGGCTGATACCACCATGTCACACCTGCTGCCTCCACTGCTACTGCAGCCACTGCCTGAGGACAGACTGGAAAGGATTCTGCTCTCCTCTCACCCAGTTGGGAAAGCTCCCTTACCGACCTTTGAAGATTTCTTTGTCACTTGTGGGTTGAGGAATCTGAGACCCTCTCTGCTGGGAATTCTGCCCCAGAGAGCTTTTCTGGTCCTGTTCCTCCTGGTGCCATGCTGAGTGGCCAGGGCTGAGCTCCAGTCTGCTCAGCATCCTGTGGGATAGACCTTTCCTGTCAGCCTTCCAGGTTACCTTTGTCTGGAAATCTCTTTCATTCTGTCATTTGTTGAGTCATGTTTTACAGGTATTTTATATGGGCTTTGGGGGAAGCACTATAGTATGTGTATCTTTCTACTCTGCCATCTTGGCTCTGCCCCCTAGTTTACACGTTTTTTAAAAACATTATTTTGATAAGGTGCCATAGTCTTCAGCAGGTTGCCGGAAGGGTTCATGTTACAAGATAGATTGAAAATCTCTGATTGGCAGCAGCTTTTTGGTCTATGAATTGGGTTAAAGTTTGTGAACTGCCTCAGTTCTCCACTTGGAGTTATGAAATGTTGAAATTTAAACAATCTTTAAAGATAATAAGGTCAGAGGCTTGAAGTCAGTATGGATTGTAGAGACCACCTAGTCCAATTCCTTCTTTTTACTGATGTCACACCCAGAAACGTGGTGTGACCTGCCCAAGATTATTTATCTAATAAACAGCAGAGCTGTTGGGGATGCTTACTTCAGATCATTCTTCCTTTCTTCAATTCCTCAATATTTAAATCTATGAATCCAGAAAAGAAAAAAAAAAGCCTCCACCTTTAGTCCCATCACTCTCATGTTACCACATTAGACTTTAACGTTTCTAAAAACCCTGCTATTTACAACTAAATCTGGGGCTCTATTTCAGAAAGTGAAATGGACCCTTCTCAATAACCTACTTTGTTTAATCAATGTGTCCATAGCAAGCAGACCTGCATGCATCAAAGTGACTAATCACAGAGAATCCCAGAATCTCAGCTCTGGAAGGGACCTTTAATTAGGCCAGCTCCCTAAATGAACCTTGTAACCTATCTGAAGTAGTCATCCAATCTTTAATTAAATACCTCCAGGGTGAACTAGGAGAGACTCATGGCCTCCCCAGGTAACCCATTCTTCTTTGGGATAGCTCTAATTGGTAGGAAATTGTTCCTCAAAATAAGCTTTAAAGCAAGTTTGGGGTTCTCAGAGTTGGAGGTTTGAAGGGAAAGCCTTCCGGGTATTTGTGCTTTGTCAAGACAAAGAAATGAGAGATGAAACTTCAGGTACAAAGAGGAGCAAGTATAACAGTTTAACTGGAACCAAGAATGCATGAAGGGGAGAAATCAGTAAGAAGTATGGGAAAGGAAGCTGGATTTACAATATAAAGGACTTCTAAGTGCCAAGTGGAGGATGTTATATTTTATCTTAGAGGCAAGAGGTAACTAGTGAAGATTTTTGAGCAAGGGATGGACATGGTCAGACTTGTGCCTTAGGCAAATAACTTTGGTACCTTTGGGGAGGTTGGACTCTCTTGAAGCAAGGAGAATGATTATCAAGGCATTGTAATAACCTAGGCAATACTTGATGAGAGGCTGAATGAGGATGAGGCTATGTGAGTGAAGGAAGGGCCACAAATCAGAGACATAGAAGTAGAATTGACATGACTTGGAAACTGATTGGATATTAAGGATTGAGGAGACTAAAAGCAGAAGATGACTCCAACGTTACACCATGGCCATGCTGAGCTTGCATAAATATTTGTTGAGTGAATGGATAAGCCAATGAATGCTTTAGACCTCCAGAAGAATATCTGTCAAATGTCTGTTGCACTGTGTGTGGTATCAGATAACCCATCTGGTTCCAAAACCAAAAGGACAACATGGTAGCAAGGGAAAATCTCTCTTCTCTCCTCCTTTGGTTGGCCATTTGCTTATATTCATGTTTATCCAATGAAGATGAGAGCTTATTTTGTATAAAGACGCTACAAAATCTGTAACTGTTTAAGATGTTGGATCCTGGCCCAAGTCTCCTGGGTCTCAATGTATTCATTTCAATTTGGACAAAGACAAAAAAAATTGTACTTTATTGGAAAGTAACTCTAATGTAGTAAGAAGAGTCCTAGCTTCAGAGTCATAGGACTGTAGACTTAGAATAAAAAAAAAACTTTAGGCTTAATCTACTCCAATGCCTTCATTCTACAGATGAGGAAACCAAGGTCTATAGAAGTTCAGCAATGCAGGCCAACATTCAAACTTAGGCCCTCTGATTCCCCAGAGACAGCACAACACATTAGGCAGAATCCTGCCCTTGGATCTGGAAAAGGCCTTGTTTCAAATTCCACCTCAGACACTGTCCAAGTACAGATTACTTTGGCAGGCTTACGCATATGCAGTGAGCATGCTCGCTAAAGAATGTCCATATTCACTCTGAGCTCACTCTCCCAGAATTGGGTTCCTAAATCTTCTCCTCTGAAAATCTAAAAAAAAGTCAACGATTTTAGTCGCAGGTCCATTTAACCAGCTACTGTCCATTAGTTTTTGCAAGGGATATTTACTTCAAAGACATAATAAGAAAAAAGTACAGACATTCCCCTCTAAACCTTGGGGATGCACTCTGCTCTCTACCATCTCAGCCCTAAATCACAGGTGGCTCAAACCAAGCACAGTTTCTACAAAGAATTGGTTCTACCAACTTTGTGCCCAAATTTCCCATTAGTCTTCCTCTCAGTTATCTCTTGTCTACATCAAAAAGGTCAGTGCTTGATTCTGGGGCTTCAGGCTGAGATGGCAGCAAAACTTGGCATAGATTGAACCTGACCTCTTGAGACTGAAAAGGTCGCAGTCATCGACTTCTTTCTTTAAATTGATAAAAAAGAAGTACTGAGGTCAGGAAAGACCTTCATGGAGCCTCAGAGGAAGTAGGCCCAAGGCCTCTTCCCTCATACCTAGAGACATCTCAGTGGGTATATGGAGCCGTAGACCTGGAATCAGGTAGAGCTTAATTCCAAACTGGCCTCAGATGCTTACTACTTGTGTGTGACTCTGGAAAAGTCACTTAACCTCTACCTCCCTCAGTTTAGTTGCCTGTAAAAAGAGAATAAATTATTATTATTAAATGCCTGCCTCCCAGGCAGATATTACTATGAGGAGGAAATTATATAATATTTGTAAAACACTTTCCATAGCTTTCAGAATTCCACAAATGCTGTTAACTGTTGTTTTTGCTTGTTGCTGATTTGTTAGTATTATATCATCTTCTCTCACTGGACTTCATCCCTGACATAGTCAAACCAAGAGCAGAGGTCCAGCCAAGAGGAGCTGACTTTTGAAGGCCAACCCACCCCCACTCCCATGTCAATTCTAGATTCTCTACTGCAATCAAAGAAACTGCTGGGCACCAGGTTGGAATCAGTTATACAATCAGATCCACACCTACTCCAAAGCTTCTCCAAGGCATTTCTACTTCATGCAGACTCTGCTCCACAAGGGGAATTAAGTCAGCTGAGTACCCAGAAACACTCCATGCATGCACACATCCCCTATTCCATTATTTCTCCCCTTCATATAATGTTTGTTCCAACCAAACTTGACTACCGTACAGGTCAAGTCACCCATCCTCTCTATGAGTTTCCTCATTTGTTAAAATGAATATGACACTAGCAGTTATCTTACAAGATTGTAGTAAGGAGCAATCAAGTACACAAGCAATAAGAATTAATGAGTGCCTAGGATGTGCCAGGCACTATGGCAGGTCTGGGGATACAAAGAAAGGCGAAAGCAAACAGGACCTTTTCAAGCCCAGAATTCTCACTCTCAGGGGTGATGTGTTGATTAGGGATTCTTCAATCACTCACAATATCTGGGTAATCGTGCTTCATTTCCCTTCCCATGCCCCGCATATCCATACCCCTCCTTTACAGATCTGGAACCATAATCTACTCACTACTGTCACTGCTTCTGGAAAGGTTATGTCAGTTGGCTAAGACTCTAATCACCAGCCAACTACCCAAACCCAAATACCTTTCCCTGATATCACTCCCTTCTATCTATTGTCTTCTCTTCTGAAAGGTAAGCTCCTTGAGGTCAGGGCCTGTCTTTACTTTTGTATTTGTGACTGAAGTACTTAGCACAGAACCTGGCAGATTGTAAGCCCTTCAAAAATGCTTTCTCATAGATGCATTAAAAAATGGTTCCTACCCTCAAAGAGCTCACTGTCTAGTCAGGAGAAATAAATAAGATATATGCAAAATAGATACTAGATGCAAATGAAATCATATAGTACTTGAATGGCTATGGAAACAGATATTATTATTATTTCTGCAAATCTAGTGCTTTTTTCTACATACCATGCTGCCTAGATTTGAATCTTGCACTCTACTACTGAAATACTTAACTTTGACAAAATCCCTTTACTGCTCTGAGTCTCAGTTCTCTCAGTTCAATAGTGTTAATAGTACTTGCACTATTTATCTCCCAGGGGTTTGTTATAAAGCTCTGAGATCCACATAAAGAGCTTTGTAACACGTGACTTATCCCTCGATACTATTGAGTTACCTATTTCACACAAGTGCACCCCTTCCCTCTTGACCCCCCTCTCTGAATCTCAAGGTCTCCTTGCCTCCATGACTCAATGAGACTATCTTCATTGGATCGAATGCTCTTTCCCTACTAGAAGATGATAGATGCAGAAGGAAGAAGATTTAGGCTATCCTTAATAGCCCTCAGCTGTTTCTTGAGACTCCACTGTTGCAGTCTCTTACTCCTTGCACATTTTTTCCATTCACACATGAATCTTGTTGGTGGAAATTTTCTGATGCAAAGCTTAAGGGTGTTTTGTTGGGTCAGGTGGCCCTTTGCTTAGCAGGAAGGAAAGCTGGTGTGTAAACCTATCTCAGGTTGCCAATTTTCTGTGCAGAAAGATATTGCTCCTTTAGATCATTCCAACACGACAGAGTAAAAACCCATATGGTCTACTTTCTCATTTATGAGGTCATGTTGGGTCTTAGAACCACCAACAGCTAATTCCATTTAAGAGGAAGGAAAGCACCATTGAAATATGTTATTGCAAGAGAATCAGACTTTACCTTCTCCATGCATCTGTCAAAATAGGGTAAAAAACAATTTAACCATTTAGGTTCTATACCAAAGATAGTTCCTGGGTAGGAGACAGTAAGACCATAGTGCCAAATGGAAAAGGAGGCATGGCAGCGTTAGATCTGACAGAAGTAACCCAAAGATGTGATATTTAGGGACTACTCTACCCAATAATTTTGAAATTATTTTGATTCCTTGGGAGTAGGAATGGTAGATTTTTGTATTTGGATTTGGCTTTTATTTAGTCTTTTTATACCACTTCTTTGGATTCATGTACATTAAAGGGGAGAAATAGAAAACCCCACCAAGAAAGCATTTGTCCTTAGAGCCAAGATGGCTCTTTGCCTCTGCTTGGTGGGCTGCCCCAGTCCTTTCTAACTCTAAGAGAGATTCCTCTCTGGCTGCTGTTTTCCAAGTGACAAGACTTAGAACAGGACCCAAGTTTCCTGGCTCTACCGGCCTCCTTGGTTTTGGAATTACACATACACTTTTGGTGTGACTTTTTGGCTCCAGTTATGTTATTAAACTATTATTACCTAACAATTCTCCCATTAATCACAATGACAGATGGAAACCAGCCCTGGTCCTGTTCTCTGAACTCAACGTCAAACAGTCCCAATACTAATGGAGATGACGCCAGCCACAAATTAGCTTTAAAAGCTTCTGTTTATCACCCCCCCACACATACCCCACCCTTCTCCTTTCCTCTTGCTCTTCACTGTAATTCCTTTTCCTTGTCACAAAACTCTATACTTTTCTAGGGAGAAAACTCCTCACAGAATTCTGGGAAATGTTTTTCTGTTGACAGACACCATATAATGATGATAAATGATGGACAAGCAGGCAAGCTGTCATTCCCTTAGCAACAAACTTCCAGAGTGCATGGATTATTCCTACAGGCTCAAAGAGTGTAAAGCAGCAAACCTGGAAAAAATTCTCCATTTGCCTTCTTCTCATAGACTGGGGAAAAGAAATGATACTGAACAGAAAATGTAAATCATTTCTGATGAGATACTCCCCTGGACGATGCCTTGAAGGAAAGTGTTGAGGGCATATAAACAAAACCTTTACAAAAGAGCTTTGTTCAGGCTTTGTGAGGGAATGGTAACTTAGCTCTCCATGCTATTTCTGAATATAGTTCCCTGTAATAGTTCCACGTAATATTTAATGTTCTCATCTAAAAAGATACATATTTTCTTTGACTCAATTGTGTGCCAGCTTTTTTTTTTATTAAAAGCCCATTCTACCCTTGGAACATGCAAAGAGATAGGACAATATGGAATTCATCAATTCTCTTCATCCTGTTAGCAGCAAAATGTAAACTCTTTCAAGTAGAGTATAAGCTCCTTGAGGACAGAAACTGTTTTTTGCTTTGTTTTTATGTATCCAGAACCTAGCCAAGTGATGTGTATGTAGCAATTGCTAAATAAACATTAGATAGATTTGGATTGGATTAGAATGAGTTAAATTAGCAGGAAAATAAGATGTGGCAAAAGTTAAAATACAAAAAAGCATCCTGACCGGAATCTGACATGTGGAGTCACATGGCCATCGATTTGGAAGGAGAAGAGCTCTCTAGCCCAACTCCTTCATTTTATAGTTGTGGAATCAAAAGCCCTTGGAATTTCATTGATTTGCCCATTCAAAACTTAGTCCTCTGATTAAAAACCTTGCATTCCTTCCACTTTGCAATACTTCCTTTTTACCTATACTTTGCTATAATTTGCACTGTTTAACTATACTGTCAACTATAATTATGTCTTTAAAAATAATGTTTAAATATATATATTTAAGATAAATATTTTATTTATTAAATAAAAATAAGTCTAAATAAATATTAAATAATTATTTTATTAAATAATATTTAAATAATTTAATGTTTAAATAATATTTTAAAGTGTTTTATACAAGATAAATAATAGGATGTCTTAAAAATTTGAATTTTAAAAAAAATAGGTGTTTTTCCAAGGTTATTAAGTTTCCTTTTAAAAAAATAAAAGAACACTCAACATCTCTTTTGAGACCCATAACAACTCTGTGAAATAGGCTTTTCATGCTTTGTTGTCACCACTTCACAGATGACAAAACTGAGGCAGAGGTAAATTAAGTAATGTGCCCATAGTCACACTAATGGCAAGTTTCAGAGTTGTTATTAGAACTTAGATTACCTTGATGAAAAGTCTCTTTCCACTACCTTTCTATCATTTGTATTTTGATGATGATGATGGTCTGACTTGCCAATCGCTGGCATTTATGTAGCACCTTAAAGTTTACAAAATGCTTTACATATGTTGTGTCATTTTATCCTCACAGCAACCTTGTTATTATTACCATTTTACAAATTAGGAAACTGAGATCCAGGTCACATAGCTGGCGAGCATCTGACTCAGGATTTAAAATTCAGATCTTTCCGACTCTAAGTCCAGCACTCTATCTACCACCCATTTCCTCTTCAATTATTTTTAAAGCATGATATTTCAGTGGTAGCATTCTGGAGAAAACATGGTAAGATGGAAAAAACTGAAATAGGGTAAGGTTTTCACAGAAACATGGGATTTAGAACTAGAAGAGGATGTAGAGATTACTTAGTCTCAAGCCTTCATTTTACCAAGGCAGAGAAACTGAGTCCAAGGCCATATAAGCAGAACTGAGATTGAAATCCAGGTCAGAGGATCATAAAAAAAAAACATATATCTAAGACTAGAAGGCACGTCACCATCTAGTCCAACCCCACCTCCCCACTTTACAGATGAGAAAACTAAGATCCTAGAACATTAAGTGAATTGCCCAAGATTTCAGCCAGTGTGTCTCCTCCTTCTAAGAGATCGCAAGTTCTATGACAATCAGGACTAGGGTTTATCTAAACTTTGAATCCCTATAGGGGAAACCAGGCTTTCAGATTTTCACCCTTTCAGCTTGTGTTTAGTCATTTATGAAAATCAATGGATCTCAAATGTTTATGATACAAACTTCCCTTGAGCACACCAGATCCCCAGTAACACTCAAGTTGGCAACCGTATCAGAGAGTCAAGAGGCTGGGGGGGAAGAGGAGGGGGTATCCCATCAATAAGAGAAGAGCATTGGTTCTTGCCAAGTTTGTCCTGATTTCAAGGTCAGAAGTATCAGGTAGTTGGTGTCTACATGGGACAGGCAAGTTTTGTTTATTTTGAAAATACCATATTTGCAAACCTACATATGCTAAGTAAAATTTATTTTAAATAAAGAGTTATATATTTTATTTTATCTGCAATTCACATAACATTTAGAATTTTACTGAACCCCTAGTGAAAATTTTAGCATGCTAGTGTACCAAAACACCATTTTTGAGAAGTACTTATGCACATGTATTTCCAAGGAAAATGTAAACTCCTTGAGGACAAGAACAAATCTATTTTTTTTTTCTTTATGTTCCTCCTGCCTATCACAGTGCCTGCTACATAGTAGCCTCTTAACAAAGGTATGAGTGAATTGAATTGAATATTAAGAAATGTGATGGTTTTCTCATTGCCGTAATGGGAATGTAGACATTAGAGGAGAATTTCTGCTTATTCCGGGACTAGCAGTTCAGATCCATTTGATCAAAGCACCAAAATAGTTATTTGATTCTGTTTATGAAACAGGCAATACATCTCAGTGTTTTAAATGAGACTAGTATTTATTCTAATTACATGTAAAAACATTCATTTTTGAGTTCTAAATTGTTTCCTTCCCTCTCCTTTCTTCTCCTTGAGAAAGCAAGCAATTTGATGTAGATTATACATGTGCATTCAAACAAAACATATTTCCATATTAGCTATGTTGCAAAAGAAAACACAGACACCCCTCAAAAGAAAAACAAGAGAAATAAAGAAAATTGTTTTGTCTTGTTTTTTAAATATGCCTAATCTGCATTCAGACACCAACAGTTCTTACTCTAGAGATGGATAGTATTTTTCATCATAAGTTCTTCAGCATTATCATGGATCATTGTATCACTGAAAATAGCTGTTATTCACAGTTTATCATACAATATAGCTGTTACTGTGAACAATGTTTTCCTGGTTCTGATCACTTCACTTTGCATCAATTCATGTAAGCCTATTCAGGTTTTCCTGAAACAATCTTGCTCATGGTACAACATTGCATCATAATCATATACCACAATTATTTCAGCCATTCCTCAATTAATGGCATTCCCTCAATTTCCAATTCTTTGCCACCACAAAAAGAGCTGCTATAAAGATTTTTATGTAAATATGGGTCCTTTCTTTTTGATCTCTTTGAGATACAGACATAATAATATTGCTGGGGTACTAAAACACAGTTCCAAATTGCTCTCCAAAATAGTTGGATCAGTTCTCAACTCTACCAATAGTACATTAGTGTCTCAGTTTTTCAATATCCCCTCTAACATTTGTAATTTCCCTTTTCTGTCATATTAGCCAGTCTGATAGATGAGAGGTGATTATTTAGTTTAACTTTTTTTAATTTGCATTACTCTAATAAATAGTGATTTAGAGCATTTTTTTCCACTTGCCTACAGATAGCTTTGATTTCTTCTAAAAACTGCCTGTTCATATCTTTTGACCATTTATCAGTTGGGAAATAAATCTTATTTACATAGATTTGACTCAGTTCTCTGTGTATTTGAAAAATGAGTCATCTATCATAGAAACTTGCTACATATTTTTTCCCAGTTTTCTGCTTTCCTTCTAAACTGGGCTACATTGGTTTTGCTTGTAAAAAAAAAAATTTTAATCTAATGTAACCAAAATTATCCATAATTATTCTGTAATGCTCTATCTCTTGTTCTGTCATAAATTCTTCCTTTATCCATAGATCTAAACAAGTAAGATATTTCATGCTCCCTTAATTTGCTTATGCTATCACTCTTTATTTCTAAGTCACGCACACATTTAATATTGATATAGAGTGTGAGATGTTGGTCTATACTCAACTTTCTGCCAAACTACTTTCCAGTTTTCTCAGCAGTTTTTCTCAAATAGTGAATTCTTGTCCGAAAAGCTAGGATCTTTATATTTATCAATATTTATCAAACACTACATTATTATGGTCATCTACTACTGTGTATTGTGTATCTAATTTATTCCACTACTCTGTTTCTTAGCCAGCACCAGATTGTTTTGATGATCACCACGTTGTAATAATTTGAAATCTGGCACTGCTAGGTCACCTTCCTTCATATTTTTTTCAGTGATTCCCTTCATATTCTTGACCTTTTGTTCTTTCAGATGAATTTTATTACTTTTTTTTCAAGCTCTATAAAATAACAGGAATGTAAATGGTTTAATGTTGTTCAATCCCTTATGATTTCTCTTTCATATTTACCTTGAGTCTTCTATTTCAAAATCAAATTTCCTATTAAGCACCAGTCATTTGATCAGGAATGCTTGAAAGACCTCTGTTACATTAAATATTCATGTTTCTCCTGAAGAATTACGCTTAGTTTTCCTAGGTACGTTATTCATGGTTGTAATCCTAGCTCCTTTGCCTTCCAGAATATAATACTTCAACACCTCTGATCTTTTAATGTGCAACCTGCTAAATCTTGTGTTTATCCTGACAATGTTCTGTGACATTTGAACTGTTTCTTTCTGGTTACTTGCAATATTTTCTCTTTAACCTGGCAGCTCTGGAATTTGGTTTTAATATTCCTGGGAGTTTTCATTTTGGGATTACTTTAAAGAGATGTTTGATGTATTCTTTCCATTTCTATTTTACCTTCAATTTCTTGAAATATTATTCTAGGCTTTCAGATAATCTAATAATGTTTAAATTTTCTCTTCTTGATCTGTTTTCCAGGAGCAGAGAGATAGTTCACATTTTCTTCTATTTTTTAATCTTTTTGACTTTCTTTTGTCATCTCTTAACATTTTGTGGAGTCATTACCTTGCACTTCCCCAATTCTAATCTCTAAAGACTTATTTTCTTTGGTGAGCTTTTGTACCTCCTTTTCAATTTAGTCAAATCTACTTTTTAAGGAGTTTTTCTTTTTTTATTTATTTAAGTTTTCAACATTCATTTCCACAAAATTTTGGGTTTCAAATTTTCTCCCCATTTCTCCCCAATCCTCACCCCAAAACACCAAGTATTCTAATTTCCCCTGTCACCAATCTGCCCTCCCTTCTAACATCTTTCCCTTCCCTTACCCCCATCTTCTCTTTTGTCCTGTAGGGCAAGATAACTTTCTATACCAAATTACCTGCATTTCTTATTTCGTAGTTGCAAGAACAATACTCAGCAGGTGTTCCTAAAACTTTGAGTTTCAACTTCTCTTCCTCCCTCCCTCCCTACCCATTCCCTTTGGGAAGTCAAGCAATTCAATATAGGCCATATCTGTGTAGTTTTGCAAATGACTTCCATAACAGTCATGTTATATAAGACCTACTATATTTCCCTCCATCTTATCCTGCTCCCCATTTCTTCTGCTCTCTCTTTTGACCCTGTCCATCTGCAAGAGTGTTTACTTCTAATTGCTCCCTTCTCCCATTGCCCTCCCTTCCATCATCACCCCAACCCTGTTTATCCCCTTCTCCCCCACTCTCCTGTATTGTAAGATAAGTTTTCATACCAAAATGAATGTGCATTTTATTGTTTCCTTTAGTCGAATGTGATGAGAGTAAACTTCATGTTTCTTCTCTCACCTCCCCACTTTTCCCTCCACTGAAAATCCATTTACTTGCCTCTTTTATGAGAGATAATTTGCCCCATTCCATTTCTTCCTTTCTCCTCCCAATATATTTCTCTCTCACCACTAAATTTCATTTTTTTAAGATATGATCCCATCCTATTCAATTTACCATGTCTCTGTGTGTGTGTGCATGTGTGTGTGTGTGCGTGTGTGTGTAATCCCACCAACTACCCAGATAATGAAAAAGTTTTCAAGAATTACAAATATTGTCTTTCCCTGTAGGAATGTAAATAGTCCAACTTTAGTAAGTCCCTTATGATTTCTCTTTGCTGTTTACTTTTTCATGCTTCTCTTCATTCTTGTGTTTGAAAGTCAAATTATCTTTTCAGCTCTGGTCTTTCCATCAATAATGCTTGAAAGTCCTCTGTTTCATTGAAAAACCATTTCTTCCCCTGAAGTATTATACTCAGTTTTGCTGGGTAGATGGTTCTTGGCTTTAGTCCTAGTTCTTTTGACTTCTGGAATATCCTATTCCATGCCCTTCGATCCCTTAATGTAGAAGCTGCTAGATCTTGTGTTATCCTGATTGTATTTCCATAATACTTGAATTGTTTCTTTCTAGCTGCTTGCAATATTTTCTCCTTGACCAGGGAACTCTGGAATTTGGCCACACTGTTCCTAGGAGTTTCTCTTTTTGGATCTCTTTCAGGAGGTGATAAGTGGATTCTTTCAATATTTATTTTGCCCTCTGGTTCTAGAATATCAGGGCAGTTTTCCTTGATAATTTCATGGAAGATGATATCTAGGCTCTTTTTTTGATCATGGCTTTCAGGTAGTCCCATAATTTTTAAATTGTCTCTCCTGGCTCTCTTTTCCAGATCAGTTGTTTTTCCCATGAGATATTTCACATTCTCTTCCATTTTTTCATTCTTTTGGTTTTGTTTTGTGATTTCTTGGTTTCTCAGAAAGTCATTAGCCTCCATCTATTCCATTCTAATTTTGAAAGAACTATTTTCTTCATTGAACTTTTGAACCTCATTTTCCATTTGGCTAATTCTGCTTTTGAAAGCATTCTTCTCCTCATTGGCTTTTTGAACCTCTTTTGCCAATTGAGTGAGCCTATTTTTCAAGGTGTTATTTTCTTTAGTATTTTTTGTCTCCTTTAGTAAGGTGTTCACCTGCTTTTCATGCTTTTCTTGCATCCCTCTCATTTCTCTTCCAAGTTTTTCCTCTACCTGTCTAACTTGATTTTCAAAATCCTTTTTGAGCTCTTCCATGACCTGAGCCCATTAAATATTTATTTTGGATGTTTGGGATACAGAAACCTGGACTTTTCTGTCTTTCCCTGATGGTAAGCATTGTTCTTCCTCATGTGAAAGGATGGGAGGAGATATCTGTTCACCAAGAAAGTAACCTTCTATAGTCTTATTTTTTTCCCTTTTTTGGGGCATTTTCCCAACCAGTTACTTGACTTTTGGGTCCTTTGTCAAGAGTAGGGTATACTCTGGGGACCTATAAGATATCAGTTCCTCCAAGGCGGCACAATCAAACGCATACACTGGTCTGGGAGAAGGAAAAGATTTTTGTGCCCAGAATCTTAGCAGTTACCTCTCCATAGCCACCTGGTCTCCAAGTTCCACTGAGTCAGCACTGGGGGCTGATTTTCAGTTAAGCTGTGGGGGCAGGGCTTCCATTCAGTGTAAGACAAAGACCAGTTCCCTCAAGTTCTCTACACAGGGCTGAGATAATATTCAGCTCCTCAGTGCCCCTAGGGGTTTTTATGCTCCAACAATGGATACGGTCAGCTCTACGGGCTGTTGTGTGGCCTCTGTGGCTGCTGCCTGCTGCCGGAGTTATGGGAAGGCCCTTCTCCTTTCTGGCCAGCTGAAAAAAACCCATCACTGACCTTTGGCACCTGTGGGTTGAGGGATCTGTGGACCACTGCTGCTGGGCTGGGGATTCACTGCTACTGCAACTGGAGGTTCCACCTCCAATGTATCCTCCTCCCAGAGTCGTGCTGCGTGGCCAAGGCTGGGCTGGGCTCTGCTACAGGTCCCTTGCAACCAACATTTCCCATGGGCCTTTCAGGTCACCCTGGGCTGAAAATCTCCTCCACTCTATTGTTCTCCACTTCTGCTGCTCCAAAATTTGTTGGGAGTCCCTCTCTACAGGTATTTTATGGGCTGTATGGGGAGAGCCTCTGTATGTGTGTCTTTCTACTCTGCCATCTTGGCTCCTCCCCTCGTAGTTTTTTCTTCAATGAATTTTTGTGCTTCTTTTCACATTTGGAAGATTCTGATTTTGAAGGAGTTCTTCTCTTTATTGGATTTTTGTACCTCTTTTACAATTTGATCGATTCTATTTTAAGTTATTATTTTCTTCATTATCTTTTTTGCCTTCTTTACCAAGCTGTTGACTCCTTTTTCATAATTCTCTTTCATCATTCTTATTTCTTTTCCCAATTTTTCTCTATCTCTCTGATTTAAGTTTTAAAATCCTTTTTGAGCACTTCCAGGAATTCTCTTTTTAAACCTGTAACCAACTCACATTTCTCTTTGAAGTTTTGCATGTAGCTATTTTGACCTCATTGTTTTATGATTTTGTGTCTTTATATTCCCTATCACCATACTAACTTCTATGCTCAGGTTCTTTTTTGCTGTTTACTCCTTTTTTCCAGCTTTTTTTTTTTTTTTGCTTTTAACTTTATGTTAAAGTTAGACTCTCTTCCTAGCATGGAAGGTGCATTGTTCTTTCTTATTGTTGTTTCTAGAGCTAGCACTGGGGAGTCTGTAGGGGTTTTTTATTCTTCCAAGGTAGTGTGATCTAAGGAGAGACATGGTTACTGCTCTCCTGGTCCATACTTGGCTCTATGAGTCAGCACAAGCACTCTTTTCTGTCATGGAACTGTGACCAGGGCACCTGCTCTCCTGCAGCCAGTGCACCTCCTAAATCTCAGCCTGTGACCAAGAACTGTGTATGAGCAATATGAGAGGGTCCTGCAAACAGCAGGAGAAAAGGGTCTCATGTAATCTCCTTCTGACAAGTTGCCCAGCCCCCTTACCATCTGTAGGTTGAGAGCTCCCAAAGTTGCTGCTGACACTGATGAACCATCGCCAAGGCCAGCTGCTAGAGCCCTGGCTTGGTCTGCACTGTGGGTCTGTACTGGGCTCTAGGTCTAACCACCACCCCGCTGAGAAAGACCTTTCCTGCCAATCTCCTAAGTTGTCCTGGGCTGAAAAGTTGTTTCACCTTGGCCTTTCGTTGGTTCTGCCACTCTGGAATTCAATTCAAGGCAGTAATTTAAGTTATTTGGAGGGGAATTTGGGAGAGTTCAGGTGAATCTCTGCCTTTATTCTGCCATCTTGGTTCCACCTCTGGTTATAATTCAAGAATTTTTCATTTTGTCTGTATGACTATCATCTTCACTAATGCTTATTGCAATTCCTCTATAAAGAGCATAGAATTAGAACTGTAAGGGACCCTAGAGTCCCACCCCCTTATTTTACAGATGAGAAAACTAAGTTTCAAAGGGGTTAAGTTACTTTCTCAAGGTCACATAGTGAGAGCCATGATTTGAAGCCTGTGATTCCTCATGTAGTAGTCTTTCCACAGTATCCTACTGAAGGTGTCTGAGAGTTGCAGCCAAAAATATCAACACCCTAAAGCCTGAACCCTGCTGATAAACCCCTCTAGACTTAGCTAGGCTCAGCTTCCAGCAACAGATATTCAACCCATCACTATGTCCATACTCAAAACCTGCCCAGGTGGTAGAAACTGTAAGAGCCTATGCTTTTCTGGGGTAGCCTCTGAGGAGTCAACATCATCTTCATTCACTTCACAGTTAAGAATCATAGTAGGACTTCAGTCCAAAAATCCACAAAATGTTTGGTATACACACATGCATACATATACATATCAGTATATGTGTGCATTTGTGTATATATATGTATATATGTGTGTTTACACACACACACATATATATATATGAAACATTTGCCTTACTTTCTGATGCAATTGGCTTGAGTCATGGTATCATATTCTTTATGTCTAAGCGAGCTATGCATAGGCTATGTATGGGACTAGATGTTCTAAGGTAGGATATTCACCAGAATACCTGTGCAGAAATTGAGGACACCCCCTCAACTAGATTTTAAAGATTTTTTTTTTACTGCAGGAAGGTAAGAACAGTCAATAATTGAACATGACCATGCCTTCGCACTTAAACACTAGAGATTGACTAATCTTAGTTTCGTAGCTTTAGAGAAGAAAGGAATCTCCCAAAGCTCTTGGTCCAACTTAGCCCCATTTTACAGATGAAGAAAATGAGCCCAAAACAGTTAAGTGACTTGCTTACGGTACCACAGGATAAGTGGGACTAAGAGGCTGATCTGGAATTCCAATACAGGTCTTTTCATTCCAAATCTAGTTCTCTTTTCCCTACATTGCTTTTGCTAGATAGAAGCATACCCTGGTCCAGTTCAACTCATTCCTTCAGCTTTCCTATCAAGTTGATTTCAAAATGAAAGGTGTCTTTCTTCCCGATTTCTTCTCTCCATTTCTGTCTCTCACACACATAGAAATCCCAATTTATTCCTTTTCCTCCCCCCAAACTGAAGGATTATTTAGTTACAATACTATTTACCTTTTAGCACATTTCTGATAATGCCTGTTTCTTTTCCAAATATTTCATATAAAACTCTCAAATTTGAAATTACAGAGCTCTAAAGTAAATAAGAGATACTTTTCTTACTTTTAAGAAACCTTGTCCTAATTAAGCTGTTTATTTTTATGTCCAGATGTTAAGTTGGAAAGATTTTTTTTAAGAATGAGATGTGCCAAGAAGTACTAGCTCTGATTTTTTGGAAAATTTTCAATGTCAAATTCTCTGTAATGTTGGCTAATGTATTTCTAGAGGGGAATGAAAGTGATCTCAGAGGGCACATGGTCAGTGGCAAAAGAAGAGTGGTCCAGGGGTCATAAGCCTTGACCCTCTTGCTGACAGAGTACCTGGCAATGAAGTAAATCTCAACTTCTCTGGGTCTCCAAATCTCTATCTCAAAATGCATGAACAGAGGATTGCTGGGAAAATTGAGTTAACTTTGGTAATGCCCTTTAAGATCCTTCGATAAAGGTGTCCCGTAGACATACTGTGAGTCATTGAATCTCCCTTTCCACATCCTTTGAAATGTGGTCAGCCTCAGCAATAAATTCCTCTGTGTAGGTCAGTCATGGGGCAAGCTTTATAGACCAAGTGAGAAATCATACCATACCAGCTACGCTAAAGAGTGCCAGGTGATGAGAAATAAGAAAAACAATAACCATAGACAGAGCTGCTCATTCTATCTAATTCAGAGACACTCTTCCCTGTCACTCCATAAGCATTTTGTTAAGTACTTATTAGCTATGCTAGGTACTGTGGATCAAAGAAAGGCAGTCAATGAAAGCACAAACAACCCCTACTCTCAAGAGACTTTCATTCTGATGAGAGAGAATATGTAAAAAAAAAATGTACTTATGAGATATTCAGAGTGTAAGTCCTTAGCAGTAGGGGAAAAAAGCACCTGGAAAGGTAGAAGGTGGACTTTGGGGTGAGTGTTATAAGAAACCAGGGAAACCAGGAAGCAAAGGTAAGAAGTAAAAGCATTCCAGACAAAGGAAACAATCAATTAAAAGGTAAATAAATGGAAGGTGAAGGAGGGTTTTTTATAAGTTTTTTTCTTTACAATTTTGTTATACGTACTAGGCATCCCATCCAATTTCATATTATGCAAAAAATTAACAATAATGCAATTTATGTCTTTATCAAAATTATTGATACAAAAGTAAACTAGCAGAGAGCCCAGGAGTATTCCTCTGGAAACCTTCCAAGGTCTAAGGATCTGCTTTTTCTTTTATCAAGTCATTTGATGAGTTGTGAATAACTCTAAATGTCTTAATCATATCTTTCTGTCTTGACAGCAAGAATATCATGAGCAAAGCATTTAGGCTCTTCTACATCCTTAGAATTAGAAGTAGTTTTCTTTTTACAAGGAACAGCAAAGAGGCCTGTGTACTGGCATCTTGGAGTGTGTAGAAGGGAGTAAATTTGATTGGTTGGTTGGTCCTTGTCCTCCATTCTCGAAAAGGACCAAAATGACGTCACCATGTTAGAATCACAGTACAGTGTGTTCCAGTCGTGTTTGCGCAGACCAACACAAGCTCAGAAGGCTCTACCATGAGTCAGGCATGAATAGTCCATATGAACATTTGGAGTGGAAGGGAGTAAAGTATAAGAAGAGTAGAAAAGAAACATTATACTGGATGCCAAAAGTAACAGAGAGCCCCAAAGGTTTGTTTTGTTTTGTTTTTTTGAGTAGGACGACACGAACAGAACTTGGAATATCACTTTAGCAGCTAAGAAGAGCAGGGACTGGGGAGAGAGATGAGATAGGGCAACCAATCAGAAAGCCGTGGCAATAATCAGGCATCAAGTTTCTAGACTCAGTAAGAAATCTTACCAGAAATAGGTAAAAGGTGAAAAACAATAACCAGCACCAGCAAAGATAGAATCACTCAATTTTATCTGATTTGCAAACACTCTTAGGTGTCCCAAGGAACAAACCATGATTTTAATTTAATTAATTAACTTAATTTTCATTTAAGTTGACTCTAATCATAACATAATTCGACATGCTAGACAAGACCAGACAGAGAATTGGACAACCTCCACACATACACACACACGCGCACACACACACACACACACACACACACACACATGCCTGGCAAATTGTCATGAGTCTAGACCAATGGGGAAGAGTTCTCAGGGACTGTAGGGCAGGGATGCTATCCCCCTGCAAGAAGTGCCAGTCATCTCAGGAGGCCCTAGGCAAATACCTAATAGCCTTCTGGAGCTAGCCTGAGATTGAGCAGATCCTTAGCCTCATAGATTGATTAAAGACAATCAGTGCCATGATGGCGTCAGGATTACAAGCAAGTGGGCAGATAGCAAACAGATTGCTGTAAGTGAATTAAAATGGCAGATAGAACCAAAGCTGACTATCATTTCCTACTTTTTCTGCAGAACTTTGTTTTAAAAACTAAAGCAATAATAACAGCTGACACACACGAGGGATTAAGGTTCACAAAACATTTTTATCATGTACACAAGTCCAGCAATGCCAGAAATCACTCCTCTTTCACAGTCATGAATGGATGTTGTGCTTCTCTTAATCAAAACATGAGATGCAACGCAATTACAGCAGACACACTAACCTCCATGGGGAAGTATATTATCATTATGTACACTGTCTTACTTGATCTTCACAATGACCCTTGACTGCACAGGCTCCTATTGTTATTATTAATGGGTTCATTTAACAGATGAGTAAAGTGAGGCTGAGAGCCTTCAAGTTGCTTGGCCATGGTCCTATGGGTGTAATGTGGATTTGAACTCAGATCTGACTCCAAGTCCATCACTCTGTCCACTATAACCTGCCTCCCTATTAATAAAGAACGTGCAAAATGAGTGCACAGTGAGGATCTTAAAAGTGGCGATTTTTTGATCATCTTTGGCTAAGATGCATTAACACCACCTCTTTGGTAGCAATTTATTGCCTAGTTAAGGCATTAACCAGTGCTGTGAACTTCCAGAAAACTGATGGTTTCATCCTCTAAAATTCTGGAGTTTACAAAAAAAAAAAAAGACAATTCTCTCCATCCCTTCCCTCTTTTGGGGGAAAAGTCTTCAATTTGTTCATTGGCAACTGCAACTCTCACTGGATTGGGCCTTCCTGATTCATCTGGAGAGTTGTCAACAAGCTGTCTCCATTACCACTCACTTCCCAGGAGGCTGTTCCATGTGGCATTGTGCAATCATTCATAAACAACCCGCCTTACCACTATCTCTACTCAAAAAAAGAAAAAGGCAAATTGAATTTTTTCTCTGTTTTGGAAAAAGGAAAAGTTTTCTAAAATGACAGTGACCAGATCAAAGGAATCTGATCATGTATACAAGCCTAGAGAAGCCAAAAACCACTCCTCCTTCACTGAGTCATGAATGAATGAACAGCTGTTGTGTTTTTCTTCTTTAATGAATGGAACGCGAAACCACAAAGATTCATACATACATCTGCCTCCATTGGTTTGAGTTAAGACCTGAACATAGGTGCTTAAACATAAGACTTACAAAACTGTTGAACGGTACTTTTGGTTAGATTGACAATAAAGAAGTACCTAACATATTCAGATACATGGAAAATCTAGGCATGAAGTTAACAAAGAGCAACTACATCAAATGGAAGAAGGATGTTCCAGTATGGCGGAGAAATGGAATGAGACACATGACTACATTGGAGCATATAAAACTGCACTGTGTTTGCCTGGGAAACCAAATCATCTGTGGAAGGCATATGAAGCAGAAGACCAGGAGTTTGAAAAGTCCAACAGGAGGTGAGCCTACACCAGACTCAGAAAGAAAGCAGGAGAAGAAGTCTAAGATTTGTCCTAATAGTCCCGTCCAGAGCACTGATGTTAGCCTCAGAACATTAGACTAGGACAGCTTCTTCAAAGAAAACACGTAACGCCTCCAACTAAATGGCCCAGAACAGGTAAGGCGGACACTAAAAATCACCAACAAAACCTTCCTCTTTTCTATGTAGTACACTAACAACTTCTGTTTCCCTTGAAGGTTATACACTTCCTGGGTACAACTATCTGAGATCAGGCAACACTCTCCATGGTGAAGAACCAATCAATCCACCAGACAAAGCAATAAACACACATGAAAAATATTCAGAACTACAAAGTCAAAAAATTAACCCATACCTATCATTTAACCAAGCAGATGAAGATTTCATAAAAGAAACTGATTCAGCAAAGGACTGGGGAGGCTGGTTAGGAAATAAAGTATTTAAGATTAAAAGACTCATAGCTCCAAAAGTGACTCTACCAGCAAAGAAAAAAAAACCAAAGACACAGCCAGGAACCACATCATTCAGTAAACCAAAATAAGTGCCAAGGCACATATTTGTTAATCAAACAAGAAAGAGATACAGCAGACAATTTAACCAACTGAAGCAACGAAAGAACTGTCTGAGATGCCTGAGCAAGGGACAGAGCAAATAATAACCCAAAATAATGACCTGATCACAGTTGGTAGTACAGGAGGAGGAGTTGGCTTATCAAGCAGAGACTTCACCAATGTAACCATATGTGACTACAGTCATGGGTATATGACAATTACACGTCATGCATCTAGACACATACATCTCTCAAAGTCACAGAATGAAAGATACATACTGCAAAAAGTAGAGATCCAGTTCATGGGAGATAGCCTCAAAAGGGCAGGACAAGATGACAACTCACACACTCTGATACAAACTTCTTGGAGCCTAATTGACCCAAACACTAGGGGAGTCAAACTTCCAGTACATGGTTAACATGGTTAGTTACCTGAACTTTGACTCATTAGGACAAGAATTCTTCAACATTGCTATCAAAAATTGAGCAACGACAGAAGGAACAAAGGTCAAAGTTTACAACAATGACCTCACAGCAACTCTGCAAGTAGCTGAAGACACAAACAACAGAGTGCTACAGTCATGTGATGGAGGAGCCTTAACAACTCTAGGCTACCTACCGTGGGAAACAAGCAATCATTGCCCATGGGTATACTACACAAACTATACCAACAGCTTCAAAGAAGGTTCAGATGGCTCACCTGCAGTCAACATAGCAATATCAATCTTCAACAACAAAAATATCTTTTCCTAGTAATGGAAAACACAGTTCCAACTGAAATGATAAGAACAGGACACCACTTTCCAATGGGAAGATACACATTCCAAACCAAACCAACCAGGATAACAATGTCGGAATAAGACCAAAGAAAGTTAGGAAGAGCACAGCATGTAAACTCAAGCTTTGACAACAACCAAAAAGCCACACTAATACAGCAATACTCATGGAAAGTGGGAGAATCTGGTATTCAAAGATATTCAGAAGCAATGCGCCAAAGGCCATTCAGTGTTGATGGCTATTTCCCAACATATACATTTAAGACAGGAAAAGAAGGGCCACACATAAAATCAGAATCAACAGAAGTAATGCTGAGTCCAGATTGAAGTAGCAGCAAGTCACAGAGAATAGTATATGACTTACTAGCACATATCAAGACCCAGTGATGAAGGCAATAGGAGATGACTCACAAACCACGAATGAATGATCAATCAAGAATATGACTCAACAGACAGTTGACAACATGGAGTACTGGAAGACAAAAGCTCATCACAAGATCAAATGAGAAGAGTTATAGGTGATTTAAATACCTACATACCATAGACAGCATTTGATGATCCAGGGTCACAATATCCCTGGGGACCATCTGGGACAAAGAACCACACACAGTGCGCAGACCACATCTGAGAACACTTGCTCCATTCACTTGTGAAAACAATGCTCCAGGACAACTGCTTGTGAAACTTACACCAAATTGGACAGATGACTATAATGAACATGAAACTGTACAGAGCAGAATAATGACATATGCTGCATTTTTCTGTAAAAGAAAACTGGCATTCAAAGGAAAACTGAGAACTCCACAAGCTTTCAACATGTACCCAGTTTCAGCTCCAAATCCACTGCAATTCGACAATCAATTTCCAGACTCAACCAGAATCCTAAACATACCACACACAGAAGGAAGAGCCATACCAACTATACTGTACTAAAATCTGTTCTCTCTTGTTTATCTAATTACTTATTTAGTTTACCCCTAACATAGATAAGCACTAACACACACACACACAATAAAGCATTCAAAAGGCATTTCTGTGTCCAGACTCTTTTTTTCTATGGGAAACCATCCATTTGTGACTGTTTTCAATGGGGTGTATGGGTGGCATATCTCTACCCATGTAAAATAACCAGCAAGAGGGGCAGCTTCATCACTAACCAGCTAACTAGCAACCAGCTAAGTAGTCCAGGAACAGCTAAGAAACTTTGACTCCATTCAGAGAACCCAGAGCATCAAGAAACTCCTAAAAAATCATTCAGTTCAACCCTGTTATTTTGCAGATCAGGCAACTGAGGCATAGAAGGGAAATAACTTGCCCAAGATTTTATAGTCAGTGATAGAGACACCAACTCCTTTCAATTTACCTTGGACTGATCCCTGGTCAATTGAATTCAATTCAGTCAATCAGGTCCAAAAGGCTTGGGCAAGTCATTTTACCTCTAACTGCTGGGAGTAACATAAAGAAGATAAAGAAATTGTCTCTGTTCTCAGGAAGCTCAAAGTATGGGATATTGAAGCAGCTCACTACAGTGAAAAGTGCTCTGGCTCTTAGAATTAAAAGACATGGGTTCAAATGCTACTTTCTGATACTGCCTTAGTTGCATTGAGCAAGCAATGTAAGTTTGCTGTCCCTTAGCTTCCTCCCCTGTAATATTAATGGAATGAAGTAGGTGACCTCTGAGATCGCTCCCAGTTCTGGATCTATGATCTTAAAACACCTGCTGTATTGTGTTCAGTTCAGTGAGTCATATTTAGGAAGGCCATAGATAAGCTAGATCCATAAGTGGATAGGCAGAATAATGAAAGGACAGGAGAGCATGTCATGTTTCATCAATGTATTGAACAAGAAAAACATAAGGGGTAAGTGGATTGTGCAGTAGATAGAGCACTGGCCCTGTACTCAGGAGGACCTGAGTTCAAATGTGGCTTCAGACACTTGACATTTAATGTGTGACCTTGGGCAAGTCTCTTAACTCCAACTGCCCCACCTCCCCTTTGTTTCTTTGTCTTTCTTTCTTTCTTTCTTTCTTTCTTTCTTTCTTTCTTTCTTTCTTTCTTTCTTTCTTTCTTTCTCTGCCACATTTGAACTCAGGTCCTCCTGAGTCCAGGGCCAGTGCTCTATTCACTGAGGTACCTAATTGACCCAAGTCCTGTGAATTTTATCTTTGTTAAATTTCTTTCCTGACACTGCCTGCATCCTGATGCATATCCCCATCACCTCATGCCTGGACTATTGCATTAACCTACTGGTGAGTCCACCTGCCTCAAGTCTCTCCACTTCAATCCCTTCTCTACTCAGCTGTCAAATTTATCATCTTAAAGTACAAATCTAACCATGTCATCTCTTTATCCAATAAACTCTATCAGCTCCCTATCACTTCCAGGACCATATATAAAATCCTCTGTTGGGCATTCAAAGCTCTTTACAACCTGATCCCTCACTACTTTTCCAGTCTTCTTACATTTTGCTCATCTCATGCCTCTCCCCAACCCATAATCTGCAATCTAATGACACCTCCTTGCTTTTCCTCATACAAGATACCTCATCTCCAGATGTCAGGTATATTGACTAACTGTTACCCATTCTTGGAATGTTCTTCCTCTTTATCCCTACCTCTTGGCTTCCCTAATTTCAATGCTCAGTTAAAGTCTCATCTTCTATAAGAAGTCTTTTCTGATTCATAATGCCTTCCTTCCTTTTTCACTGATGATTTCCAATTTATTTTATATATAGATATAGTTGTGTATGTATGTATATCTTGCTTAAATATACTTTCATGTTATCTCCTCCATTATACTGTGAGTTGCTTGATGCAAGGACTGTTTTTGCCTTTCTTAGGCACAGTGCCTGTGGTAAGCACTTCAGTGCATGGTAGGCACTTCATAAAAGCTTACTGCATAGTGAATGACTGACAAGGACTTCCAAAGGGTACTCATCACCTACTGAGGATCCAGGAACCCTAGAGGTCTCAGACTTACAAGTCGTCTTCAAGCCTAGACACAACCATCTTGAGAGTCTTACTCTCCTAAGATCAGACAAAGAAACACACAAAGTTGAAAAAGCAGCCAAGAGTCCAGTCAATCAATGATGTATTTATAAAGCACCTATTATGTGCCAGTTACTGTGTTAAGCACTGGAGATATGAGTACAAAAAATAAAATGGCCCCAACTTGCAATAAGCTTATATTTTAATTGGAGAGAGAAGTACTTATATAAATAAAAACCAACATAAAGTTAATAAATACATTAAATAGTTAAATACATAGAGATTTAAGGACACTAGCAATTGCTGAGTGGGGAAAAAAGAAATTGGAAATTCTTCTGCAGAAGATGGTAGGGAGAGAAGATTCTAGGAAAATGACAGAGTAGGTCAGAAAAGTCCAAGTTTTCCAGATTTTCCCCACCAACAAGACAAAATAGCACCTCGGGGCAAACAGAGAGTGGTAAAAATTTTTAAAAAATAGGGAAGAACAGTAGTCCTCCCAGGAAACCAGAGAAGAATGGATCCCAGACCTGATATTTAATCCCTGTGAAATCTAAACACCTCCAGGCTAGTTCTACTGAGACAGCAAAAGGGGCTGGCTGAATTGGGAGGTAGCCCTTGGCCCTAGCCACAGGAATGTTCACTTCCCAGACAGTGTGGGAAGTTGAGTGTCTGAGAAGGGGAAGATTGAGGGAACTTCTGCTGATAAGGGATGTCAGACCCAGCTGTGATGCCAAGAAAAGCTCTCTGAGCAAGAAGGAACTGGCAAACGTAATGGCTCCCCACCCCTGTGAATGCCAAAGCAGTGGGAGAGGACACCACTGTCTATGGGTACTTACAGGGGAGTAGAGTTCTTAGTTTTGGTTCCAGGCCAGAGGGGAAAATTGAAGGAGAACCTGAGGCCAGAGGCACTATACCCCAGGATGGAAGGTGATTACAACAAGTTGATATAAATTTTTTTTAAATGAACAGGCAAAGGAGAAAGAACCCAACCATAGAAAGTTACTGTTGGAATAGAGAAGACCAGGGTTCATATTCAGAAGAGGATACTGAAGCAAAAAAGAAAAAGCCCCTCCTACCCCAAAGAGTAATAATAAATAGTCACTTGCCCAAAAAGAAGAACTTTTAAATATACTTTAAAAATCAAGTGAAAGAGACTGAGGAAATTTTAAAAAAAAATAAGAATAATCCAAGAAAAACAAGAAGATTATGAACATAAAATTAGCCAACTGGAAAAGGAAATCTTAAGGATGGAAACAACTCCATAAAAATTAGAATTAGGCAAGGGGAAGCCAGCAAGTTATGGGACTAAGAAATAACAAAACAAAGTATAAAGAATGAAAAAATAGAAGGGAATGTGATGTCTCATCAAAAAAGCAACCGACCTGGAGAATAGATCAAAAAGAGAAAACATAAGAATAATAGGACTACCTGAAAGCTACAATTAAAAAAAGAATCTTGATACAATAACTCAAGAAATAAAGAAATTGTTCGAAGATTTAGAACAAGAGGGGAAAATAGAAATAGCAAAAACACAATGATCACCTGAAAAAGGTCTTACAAAGAAAACCTACAAGAATATCATAGCTAAATTCCAAAACTCCCTACTCAAGGATAAAATACTATAAGAAACAAGAAAAAACAATTGAAATATGGTGGAGCCTTAATTAGAATCACACAAGACCTAGCAGCAGCTACACTTATAAACCACTGGTCTTGGAGCTGTATGGATTGAAAAGCAAAAGAACTGTGACTGCAGCTGGAAATATCATATCCTGCTTTTAAGCATAATCCTACATGGAAAAAAATAGATATTCAACGAATTGCCAAACTTTTGGGATTTTATTGCAAAAAAGATTTGAATTTAATAGAAAATTTGACATACAGGATCTAAGAGAAATATGTGGTAAACATCAAAGACTAATTATAAGGGACTCAATGAGGACAGAATGTTTACTTTTTATACAAGAAAATGTAAACTGTATGTCTATCATTGTAATTAGTTATTGGATAGTTGAAAGAAAGATTAGAGTAGAGATGTGTAGGATGTGATTCTAAAAAATAATGGCATCTAGGAAAAGGTAAAAAGAGCAGTTATCTTATACAAATGAGTTACAAAAGGAAGAAATAACACAGAGGAATTAGAAGGAGGAAGAGAGTTGGAAATTCTGGAACCATATTCTCAGAAAGGCTTAAAGAGAGAGCAAAAAATACATTTAAAAGAGAATAAAAGTCTTCCAAATTTATGAAGCAATAAGAGGGTGGGGGATGGGATAAGGGGAGTATAGAAGGACGTCTAAGTTAATGGGAATGGGATAAAGAGGGAACAATATATGTATGTATGTATATATATGTAATATACATACATATACGCATACACACATATATGGAGGACTATAAAGTCTTCTAAATTCAGACAGAAACAAGAGGGCAAGGGGAAAGAGTAGGGGAGAGGATAAGGGAGGGATCCTTGGAAGGGGGGTAGGCTAAGTAATAGGAGAACAAGGTAGCAGGTAGAAATAAAGTAGAGGAATCAGGAGGCATAAGAAATCATAAATCCACATAAACATAATATAAAAATTAGGAGTAGAAAAAGGAGTAGGAAAAAAGGCAGGTGTAGTAATCACGATCCCAGGCAAAGTTAAAGCTAAATAGAGTTAATCATAACAGAAAAATAAGGAAATTACACTATATGGTGGACACATTAATCAATAATATGTCTTAGACTATTTAAAATGACTAGACAGTATAAGGATGGAATATTGCTGTGGTATAGGAAATGATGAGCTGATAGACTTAGAAAAATATGAAAAGACTCAGACTTACGGAGGAAGATGTTATCTACCTTCAGAGAAATAGAGCACAAGCAAGTATTGTACAGTCCTACATATAAGCCTGTGAATGTATATGTGTATATATGTGTGTGATTATAGGTATTTACGCATATGCATGTGCATGTGTATATATGCATGTGTATGTAAGCATATGTAAGTGGAGCCTTCTTGGGGAAGGAGGAGGAAAGGAAAGGGGGAAAGAACAAAGTAAAAAGTAAACGGCAGAAAACAAAATAAAACACACAAGGAAACGAAACTGGGCAGCTCTGACTACAATGGATAGTATTTATTATGTAGATTTTCTTGAAATGAAATGTGTTGCTTTATATTTTAAATCTTTTCTTATGTTCTGCTGTGCACATGGCAATGGGTTTTTCTTTCTTTTCTTATTTTGTGTTTGCCTAAAATTTTAAAAATTACCAAAAGGAGATGGTACCTAAGTAGCATCTTTAAAAAAGAGGGAGTACTTATGAGAGAGAAAGATAAGGAGAGAGTATACTCCAGGTATGGAAATTGTTTTTATTTTATCTCTAAGGCCATCTAAAACATCATTTCAGGGACATTTGGTCTCCTCTTGTCACAGTGCCCATGGTAAGAATTTTCTAAAAGGATTATCATTCTCATTATTGGTGCCTCTGCTCCAATTTCTCTTATAAAGGATGAGAAATTCTACAAAGAAATCAATGAAATTCTATAAGTTATAGCAACACCAAATTCAGTTCTTAATGATTTCAATGCAAAATGGGCTTAGAGGAGGACAGAAAAGAAAAAAATAACTTGGAAAACTTGGTTCAGGAATAAGAAATGAGAGGTGGGAAAGGTTTGTAGAATATAAAGTAGCCTCAAATCTACATATTGAGAATATTTCCTTTAAGGAGAGAATTAGGGCATACAGTACATCATGAGTATCGAATTAACATTACCAAAAACTAAGTTAATTACATTATGACAGGAAATAACTGGTTACCAGTCTGGGAGTCATTTTCAAATAATCTGTTTGTGTATGTTAAGATCATCAGCTCATTAGAACAAAGTCAAAACAAAAGATTAGAAGAAAGAATAAAAATGAGAAGACTATATAATTAAGTCCAATATTATCCATTTAAACAAGATGTTGATGCCATAACATAAGAAATGGATTTTTCAAATACATCAACAGACTACCACAATTTCTAAAGGAAGTTTAGCCAATATAAATCAATTGTCAGGAGGAGGAAACTGAAGTAGCCCAGAAACCATCTCAGCCAACCAACACTTGGCTTGCTAGTCACACAAAAAATATGACAACTAAGGATAACACTAGTTTAGAATATAAACATTTGTTAGGTCTTACAGGAGAGAGTGGTAGAAGATGATGAACGGTATCACCTCATAAAGCAGGATGAAGCAATGGAGGACAGAAAACACTTTATAGAAACCTTGGCAAGTTATCGACCTAAGCCAGATCATCACAAGGGCATTTACAGATGGACCTGGAATGAGAGTAATGAACAGACAAAAAAAAGCAAAATCTCTTTTAGAATTTATATAACAAACTTTCTCCATCAATTGTATTGGAGTCACTGCATTTAGACTCTCAAATCATAATTCACAGTGTGTTAGATGAGGAAGTAGAAATGGCACTAAAAAAAAAGAAAAGATGGCAAAAAAAGCTACACTACACCACTATACACTGAGGAGGTTAGAAAATCATTTCATCAATATAGGTATAAATATACATAGAGATAGAGATGAGAAACAAAAACAGAGATGGGGAGGGAGAGAGATAGAGAAAGAAAGAGATGGAGACAGACACAGAGACACAGAAAGAAAGACAGAGGTAGAGATGAAAGACAGAAACAGAGAGAGACACAGAGGCAGAAAGAGAAATATGATACGTAGGACTGCAGGCAAACTAGTGCAGTGAACTAGGTACCAATTGAACAAGCATAGAAAAGTAGACTTTGAGGAATTTTACCGTATTTTAATGGCTTCCTGAAACAAAGCACATCTTTTTAACATGAACATTGTTGCAATCTAGGGGCAGAATGGGACAGTGGAATAGAGAGTCAGTCTCAGAATCATGAAGACTCAGCAAGACTTTGGGCAAATCATTCAGCCCCTCAGTATTCTGGGCAGTATAACTTGCAGAACAGTTTCCCATTGGCATTGCTAGTAGAGAGAAATCATCAACAAGATTTCCTAATCCAATAAAATCACAGGCATGGATTAAATAACTTTTTTCAGTAAGGCTACCTGGCCACCAATCATTGAATACTAGAAACCAAAGAATTTGCAAATTACCCAAAGGTCAAAGGAGAATCAAATATGCAGGAGATGGAGCATCGTGGATGCTCTCAGAGAGGTATAAGATAGGAAAAAGAGGTCAACTGGCTATGTAAAAGGTGCAAGGGATAGCCAGTGGACAATACCAGTGCTCCATTGGTATCCACATAAAGTCAAAAAGTTAGTGAAAATAAAGGTGTAAAACCTGATGTAAAAGAAGACCCCTAATACATTGAGTGGCCCATATGTGAAGGATTTATGGGATAGCATGAACAAGAGTTTCATCAGATCAGAAGATGGTGATGGTTTACAATCTACCTTGTTAAACAAAGTAGCTCTGTGGTAAAGATCTCAAATCTACCAAAAGATCAAAGTACATCCACATAGAAGAAACTCTTATGTCTCTATACTTAATAACTTATATGCTTAATAACCAAAGAGCATCATGAGAAGGAGGAGGAGGAGGAGGAAAAGGAGGAGAAGAAATAGGAGAAGGAGAGGAAGAAGAAGGAAAGAAGGAAGGAAGGAAAGAAGGAAGGAAGGAAGGAAGGAAGGAAGGAAGGAAGGAAGGAAGGAAGGAAGGAAGGAAGGAAGGAAGGAAGGAAGGAAGGAAGGAAGGAAGGAAGGAAGGAAAGAGAAGGAGAGGGAGAGGCAGAAGGAGGAAGAGGGAGGAGAGGAAGAAGAAGAAAGAAAAGAAGGAAGGAAGGAGGGGAGGGAGAAGAAGAAGAAGAAGAAGAAGAAGAAGAAGAAGAAGAAGAAGAAGAAGAAGAAGAAGAAGAAGAAGAAGAGAGGAGAAGAAGAAGAAGAAACCTATGGCAGTTGTGGGAGAGGGGATTGTAATCATACCAAGTTAATATTCTATAAGCATGAAGACGTGTTTTTTCCCATCTCCCTGCTAGAAATTCTATCTCCCAACATTAGGGCTGGTGAGATATTGTACTACCATCCCAAGGTGGAACTTGAAACACAATTGCCCATAAACACAACATTTTCAATAGTAGTTGGGCATAAGAAAACTTTAATATTAGTACTATCCTTAAGGATCACAGAAATCTTGGATTGTAAGGAAATTTAGATTCAATCTGGTCTAATTCAGTCATTTTATAGGTCAAGAAGTACAGCCTAGACAGGTGAAGCAACTCACCCAAGGTCTCTAAGGGAATGTCAGAGCTAATATTTGAATGAAGATCCCCTATTTCTGTCAGCAAACTTTTATTATGTAGATACTGTGCACAAGGGACTCTCTACGTGCAAAGAATATGAAGACAAAAACACAACTGCATCCAAATCCAAAGTTGCTTCCATTGCTAAACCTCAGAGAACTTTGCTACATCAATCCAATGACCTGTTACTCCAAGGACTGTGACATTACCTGAGGACATCAGAGCAGGTCACAACTTCTTCCCAAACTAATAGTTGACCTTGGAGAGTTGCTGTACCTGAGAAATCTATAGGTCTACAGACAACCTGGTGATGAGATGCTAAAAACTTTAGCTAAACTAGCCCTAAAACATCTTCAGGACTAGATAAAATTTTCCAGGTCCACAGTCCCTACTAAAGTTTGAATTCTACTGGAATAGTATTGGGGCAGCTATGTGGTGCAGTGGATATAGTGCCACCCTTGCAATCAGGAAGATTCATCTTTGTGAGTTCAAATCTGACCTCAGACACTTACTAGCCATGTTACCCTGGGAAAGTCACTTAACCCTGTTTTCTTCAGTTTCCTATCTTCAAAATGAGCTGAAGAATAAAACTGCTCCAACATCTTTGCCAAGGAAACCCCAAATGGATTACATACAATTTTAATTGGTTATAGAAATATATCTCACCCTACAGGAAAGTAGGACAGGAAAAGAATAAGGAAAGGGACAAGGCAATAAGAGTGAAGGCAGGTTGTGGAAGGGGGTAGTCAGAAACAAAGCACTTTTTAAGGAGGCACAGGATGAAAGAAGAGAGAGAATAGACTGAACAGAGCAGGGGGAATAAGATGGAAGGAAATACAGTTAGTTAGCAATAGTAACTGTGAAAAATATTTTGAAGCGAGTTTCTCTGATTTCTCAAACGTAGAGAACCGAGTCAAATTTATAAAAACAGGAGCCATTCCTGATTGACAAATGATCAAAAGATATGAACAGCTTTTAAAGTGAAGTGATCAAAGCTATCTATAGCCACATAAAAATACTCAACTCACTGCTGATTAGAGAAATAAAAATTAAAACAAATCTAAGGTACTAGCTCCTATCTATTAGATTGGCTAATAGGACCAAAAAAAGTAAATGACAAACGTTGGAGGGCATGTGGGAAAAATGAGACATTAGCGCACTGCTGGTGGAGTTGTGAACTGAATCAACCATTCTGTAGGGCAATTTGGAACTATGCGCAAAGGCTATAAAATCTTGCATACCCTTTGACCTAGCACTACCACGGTTCGGTCTGTATCCCAAAAGAGACTTAAAGAAAAAACAAAAAGGAAAAGGACCTATACATACAAAAATATTTATAGCAACTCTCTTCTGTAGGCAAAGAACTGGAAATTGAGGGAAGGCCCTCAACTGGGGAATGGCTGAACGAACTATAATATTGCACTATAAGAAATGATGAGTAGAATATTCTCAGAAAAACCTGGAGAGACTTACATGAGGGGATGAAAAGTGAAATGTATTGTGTATAAAGAAACAGCAACATTGTAAGATGATCAGCTGTGAATGACAGCTAATCTCAGCAACACAATGATAAAAGATGCTGTTCATCCCTAGACAAAGAACTGATGGCGTCGCAATGCAGACAGAAGCACACTTTTTAGCTAAAAAGCTAAAAAACCTCAAATATTTTTCTTGAGGTATTTTGTCTATGTTTCTTTCACAACATGACTAATATGGAAATGTTCTACATGACTACAGATGTAAAACCTATGTTGAATTTCTTGCCTTATTAATTAATAAGAGGAGAGAAGAAAGGGAGACAGTTTGGAACTCAACATTTTAAAATAGAATGTTAAAAATTGTTTTACATATAATTGGGGGAAAGAAAATACTAAATAAAGTTTTATTTAAAAGATGTAATTTTAAAAATTGGAAGAAAAAAAAAGAAAACCCCAAATGGGACCACAAAGAGTTCGAGTCAGACAGACACGAACAACAAAAAAGCAGCCTTTGAGAACCCAGAGTCACCTCCACGATGCAATAAAGTTTCAGAGGCCTTCTCAGGATGATGTGTTAACACATATTAAGAATTAAATGACCTTTGAGGGTCTTAGTACAAACATTTGTAACATTATTAGTAATCAATAAGCATTTATTAAGCTCCTGCTGTGTGACTGGCATTGTGCTACCTCATAGGGATGCAGAGACAAACGAAAAGCAAAAAGAAAAACAGTTCCTGCTTTCAAGGAGCTTATATTCTAATGAGGAAGACAAGGCATAAAAAAGAGATGAAAAGGGGGCAGGATGTGACAGCAAAGTCCAGAGATTTAAGGATGGACCATTCTTACAATGGAAACAGGTGCTTTAAATTTCAGACTGGCTGCCGGAACTTAGTCAGTTTGGAAAGTAGGGAGTGTTTGTATAGCACAGTCCTTTCCCTCAAGGAGCTAACAGTTATTGGAAGGCTGGGATGGGGAAGAATCTCATACACGTTACCCAATTAGGGAATGTTAGGATAATATTGTAAAATAATATAGCATAATTATGTAATTCAATGGCATGGTGTAGTAGAGAGAGATCAATGGATCTGTATGACTTTGGTAAATCACATCACTTCTCTGGCTCTCATCTTACTCATCTGTAAGATTTTGACGTCAAAATAGATAATCTCTGAGGTTTCCTCAAACTCTTAATCCTATGATATAGGCAAAGGCTATGGAATAATTAGGGGAATCTTCTTGGGGAGGTTAGACTAAGTGACCTCTGAGTTCCCTACCTCCTCCAGCTCTTCAAATTCTGTGGAAAGCACCTTCTGAAGAAAGAATGAGATTTGAGCTTGATCTTGAAGCATGTCTCAGATTTTTCCAAGAGAGAAAGGAGAGAGGTGAACATCCATTCCAAAATCAGGTAGCCTCCACTAAGGACAGAGATACAGACAAGGTGAAATTTGAAGGGGGAACCTAAAGAGACTGGTATGGCTGGCAAAAAGAGTCTGTGTTGGGAGATTAAAGGAAAAAGAAATTAGATAAACATGGAAAGACTAGATTCTAAAAGCCCTAGCCCTATCTGAGTCCTAAAAGTGCCCTGCCCCCACAAAATTCCTCTTACCTGGAAGCCACATAAGCCCAGAGCAGATCCCTGAACGCTGCGGAGAGTATGGGTTGGTAGCAGAAGGATCTTTAAATGCTTACAATGCCCATACTCACCAAACAGCTCAGAGTATCAGGATACATAGCTCTAATGTTCTACATCATCTAGGACTAAAAGATCAGGCACCCCCTGAAGGAGCTCCTTAAGACAACTTTCTGATCAGAAAAATGCTGAATAATGATGATAACTGACATTGATACAATGTTACTGAGTTTACAAAGCACTGTATATACATTATCTCATCTGAGTCTCATCATGGCCCAAATGTCTCTTACATTTACACCATATTTTACAGATGAAGAAACAGAGCCGCAGACAGGCTACATGACTTGCCCATGGTCAAAGAGCCAGTAAACATCAAGAAGAGAATTGGAAATAGTCTTTCCTTCTCTAAGTCCAGTATTCTCTCCACACTGTTCCTTAGAATGAAAGTTGTAGCAAGATCAAATCTATTCCTTAAATTTTGCCTTAAACTCCACAAACTAGAGTCCAGAGAAGTCAGTGTCTTTGGTGTAAGGGCTCACAGCAAATAGGATGATTCAAACCCTCAATTTCATTGTGTTTTCCCGCCAGGCCCTATCCCCTCAACTACAACTGGGTTCATTAGAGTACTGAGTAGCCCATTCGAAACCAAAGTTTCAATTTCCTATTGCGGTATCTATTTGCTCCAGTTCATACTAGATGGCACAATAACTCAATACACACACACACAGAGATTTATAATTAAAAGAAACTTAAGAGTTCATTTAATCCATTTTGGTAAAGAAGAAAGTGAAGGTCAACGAGTCTAAATGACTTGCTCAAGTTCCAAGGGGCATAGCCAGGATTCAAACTCAGGTCTTTAACTGAAAAATAGGCACTCTTTCTACCTCACCATGCTGCCTTCAAAGACATTTCATTAAAACAAAATAACAAAACATACACAAAGGGAAACCATCTGCCACAGACTCTCAAGATACAAGTTGAAAAGAGAACTCTCCTCAGACAACTCATAATCCTCGGTTTGTATCCCAGCTAGGATACTTCTTATGGCATCTTTAGCTACAATTTTCATCGACACACTGTCCCCCACCACTATTACGTTTTACCATGGAAGCTCCCACTAGATAAACTGCTGTTTGTCATTGACTACTGAGCTGCTGCCATCTTGAACTGTCTTCAATACTGGGGCTTCTTCCCTAAAGGGGATGTTTGTCTCTCTTTTGTGGTACTGACCATACCTTGGTTCTAATTCATCTCTTCTACTAATCAAGGGCACAACCATACATCCAAGAGTCCTTCACACCAAAGCCTTCCCATTTGACAACTTAGAGCTCCCCCAGGTACATCTGGTAGAGGTCAACAAATTTAGTTTGGAGTCCGTAAATTCATTTCAATCCTCACCTAGCTCCTAGTAGTGAAGACCAGAATTACACAAGTTACCATGTAACTTCACTCGGCATCGCTGAAGGAGCAGAGTGAGACTGACAAAGTTTTTCTTCTCTTCCTGATATTACACCCATTTGCTGTTCCTGTCCCTCATTATATGGAGATACACTGAGAGATCCACTGGCAAAAGTCAAGGACTGTTGAGGATATTTTGTTGCTAGCCTACTGAAGATCCTGTTTGGTCCTCTAAATATTTTCAATCACATGAAGGAACAATCATTAAATCCAGTATGCCATAAAGGTATCAAGTGGCTACTGCTATCTTGTTCTCTTTTACCAAGGAACCCTGAGGATCTTCCCCTCCCAGTTTAATCTTTTTAAGTGGTAACTACTTAAAGAGAAGCCTATTCATTGAATGGGCATATCTCACTCAAAGTGAGAATGTAATAAGACCTTAACCTAAAATAGCAAGGGTCCAGCATTCCAGGCCATCTCCAGTGGTCCTGATGAATATCACGCCACTGGACCCAGATGACTCTGGAGGAGAAAGTGAAGCTTGTGACCTTGCACAACCCCCCCCCTCACCCAAGTCAAAGTCAACTGCAAGTCATGTCAGCACCTTGATGTAATGGTCCTCTTTGAGAATGAAGGACAAACGCAATTCAAGGAATAAGTAAGATTCAATAAATGGTAGAGAAGAAGAGAAAAAACTGAAAAGCTGTCTGACCTCTACAATAAGAACTTTAACTTTGGAAATTGTCCAAGAATTGACCTACTTGCATGTAAATTTAGTGCATAATAAGAGAAAACTATCTACGAGAATATCTGTAGCCCTTACAACTTCCATTTGAGTGTGACCCTTGGGCTTTACAAAAGAACACAAAAACATTTGAGAGTACAGGCACAAAGACTAATCACCCCTCAAAAATAGATTTAAAAAAAACTACCACACATCAAAAATAAAATTCACCCAAAATGCTACCAATAGTTTGGAGGTGAATAAATCGTAAATTCATTAGAGTAAAATAAAATGTTGAGGAAGGATTAAAAAACAGAAATTTGAAAGCCTAAAGTAGTATAAATTTTGAGACTTTGCCTCCACACAAAATGAATGAGTCATATGCTATGATAACCATGCAAAAGGACTTAGGAAAATAAATGTCTCCTAGTGTTATTTTTATTAATGAATAGATAAGACAACAAACATCTCTTTCAGATTAATAAATGTGAACATTTTTAATATGCCTTGAACACTGTCTTACAAAATGCATTCTTAGTGAAATCAAGCAACTTGGACATTAGGTTTAAGATGTTAAGAATTGTATTTATTACAGGATACACGTATTTCCCAAGATAATAGTTTACATTATTCCTTTATTATCTGTACAAGAACTATGCAATGTATTCCTTTGGGATTTGTCAGAAAATCTGTTTCTTATGAGAAATTTGGCATTTAGCAGTTACCAGCTATGACATTCATGAAGAAAATGTCATACTATCAAAAAGAATTATTGTTACCCTAATTTTATTACATGTGGCAAGTAATGTTTATTCTAAGATGAGTAGATGTTAGTGAAGATGTCCTCCCTCCAAAAAAAGAAAGAAGATAATGAGACATTTAACAACATGGGAATCAAACGTGCTTCCTCAAGAAATTCTGCAAGAAAAAAAATTTCTCTACAGCAAATCAGACTTCAAAGAGAACAGAAGCCAATAGAAGTCAAATTTAAAGATTCCTTGGATTGTGATGGGGGAGGGAGAGGGGAAAGAGGGAATGAGAGAGAGGAAGGAAGGAAGGAAGGAAGGAAGGAAGGAAGGAAGGAAGGAAGGAAGGAAGGAAGGAAGTTAGGAAGGAAGAAGGAAGGAAGGAAGGAAGGAAGGAAGGAAGGAAGGAAGGAAGGAAGGAAGAAGGAAGGAAGGAAGAAGGAAGGAAGTTAGGAAGGAAGAAAGGAAGGAAGGAAGAAGGAAGGAAGGAAGAAAGGGAGGAAGGAAGGAAGGAAGGAAGGAAGAAGGAAGGAAGGAAGGAAGAAGGAAGGAAGGAAGTTAGGAAGGAAGAAGGAAGGAAGTTAGGAAGGAAGGAAGGAAGGAAGGAAGGAGGGAAGAAGGAAGGAAGGAAGGAAGGAAGGAAGGAAGGAAGGAAGGAAGGAAGGAAGGAAGAAGGGAAGAAGGAAGGAAGGAAGAAGGGAAGAAGGAAGGAAGGAAGGAAGGAAGGAAGGAAGGAAGGAAGGAAGGAAGGAAGGAAGGAAGAAGGGAGGAAGGAAGGAAGGAAGGAAGGAAGGAAGGAAGAAGGGAAAAAGGAAGGAAGGAAGGAAGGGAGTAAGGAAGGAAGGAAGGAAGGAAGGAAGGAAGGAATCACTTACATTTATATATGTCACATCCCTTTATTAAAGTATGTACACTTCATGATAGAAGAATGTGTCTTCTCTAAATCATACATTGTATCCTTTTTTTTTTGTCTTTTGCGTTATTTTTAAAGTATATTGGCTCAGGTCTAGCCTGACCTTTGCCTTGTCATCAGTTGTGATTAAGTAGCTACAACTCTGGGGGCAGGAGGGGAAGGAGAATAAGAGATTTTTCATTCTTTCATTCCATCCTTTGTATCCCATTCCTGAAAGTTCTTGACCCTGCCCAGAATGGAACCATCCCATAGTCTTTCGAATGCAGCAGATGAGGTTGGGGCTAATTGGCCAAGGCTGGAATCCCATGTTATTCCACCCAAAGCAGAGAATACTGGAAGCTGAAAGAGGAAGAGTATGCCACCCACTCACCCATCCCCATCAACAGAGCCATTCACATCAGAAGGTATCTCTCCCCTGAGTAAACGGCAGGTGGTGCTGCTATAAGCGGCAGGGCCACAGGGGGGAGCCACCAAACCCCAGAGACACAGGGCTGAAAGTTTTCAGAATCCTTCTGAGGATGGTACTTTGGGGTCCAAGGAAGGCCACGTGGGAAGATGTTAGTTCAAGGAGTCCATTTTCCAGGTAACTTCCAGCTGTAACTTAATGGTCCCCAGTTCTGTGATGTCCACAACAATAGTCTGGGGCCGAGTGGTGAAGAAGTCCTCAAGTTCACAAGTCACAGTACCAACTAGCAGTGTAGACAGGCCTCGGAGCTCCATTACCTTGATTTCAAAGTGCTCATGGAGGGTGGGGATGAACACCTTCCCTTCCTCATCCCAGGTCTGGCTGTCATCAGTCTCAATCTTGCCCTTAAGTTTCCACCTCTGGCGACCCAGGCGGATAAATACCTCATATTGATCTCCCGGACATAGTCGTGCATACCCCACCAGACCTTCCATCTTGACATGAAATTCCCCCAGGTGCACTTCCAGGGCCCCTTCAATCAAGCACATGTCCTCAGTGCACTCCTGGAGCTTTCGGTACAGCTCCACCAGGCTCTCCCGGGAAGCCTTTGTCAAGGGAGACAGAGAAAAGGCCTGCTGCATGTTGGAGGCACCATCTCGTAGCCGACACTGGATACAGTAACTTTCATAGAGCTCCTCCACCTTGCCGATGTGGAATTCCATCTTCCGAATATGCCTTTCCACAGAACGTGTTTGCAGTCTGGAGTTTCTTCTTATGTCTCTGTGACGGCCAGATAAGTAATCCAGCTCAGCCTTCTGGGCAGAGAGATATTCCTTAAGGCCTTTTTTCAAAGCTTCAAATATCCTCTTCACTTGCTGAGGCTTAGGGTCCAGGCACGGGGTCCCCTTACGCCATGTAGCATATACTTTGGAGGACTTCATAGGCATTTTTGATCTCATTGAGTTTCTGTTGAAAGAAACGGAAGGAAGGAAGGAAGGAAGGAAGGAAGGAAGGAAGGAAGGAAGGAAGGAAGGAAGGAAGGAAGGAAGGAAGGAAGGAAGGAAGGAAGGAAGGAAGGGAGAGAAGGAAGGTACATGGGGCTATGTCTTGGAGTTCTTTCTCAAGCCACCTTCATTTCTATCCCAGTCTGACCTCAGGGCAAACAGGTTAGAGGTTCAGGACCCTGCAATGGCAACTGTTCTATTAGCCTTGAAGCACCGATAGAGGGATGATGTGGTCAGAAACTTAGAGTCAATTTTCTCTTCCTTGAAAAGTTATTAGGCTCAGACAAAATAATGTAAGTAAAGCACTTTGCCAGGTTTAAAGTGTTATATCAATGTCAGCTGGCATGATCATATGGTCCTACATTGTGTAGAGCACTGTGACATGCACAGGATACAACGTATGGTTTAGAGAAGACACATTCTTCTATCATGAAGTGTACATACTTTAATAAAGGGATGTGACATATATAAATGTAAGAGTGATTGCTCCGGCATTCATTGCCCAGAAAACCAGGTAGATTAGACTTCTACCCCAGGGCTCTACAATACTCTTATGGGTGAAAACTGGGGCATTTTCCCCTTTCCCACCCTACTCTCATCAAACACCCTACTTTTTTTTGCTTTTAAGAAACCAACCTAGCACCATCATCATTAGAGAAAAAGAAATTCTTGTAACAAATATGAATACCCACTTTAGCCATATCCAAAAAATACATTAGTCGGTCAACAAGTACTTATGAAATGCATACTGTGCACCAGGAGTTGTTCTAAGCACTAGCGAAACACAGATAAGCTAAAAGAAAGGTAGTCTTGGCCTTCAAAGAATTTAACATTTTAATGGAAGACAAGATATAAAAGGAAACTGAAAGCAGTGCCGGAAGAGGTACTCACTCACATGGGGGCATGGCAGGAAAGTCCAGAGAGTTGGAAGCAGAGCTAAGAGAGGGGAAAAGGAAGGCTTTTTCTTTTCCCTTCAATTTCTTTGGGATATAGTCCTAATAATGGTATTTCTGGGTCAAAGAGTATGCACAGTTTAATGACCTTTTGGACAGAGTTCCAAACTACTTTCCAGAATGGATTTATCAATTCGAACCTCCATCAATTGTGCATTAATATATTTATGAATTGCCATTTTCCGTTTTTGTCATCATTGACAATTTGATAGAGAAGAAGTGGAGACTCAGAGCTACTTTAATTTTCATTTCTCTAACAGAGATTTAGAGCATTTTTATATGGGTATTGGCAGCTTAGATCTCTTCCTTTGAAAACAGCCTGTTCATATTCTTTGATCATTTATCTATTGAGGAATGGTTCCTATTTTTGTAAATTTGTATCATTTCAATTCCTCATGTAACTTGGAAATAAAATATTTTGGAGCCTATTATTATGAAACTCGCAGCAATATATTTTTATAGTTTCTTTTCCCTTTTAATTTTAGCTGCATTGGTTTTGTTTCTACAAAGACTTCTTTTATGTTATTTTATGTTATCAAAATTGTCTGTTTTATCTTCTGTGAGCCTCTATCCATTGTCTGATCATGAACTCTTCCCCTATCCATGGATCACAAGGGTAATTTCTTCCTTGATCACCTAATTTATTTATAATATCAGCTTTTATGCCTGTAACACACTCATTAAGATCTTATTTGGGAATACAATGTGAGGTGATAATGGATATCTATTTTCTGCCACATTGTTTTCCACTTTTCCAAGCAGTCTTTTTTAAATACTAACTGGAGTCTTTAGATTTATCAAAAACTAAGCTACTATACTCATTTGCTTCTAAATATTCTGTACCCAATCTGTTCCATGGATTATATTCTCTGTTTCTTAATCAGCAACAAATTGTTTGATGAACGTTGCTGTGTGGTGTAGTTTGAGATCTGCTACTGCTTAACTTCCTTCCTTAACACATGTTTTTCATTATTTCCCTTGAGATTTTTGACCTTTTGTCCCTCCAATTAAAGTTCACTATTAGTTTTTCTAGTTTTATAAATTAATCCTTTGGTAGCTTGGCATGGTGTTGAATATGTAAAATAATTTAGTTAGTATTGATATTTTATCATGTTGGCTCAGCCTACTCATGAGCAGTTTATATATCTTTAATTATTTGGGTCTGCCTTTATTTCTGTAAGAGTGTTTTGCAACTATTTTCATATATACCTGTGTATCTTGGTAGGTAAACTACCAAGTATATTTTGTATTCCGTAGTTATCCTAAATGGAATTTCCTTTTCTATCTCATCTATCTTGGTAGGTAAACTACCAAGTATATTTTGTATTCCGTTATCCTAAATGGAATTTCCTTTTCTATCTCATCTACCGGATTTTATTGATAATATATAGAAATACTAATGATTTATGTGGGTTAATTTTATATCCTGCAACTTTGCTGAAGTGATTATTTCAGTTCATTTTAATCATCAGAAAAAAAGCAATAATTTTGTTTCTTCTTTGCCTGTGTTTATCCCCTTTATTTTTATTCTTATCTAATTGTTATAGCTAGCAGCTGTAGCACTGTATTCAGTAGTAGTAACAATATCCCTTGGGCATCCTTGTTTTACCACCATCATATTAACTTCTTACTCTTTTTTTCATCCATTTTAGTACTTTGGGTAAATTAAACGTGAGCTGAAAGGTACACATGGTGATTGATGAAGCTTATCACTGGAAGAGAACAAAAAATAAAGAAGGGAATGGAAAAGGGGTCTGAGTAGACTTTCAGAGGCAAACAACAAGAAGGGAAAAATGAAGTTTTACCCCATATTTCATGGTAGATATAGCATAAAAAGATGAAATTCACCTTACACAAGAAACTTTTAAGTGATATAGAGCTAGAAGAATCATACAAAGCAACTGTAAGTGGTAAAGAGAAAGTTTTCTTTTCTTTTGATCTCCACCCTGCATCTTTCCATCCCCTGCATGGACAAACACCTCCACCAGAGAAGTTATGGCTACAAAGTTGTCCATATTTAAAACTAATGGTTATTTTTTCAAAGTCTTCCAAGGCAAAGAAAGAAAAGTGAACATGGCTTTCATTTGCTCAGTGGAATCCTCCTAATTCAAACACATGCTGTAAGGAATGTCCAAGACACCAAGTAATTTTTGATCGTTTGAGAGGATTGGGGGAATGATAGGCAATAAGAACTTAGAGCTACTGATCTACCAATCAATCAACATTGATTAAGTGCCTACTATGTGCCAGGGACTATTCTAAGTACTGGAAATACAAAACCTTAGCTTTGACTATTCAACCCTTTGCCAACAAGTTGATATCTCTACTTCTTAATGTGCTACCCAGATTTGCCTTAGCCTTCCTTCCAAGGAGCAAACATCCTTTAATTCCACAACTGCAGTCACTGTCTCTGAGGCCAAGAATAGAAAGTCTAATACTGCTTCCATTTTTTTCTCCCTCTGTTTGCCAGGAAGTGATGGGATCAGGGACTAGGAAAACAAAGTTTGTTTATTATTTGCTTTATGTTAAGCTTCAAGCCAGCTTTTACGTTCTCCTCTTTTCACTCTTATCATGATGTTCCAATCCATTAACAACTGCCATTTTGCCAAGCATTTTTCAAAAAGGCTAGCTACGCAGTAACTCCACTGGAATCTAATCTTGAGAAAATAGAAATACTTGCTGACTAGATGCACTATAAGAATTATTCTAAACTGAACATTAGAACAATAGCTAGCAATTTTTTGTGTAATGGGCAAGTAGGGGATTGTATGGGCAAGGATCCTGACGTACATAGAAGATCCTGATGTACAGGTTCTTAGATCTGCTTTTCTAAAAGAAAAGCAGCTTCTGAGGGGTCAGCAATCTACTTTAATCAAGCATATATATCATTCACTTAGTTCAGAGGAAAAAGTCAGCACCCTGAACTTCAGAGAAAATGCAACGGAGAAATAAAGATCAACAGACAAGGCTTCCAACTGATTGACCATAAGTAATACATACATCACAAATCAACAGACAGATGCAACTGCCTATTACATACATAGTTACCAGAGACAGAGGCACTAACGTCAGGGTTTCCAAACCAGGGGGCTTCTTAGCAACTTCCCAGAGTCTCATCTGGCATACAAACCTCCTTCCAAAAACTAAGCCTCAAAACAAAACCTCAACTCAGGAAGATGGATCTTTCTAACTACAGGTCTAGTGCTCTATCCACTGAGCCACCCCAAAAGAGTAACAAGTTGGACAGTACTAGCCAGATATGGACAGTTTCCATAGACACCTCTGAGGTCAGCAATCAATATAAGTTAGGAAGAAGTAGTGAGTGTGCCAGTGGATTTACCCTGAGGTAGGGGTGCTGGAACCAGTTTGAACCAAATCTTCAAATCATCTCAAAAGATTCAGTTGTTAAATTTTCAGTTGAACATTTATGCTTCAGAAATTGGTACCTGCTACAAATCAGAGCTTGATTTATTTTCTTGATTGTCGAGATTTAAGAAAATAATTGAGAAAATACTAATACATAAATTAAGCTTAAAAGTATGTTGTGTAATATGTCTATTTTTCCAGAGAGTTGGTTGCTTAATATTTCCCAGTACACTATTGCCTGAGATTCTCATACATGAGAGAACATGAGAATTCCTACAAAGGAGGTGAAGGCAATCTGTGAATCAACGGAAACAGAGCCTCTGACAAAGCATGGTAGAGCATCTGGGACTTCTTCCAGAAAGTCTTGTTCTCATTAGGAGCAAAAAATGTAGCCCTGAGTTTTCAACCCCCATTTACAGATTGAACAAAGTTGACCGTCCCCAGGCTGAGCTGCATTAGGATAATACAATAGCTCTATTTTGGGCCAAAGCAAAGGGGTCCTAGAATTAGAACATCATGATTTGAATCTAAACTCTGTCACCTACTGTCTATTTGACCTTTGTGGTTGTTGTTCTGTCATGTCTGACTTTTTGTGACCCATTTTGGGGTTTTCTCGGCAGAGATGCTGAAGTGGTTTGCCATTTCCTACTCCAGCTCATTTTATGGATGTGGAGAGTGAGGCAAACAAGGTTAAGCGACTTGCCTAAAGTCATACAACTAGTGTGTCTGAGGCCAGATGTGAACTGAGAAAGATGATTCTACCTGACTCCAGGCCTGGCAGTCTATCCACTGCATCACCTAGCTGCTCTTTTTCAGGTATAAGTACACACACACACACACACACACACACACACACACATATATATATATATACACTACTTCAAGTATTAGTTTTAATTTGAAAAAAACTCACATTTCTAGAGTTGATGTGGATATATGTGTATATATTTTGATTATATACATATATGTACACACACACATATATATAATCAGTTAGCTACTATAAGAACAAGAATAGGGCATTCTGTTTAGCTGTAGAGGGACATCGCATTTACCCAGTCTTCCAAAGTCCTCTCTAAGGAGGGTTGTGACATTTTGTTATTGTCAGTTTGGCCAACAGTACTTGCAGGGGCCTGGCATAAGCCTCAGCTAGACCAAAACCAGCTGTGAGAGAATCAAGCCAGAAGAATAAGACTCCTTGCCTGGGGTATGCAAAAGCCATTTTCCTCTGCTCGAGACACTTCAGGGGCAAGAGTTGAGAGATGACAAGATTTGAGAACCCCTAAGAGTCCTCAGACATCCCGGCTTTTGGCAGCTCCCTTTGCCCTGTTTTCTGAGGGCCCAGATGGACTTTAATTAGTGATGAGTGCTACAGAATCCCCCAAATTAGAGAACCTTTGCTGCCACATTTTCATCTCTGAACCACATATACATTATCTCAGTTCCAGCCGTTTGCGTCAGGAGTTTCTGCTTGCAATTAGCCCTCTCAGCTAATAAAGTAAGATGTAATTATAAATGTCCCTGTTAGCAGTTCCACTTTCAGTTCACATTGATCCCTTTGTGGCTGTCTGGGACTCCAAATCAAGAGGCTGGAAAGTGCCTCCAACCCATGCATGCTATTCCCACTTCTGATGTGGAGGATGCCCCTGGCCAAGAAATGACCGCTATTGTTGGACCTCATATTATATTCCCATCACCTCCTCTCCTCCACTTTCCAAGTCCACCTTGTTTCCTCCCTTTTCCACTACCCTTTCTATGTAGACTGCCCTGTCAGTAGCACAGATTTAGGGAGATCAACTGCTCTTTTTGCCAACCCCAAAGCTGAAAATAACTGCAATCTACCCCTCTGAAGCTTAGTTCTACCATCAGAGGCCAAGTCTGACATCTACAAAGGACTGAAATTGCTACCTCTAAAGTTCCTGGTGATTCTTAATTGCCAGATCTATGGACCCTTTTTTCTGTCCTCAGACTTATTTGCCATTCTGATGCCTTGGACACTATTATGGTCATCTTCTGAATACTCAGCTCTCTAGGCTTTTATGGTTCTATTCTAGGTTTGTTCTAGCTTTTGATCTCCCCCGATTCTCCTCCTAACCTCTCTACCGAATCCCCACTCTCCTTTGCTAGATCTTCCTCCAGGTCACAACCACTAACTAAGGATATCCCTTAAGGTTCTGTCTTGCACCCTCCCCTTTTCTCCTAGTATTATCTTATTTGGTTATCTCATAAACAACTTTTCATTCAATTAGGTCTGAGAATCTAAAAAGATTCTTAGATATTATAACCAGACAAATTGTTCCTGATCTCACACCTCTGTACATCTCAAACCTCAAGAGATTTGTTTTTTTATTAGTATTATATTTTTTCCAATTACATGCAAAGACAATTTTTAACATTCATTTTTTTTTAAATTATGAGTTCCAATTTTTTCTCCCTCTCTCTTCTCCTCCCTAAGATGGTAAGAAATTTGATAAGGTTATATATGTGTAATCATATAAAATATATTTCCATATTAGTCATGTTATGAGAAAAGAAACAGACCAAAAGGAAAAACCATGAAAATAATAAAGAGAGTAAAAATAGTGTGTTTCAACCTTCATTCAAACTCCATCAGTTCTTTCTCTGGAGGGAGATAGCATGTTCCATCACCAGTCCTTTGGAATTGTCTTGGATTATAGTATTGCTGAGAATAGCTAAGTCATTCATAACATCATGCGACGTTGCTGTTAATATCTATAAAGTTCTTCTGATTCTACTCTCAAATTCCAAATATTTCAAAGTGAACATGTCCAAAATGGAATTTATTATATCTTTTTTTTCCCAAGCCCACCATCATCCTCCCAGTCATTCATGGTCAGGGTTGTCCTTGATTCTTTATTTTCTCTCAATCCACTTACCCAATCTGCTACCAAGCCTTGTAATTTCTCCTTTCATATTGTCTTTTATATATGACCTCTTCTCTCCATTCACTCTTACGCCACCCTGGGACAGGTTCTCATCACTTTATGCTTAGACTATTATAATCACCTTGTGATTGGTCTCTACCTCAGATCTCCCCCCATTCCAATCTGTCCTCCATTTAACTGTCATAGTGATCTTCCTACAGCTGAAGTTGGACCATATTATCACATCTACCCACTAAAGACCAGTGGCTCCCTATTACCTCCAGGATCAAATAAAAAGCCCTTTCATATTTATAACCCTGGCTCCTTTCTAGACTTCTTACATTTTACTCTCTTTCACATATTTTATGATCCTCTGACACTGATCTACTTGTTGTTCCTTGAACATGACATTGTTTCTCTCCTCCATGACTTTTCACTGACTGTCCTTCTCTGTTCCTCTTAACTTCCTTGGCTTCCTTCAAGACTCAGCTAAAATCAAACCTTCTGCAAGAGTCTTTTCCTAAAACAGTATGGAAGAAACAAGGTATAGACCAACATCTCACAACAGATACCAAGATAAAGTCAAAATGTACATGATTTATACATAAAGGGTGATACCATAAGCAAATTAGGAGAACATAGGATAGTTTACCCATCAGATCTATGAGGGAGGAAAGAATTTAGAACCAAACAAGATACAGAGCATTTTACAAAATGTAAAATGGATAGTTTTGATTATATAAAATTGAAAAGGTTTCGCACAAACAAAAACAACACAATAAAAATTAGAAGTAAAGTGGAAAACCAGTGGGAGGGGTGGGATTTGCAGCAAATATTTTGATAAAGGCTTCATTTCTCAAATATATAGAGAACTGAGTCAAATTTAAAAGGATACAAGTCATTCCACAATTGATAAATGGTCAAAGGATACAAACAGGTAATTTTTCAAAGAAAGAAGTCAATGCTATCTATAGTCATATGAAAACATGCTCTAAATCACTATTGATTAGAAAAATATAAATTAAAACAACTACAGGGTACCGTCTCACACCTTTGACTAACAAGACAAAAAGAAAAAAGAAAAATTATAAATGTTGGAGGGGATGTGGGAAAACTGGGACACTAATGCACTGTTGGTGGAGTTGTGAACTAATCCAACCATACTGGAGAACAATTTGTAACTACGTCCATAGGGCTATAAAACAATACATAGCCTTGACCCAGTGATACCACTGATAGACCCATATTCCAAAGAGATATTAAAGGAAAGGACCTACTTGTACAAAAATACTTATTGCAGCTCTTTTGTGGTAGCTAAGAATTAGAAATCAAGAGAATGTCTATCAATTACAGAATAGCTGAACAAGTCATATAATTGTGATGGAATATTATTATGCTCTAAGAAATGATAAGCAGAGTTATTGCAGAAAAACCTGGAAAGACCAACATGAATTAATTCAAAGTGAATGAGCAGCAACAGGAGAACATTGTAATGGTAACAACAATATTATTCGATAGAGAATTGTGAATGACTTAGAGCACTTCTCAGTAATATAATGATCCAAGACAATCCGAAAGGACGCATGATGAAAAATTCTCTTCATGTCCAGAGAAAGAATTGATGTTGTCTGAATACAGACTGAAACAAGCTATTTTTTTCTTTCTTCTTTTCTTTCTTTCCAAGTCTTCTCAAAGATGTTTTACATGGTTTCACATGCATATCCTATACCAGATTATTTACTATCTCAGGGAGGTGGGGAGGGAGCGAAGGAAGGAGAAATAGAATGTGGGCCTCAAAACTTTAAAAAACAAACAAAAGTTTTAACATGTTATGAGGGGATGAAATAGCTTTAAAAAGAGTCTTTTTCTGGTCTTCTCTACTCATCAGTGCTTTCTCTCTCAGAATATCCTTGGTTTACTCTCTCTCTTTCTCTTTCTTTTTTTTTCTATGTCTGTGTCTGTGTGTAAATATGTGTATATTATGCATGTATGTAGAGAGAAAGATGGGTACATATATATGTATGTATATGACTATGTACCTAGTTATTTGCATGTCATTTACATATTTACATTAGAATGTGAGCTCTTTGAGGCCAAGAACAATGCTTTTGTCTTTCTTTGCATACCCAGTGCTTAGCACAATGCCTGACCCATAGCTGTTGTTTAATTGACAAACTGGCATGTAGCAGGTTTATACTAAATATTTACTGACTGACTGATATCTGTCTTCCAGATAATAGCCTCTAAAGCACTTGAAAACAATCCTCATATCCATCTTATGTCTATCTTTTCTCGTCTAGCCTAATCATTTTCGGTTTCTTCAATCAGTACCCATATGGCCTGAAGTCAAGCCCCTCACCATCTTATGTACCTTTATAAATCTGGCACCCAAATCTGAAAACAATGCTCAGATATATAGATATATAATCTAATACATAGAACATAACCGTCAAATGCAGTCTAACAAAGAAAGAGATTAGGGAAATTATCACGCCCCTAAGTCCGGGAGGAGACCTTACCTTTCTGTATGCAAACCAAGGATACAATAACTGGGTGGCCGCCATGTCACTAAAGCACTATTTGACTCATATGGAGCTTGGGTTCCACTAAAACCCTCAGATACTTTTCAAACAGCCGCCATTAATTGCATTCCAACAGCCCCTTCCTTTTCATTACGAGGAGAAAGCAGTCAGTAGATCTTTTGCTGATCTCTGCACAGGGGGGTCTTTTCAATACAAGCTTGTCAGTGGAAAGAAATCTTCCCTTCTTCCTTTTGGTGATAATGGTCAGTCAGGTAAAGGGATAGAGAATTCGTAGCTTTCCCAGTTGCTGTCCTGTGAAGATGACACTGTCATCATTTCAGGAACTAGGGATGCTGAGAGAATCTCTTCCATGGTGGTGGTGGGGATTGTCTTTCATTTTTAAAGAGAACCAAAATGAAATCACTATGTTGGGTCAAAGGAGAGTGCGTCTGACTGTGGATGATCAGACCAATATGAGCTCAGAGTGCTCTACCACAGGTCAGGCACAAATAGGCCATGGGAACATTTGGGGTGGAAAGGAGGTCAGAATGCATGAAACATGAATCATGTCCTTTATCAAGACCAGCTTGTTTTAGTCTCATATTATCAGGGATTTGGTATGATATATTTGGGTCATGTTACAAATAGAAAATTAACTTCTGGAGATCATTAAAAGCATTCACTTTCCCCAAGAGAAATCAACAAAATACCAAAAAGTCAAAGAGGGAATGAAGAGGAACAAACATTTATTAAGTACCTAACATATGCTAGGCACTATGCTAAAAGCTTTACGATTATCTCATTTGATCCTTACCACAACCCTGAGAAGCAGGTGCTATTATTATCCCTTTTTTCCAGATGGGTAAAATGAGGCAAAGAAAGAAAGATTAAGTGACCTGCCCAGGGTCACACAGCTAATCAGTATCTTAGGCTAGAATTGAATTCAGGCCTTCCTGACTCTGGACCCAACACACTATTCCCTACACCACCTAGCTGCCTGTGCTCCTTCATACTTCCTTCACTATGAAGCAAGTACAGCACCATCCTGTTCCATGGAAAGATCAAAGCCAAGAGAATTTGATTTTCCTCAGACATGTTCTGTCATCTTAACCCCTCCCTTTTTATGATCCCTTGAGAAGTCTCTTGAAAACTGAAATGTTAAAATAATTTTAAAATATAATTTGTCTCAAAGCCACATGTAAGGTATATTTTTTTCAAAATATGGATGATTCATGTTCTTTTCTCATTTTTCCCTAATTTTCATAATTGTTTTGTTTTTAAGTTAGTAAGCCCACAAAAATGAACATTCAAATAAACAAAATATAAAATGATCATTCACAAAATCGTAGATTCCAAAGAAGTGAGCAAAGTATAGGGGAAAGAATGCTAATTCTGGAATAAGACTCAAGTCCTATCTCTGACACTTACTACTTGTGTGACCTTGGACAAGTACTTCCTCTTCAGTTTACTCATTGTAGAATAAGGCAATCAGGCTAGCTAGCATCTAGGTTCCCTTTCAACTCTCTACCTATCATCCTGAATTAGCTGTAACTTATCCTATTATTAACTTTTTGAAAGACACAGTGGAAAGAGCTTGCTTCAGCCACCTGGAAGACCTAGGTTCATATCCCAGCTCTGACACATATTGGCTCTGTGATCTTAGGCACATCGTTACCATCTCAGTACCCAAGGAAACTCTCTAAAACCATATATTGCAGAGCAAGAGTCAAACTGCATTGGCAGAAAGAATTCCTCACCTGGAGGTCTCTATCGTATTGAAATGACAGTCTGCTTCCATTCTGCTCCCCTATCCCCAAATGAGCTTTAACAAAATAAAATCTAAAAATACCCTGAGACTTCCATGTATTTTTCTTCTGTGATGTTGATGATGTCGTTGGGAAAAATCACAGCTTAAAATAGTTCCTGGATGTGGAAAATTAGAGTAGATGCACTCTATCCATATGTGTATGGGAGAGGTAAACACAGTCCTGCCTAAAGGCAGAAAATTTAGACTAAATGACCTCACCTCTGAAAGAGCTGAAGTCATTCATTCAATTCAATTCAACATAGGCTTATCAAATTCCTACTGTGGTCAGTCATCAGAATACAATGACAAAGTTAAAACAATTCCTGCCCCCAAGGAGCTGACATTTTCCACAGGAGATGCAATATGCAACAGTTCAGTCTAGCAGCAACCATATGGAAAATAATGTTCTAAATTACTAATAATTGGAGAAATTAAAACTAAAGCAATTCTGAAGTTACACCTTAAACCCCTAAAGTCCCTAAACTTAGCAAAATACAAGAAAGGAAAATGACAAATGTAAAAGTGAACATGGGAAAATAAGCATATTAATGTACTTTTGGTGGAGCTGTGGATTGGTTCAGTCATTCTAGAAAGCAATTTAGAACAATGGTCAAAAAGTGAGTGAATTGTACATTACCTTTGACCCAGTGATATCACTACTAGATCAATACCCAAAAAGATCAAAGAAAGAGAAAAAAGTTTTTTAATGTACAAAAATATTTGCAGCAACTCTTTTAGAAGTGACAGAGAACTGGAAACTGAGGAAGTGTTCCCAAATATATATTATTTTTAAAAATACAATATATATGTATGTATGTATATGTACATATATATGTGTGTATATACATATATATACATATATATATATATAAAGCAATGAAAAAACTTGAGGAGAAAGAGGAAATCAGGTAAAACTTCTTATAACAAATGGGGCCTGAGCTGCTCTTTAAAGGAAACTATGGATTTATGCTATTAAGGAAAAAGGGCATTTCAGACATGAGTGGACCAGTTGTTCCAAGGCATGTAGGTGGGAGATGGAATATCACTATAACTGGAATAGAGAATGTGTGAAAGGAAGTGATGTAGGGGAAAGACTGTAAAAGAAAGACTGTCCAGTCTGGGCTATAAAAACTTATAGGGAAACTTCTGGGGGTTCCACGAAGTGATTGATGGAGTCAATCAACTTTATCAATTGACGACAACCACTGAGAAAACTGGAAAACACTCCAACAAAAATTAGGCATGTACCAATGCCTCATACCATATACCAAGAAAGTCTCCAAATGGAATATATGACTTAGATATGGAATGTCATATCATAAACAAATTAGAGAAGCAAGGAAGAAAACCTCTTTTAGAGGCATTTGGGGAGGGGGGGAGTGAAGAGTTCAATATCAAAAAAAGAAATAGAGATCACCAAAGTGAAATAGGCAACACTGATGACATAGGTTTTAAATTTTTATACAAAATCAATGCAATTAGAATTAGAAAAGAATATTAGATTAGATTAGAAATTAGACTAGAAAATATCTTTGCAAATTTCTCTAATAAAGAGATCTCTTATCCAGAAATATAAGGAATTGATCTAGAATTTTTAAGTATAAGAGCTATTTCCCAATAAAAAATGTCAAAAAAACATAAACAGGACATTTAAAAATGTACTTTTGGTGGAGCTGTGAATTGGTTCAGCCATTTTAGAAGTAATTTAGATACAAAACCAAAAAGTTAGTGAATTTTTGGCCTAGTGATATCACTACTAGATCAATACCCAGAAAGATCAAAGAAAGAGGAAAAAGTTCCTTTATGGATCAAAAAAAATTATATCAATTCTGGGGGCAAAGAACTGGAAATTAAGGGAGTGTCCCCATTAATTGAGGAATGGTGGAACTAATTGTGTATACAAATGTGATAAAATAATATTGTGGTATAAGAAATGATAAAAAGCATGGTTTCAAAGAAACCTGGGAGGACTTATATGAACTGATGCTGAGTGAGATGAGAACGAGGATAATAGTGTATACAGCAATAACAACAACATTTTAAAGACAACCAGCTTGGAAAGATTGAAGAGCTCTGATCAACACAACGGCCAAACATGATTCTAAAGGATCAAGGATGAAACATACTAAGAAACGACAGAAAAGGCATGGACTCAAGGTCTAACATGAGATGTACATTCTTAGACATGACCAATGTGGGGGATTTGTTTTGTTTGCCCATATATGTGTTATAAGAGTTTTTTCTTTTCTTTCAATGTGAGTATGGTGAAAGAGAAAGGGGTGGTAGGAATAAAATTTCCACTAAACAAAAATAAATGTGGAGAGAATAAAAGAAAGTCCCTGGAATAGCCCGAGAAAAACAGAGCAGCTTTAGAAAGATGCATGTTCAATTTATTATAAACTTACCTCCAATTTTCTCTATCCATATCTTGTTTGCATATAGATAGTGTTTGCATGTTGTCTCCCCCATTAGACTATGAGCTCTTTGAGGGTAGGGACTGTTTCTGCATTTCTAGGAATCCCTAGGATATAAAACAGTGTTTGACACATAGTAACAGTTAAATATGAACAGTTGAATTGTCTTGAAGTTCCCAGAAGAGAGAAGTATGTTTCATCATGTTTTCTGGATGACTGAGAGTTTCTAGAGTAAAGTTGAATGTCTCTACAATGAAAAACAACCAGAATCTTTGGTCCTGCTAACACCCAAGATTCTTAATTTTATTGTGTAGTAGACCCCTTTGTCAGTCTGGTAAAGCCTATATACTACTTTTCAGAATAATGATTTTAAAAGTATAAAAAAAAGTGTAGGATTACAAAGGAAGTCAACTATATTAAAATACACACACATATATGTATAGAGACGCACATATATGTCACACACATGTGTATATATGTATGTATACAAATACATATATTTATATAATTTTTGCCCATCCAAGTTCATAGACCCACTGAAATTAATCCACAGGTCTAGGGACTATAATTCCAGATTATAATTCCTGATGTAGGGTAATCAAATAATCAAATAGAGTGGAAATATATTAAATAATACCTTCATGACCTTCAAAGGGTTAGTGCTGCTCTCACAAAAGTCTGATTTTCTTCTTGGTAAAAGCTTAGACTCTCAGATCATAAAACTGTTATTCAGTCATGTGTTTTCCTGGTTGTCTTCAGTGGTTTGTCATTTCTTTCTCCAGCTCATTTTGCAGATGAGGAAACTGAGGCAAACAGGGTTAAGTGACTTGCCCAGGGTCACACAGTTGGTAAGTGTCTGAGGCCAGATTTGAACTCAGGTTCTCCTTACTCCAGACCCAGAGCCACCTAAGTGCCCTTAGACCATAAAATAATAGCTGTCAAACAGACATTGGCCACATACGAATTCTCCAACTCTGATATTGTCTCCCCCTAGATCAAGTTCCCTTGCTCCATTTGTGATGCCAGTGACAAATATCATCCAGATATTTCCAGAGTGGCATTTCCCTCTTATAAGCCAGTATACATTCACCACCCAGATGAGCTGGGAGAAGAGACTCGTGGTTTAAGACAAATATGACCAATGGGAATGCCAATTACCTGAGAAATCTTAACCATATCAGAGTGTGAGAGTGTAACACTGTTCCACAGTCTCCTGTTATATTCTGTGCAGTGGCTGCTTCAGGGATAGTGACCCCCACGGACAAAGTTACATATAAGAAAATAATGCTAAGGAACAGATGAAGGATGCCTGGCCTTTGCTCTTGAGCTGGCAGAGGATGAGGGAGATAATGGGCTGCTATCCGGTGCCCATACACTCCGACTCTGTTCTGAAGTTAGAAATTCCCAGTGGTGATAATTTCCTAAAAACTAATTTGTTAGGCAAGTTGCCCAGTTTGGGTCACAAGCACAGCTGGGAGTAATTTCTTTTCTCTGGCAGATGTTGGCTCAAACCGCATTGATCATCAGTAATGTTAAACTATAAAGGAGAAATGATAAGGGAAAAAAGAGAGCAAAAACTGTTTACTTAAGCTTCAAAGTCAAATGTTTCTCTAAAAATAAAATCCCCCTGAGTGAAATAAATAGGTGAGAAGAAACCATACCAAATTCTCTCCCTCTTACACTTGAAGTGTTAATACCATTGGTCTCAATATCTGTCTGGCATGTTTTCCACCCTCATTTTCATACACACACATGCTCACACGCATGCACACATGCAAGCACGCACAATCACAGAATCTCCATCTTGCACTTGACCAAGAATATATTTTACAATACCCTTGACAAGTATTTATCCACTCTTTCCTTGAAAATTTCCAAAGGTAAGGAATTTACTCTATCTCAAAGCCATCTGCTCCACTTTGGGGTAGCTCTAAACCTTGAGAAGGTTTGTTTTGGTTTTTGTCTTGTATCCAATTGAGATCTGCCTTTCTCCAACCTTTGCTCTTTGCTCCTAGCTCTCCACTCTGAGTGGGGCCAACCAAAATAAATTAATCTTTCTTCTCTATAACAGTTCTTCAAATATAAGACAGAGTCTATGTGCTCTTACAGGCTCTTCTCCAGGTTTTCCAACCAATTCTGTTATTGTCATGATACCTGGCCCCTCCTACAACCTGGTTACCTCTAGATACATTCCAATTTGTCAACATTCTTTCTAAAATCTAGCATTGGCAATGAGACTGAGCACTCCAGAGGTAACCTGACCAAGCCAGAGAACACTAAGGCTATTGTTTCCCTTGCCCTGAGGTAAAGACCTTATATCTATCGTAATCAAATGGGAATCTGTGAGCTGGACAATAAACTATATAGCGAATGAGTATTTCACACTGTATCAAGTAATCATTCTGTTCCCCAATAAGGAGAATCTTCTGCACAGATCCAGGCTTGAACTGTCGGTTACACATATAAGCTGATGTAGAGGGACGGAGAACCAATGACTTAGAATGACTTATAAATGCAAAGAAAAAAGCAGGACTTAAATGCCAGATAATTTTAATGATCAAAAAGCTTGATCCCAGAGGAGACTTGAGAAAATGTATCTCTCTGACTTCTTTGCAGAATGAGGCAGATATTGCCAACTCAACTGCTGTATTGGTCAATTATTCTGAAATGCTTTTGTCCCCTCTTTCTTCATTGTTAATAAGAGATGGCCAGCTAGGTAGTGGAGGAGACAAAAGAGGTATTTTTTTTTATTTTTTTTTAATTTATTTATTTAACTTTTTACATTCATTTTCACAAAATTTTGGGTTCCAAATTTTCTCCTCTTTTATCCCCTCCCCCCACCTGAATACACCGAGCATTCTAATTTTCCCTATCACCAATCTGCCCTCTCTTCTGTCATCCCTCCCTTCTCTTCTCCCCATCTCTTTTGTCCTGTAGGGCCAGATGACTTTCTATTCCCCATTAACTGTATGTCTTCTTTCCTAGTAGCAACAACAATACTAAACAGTTGTTCCTAAAACTTTGAGTTCCAAATTCTCCCCATCCCTCCCTCCCCACCCATTCTCTTTGGGAAGGCAGGCAATTCAATATAGGCCATATCTGTGTAGTTTTGCAAATGACTTCCATAATAGTCGTGTTGTGTAAGACTAACTGAATTACTCTCCATCCTATCCTGCCCCTCATTGTTTCTATTCTGTCTTTTGATCCTGTCCCTCCCTGAGTGTTGACTTCAAATTACTCCTTCCTCCCATTGCCCTCCCTTCCATCATCCCCCCCCTTGCTTATCTCCTTCTCCCCCACTTTCCTGTATTGTAAGATAAGTTTTCATACCAAAATGAGTGTGCATTGTATTGCTTCCTTTAGTCGAATGTGAGGAGACTAAACTTGTTTTTTTCTCAGCTCTCCTCTTTTTCCCTCCAGTAAAAACTCTCCTGCTTGCCTCTTCAATGAGATATAATTTACCCCATTCCATTTCACCCTCTTTCCTCCCAATACATTTCTCTCTCACTGTTTACCTTAATTTCTTTTAAGATATGGTCCCATCCTATTCAATTCACTCTGTGCTCTCTGTCTCTGTATGTGCATGCATGTGTGGATGTGTGTGTGCGTGCATGTGTGTATGTGTGTGTGCATGTGTGTATGTGTGTGCATGTGTGTATGTGTGTGTGTATGCGTATGTGTGATCCCACCAACTACCCAGACACTGAAAAGTTTTAAGAGTTACAAATATTGTCTTTCCATGTAGGAATGTAAACAGTTCACTTTTGGAAAGTCCTTTATGACTTCTCTTTGCTGTTTACTTTTTCATGCTTCTTCTCGTTCTTGTGTTTGAAAGTCAAATTTTCTTTTCAGCTCTGGTCTTTTCATCAAGAATGCTTGAAAGTCCTCTGTTTCATTGAAAGACCATATTTTCCCCTGACGTATTATACTCAGTTTTGCTGGGTAGGTGATTCTTGGTTTCAGTCCTAGTTTCTTTGACTCCTGGAATATCCTATTCCACACCCTTCGATCCCTTAATGTAGAAGCTGCTAGATCTTGGGTTATCCTGATTGTATTTCCACAATACTGGAATTGTTTCTTTCTAGCTGCTTGCAAATTTTCTCCTTGACCTGGGAATTCTGGAATTTGGCCACAATGTTCCGAGGAGTTTCTCTTTTTGGATCTCTTTCAGGCGGTGATCGATGGATTCTTTCAATACTTATTTTGCCCTCTGGTTGTAGAATATCAGGGCAGTTTTCCTCAATAATTTCATGGAAGATGATGTCTAGGCTCTTTTTTTGATCATGACTTTCAGGTAGTCCCATCATTTTTAAATTGTCTCTCCTGGATCTATTTTCCAGATCAGTTGTTTTTCCCATGAGATATTTCACATTCTCTTCCATTTTTTCATTCTTTTGGTTTTGTTTGGTGATTTCTTGGTTTCTCAGAAAGTCATTAGACTCCATCTGTTCCATTCTAATTTTGAGAGAACTATTTTCTTCAGTGAGCTTTTGAACCTCTTTTTCCATTTGGCTAATTCTGCTTTTGAAAGCATTCTTCTCCTCATTGGCTTTTTGAACCTCTTTTGCCATTTGAGTGAGCCTATTTTTCAAGGTGTTATTTTCTTCAGCATGTTTTTGGGTCTCCTTTACCAAGGTATTGTCCCATTTTTCATGCTTTTCTTGCATCTCTCTCATTTCTCTTCCCAGTTTTTCCTCCACCTGTCTAACTTGCTTTTCAAAATCCTTTTTGAGCTCTTCCAAGGCCTGAGCCCACCGGACATCCACCTGGGATGTCTGTGATACAGAGGCCCCACCCTCCACGTCTTTCCCTGATGGTAAGAATAGTTCCTCGTCATCAGAATTGAAAGGCAGGAACATCTGTGCCCCCTCAAAGTAACTCTCTATAGTCTTATTTTTCTTCCCTTTTCTGGGCATTTTCTCAGCCAGTTACTTGACTTCTGAGATTCCTCTGCACCCCTGCCTAGATCCACCTAGCTAGTGCTTGGGGTCTGAGATTCAAATGCTGCTCCCCAGCCTCAGGGCTTTCAGCAGCGGGCAGGGCTGCTATTCAATGTGAGCTTAAGTTCTGTTGCTCAGCTGGGGGCAAGGCTGCCTCCCAAGCTCAGTTCCTTTAGGGGGTTTGTGCAGAGACCTTCAGTAATGGAGCGGAGCCTGCTCCGGGAGTGCCTGGCCTCTGCTGCCTCTCTCGCTGCCTCCTGAGGGAGCCCGAGTCATGGAGACACCCTGCTCCCCTCTCAGCCAGCCCAGACATCTCTCTCACTGACCTGTAGCATCTGTGGGCAGAGGGACCTTCCCGGCCACCGGAGGTTCTGTCCCTGACGCCTGCTCGGATCAGCTCCTCTCGGCTGTGCAGCCAGGGCAGCACAGGAGTGGACTCTGCTTTCCGGGGCGCGACGGACCCTGGGGACAGCTCTCCAGGGCTCTCTGTAACAGAAATCTTTTCCACTGTGTTTCTGCACGCCTTGCAGTGATCCAGAATTTGTGGGGAGTTCTTCTTGCAGGAAATATATGGGCCGTGGGTTTGGAGCTAGCATACGTGAGTCTTTCTACTCCGCCATCTTGGCTCCACCAAAAGAGATAGTTTTAAATGAAGATGACATGGAAAACAAAATAATTTCCTTCCAGAGTATTAATAAGAAATTTTATTTATTATTATTTTATTATTATAAATTTATTGTAATTTAATAAATGTAGCCCTGAATCATGGTACAGTTATGAATATTGTCACCTACTCAAAGTCCCAGGAATGTAATTTGTACCATATCATGTGGGACTTTCATTTTTTGTCACTATGAGAAGCCTAGGTGGCACAGAACTTAGCTTCATGGTTCTTAGGAAGGTATCAATTACTTAGTCAAAATTTATGGAGGTCTTTTGGTACAAAGGAGTCTTGAAAGATCAAGTTATTTCTCTCCTATATTTGATTCAAAAGACAATGAACCACCTTGACCTCCAAGAATTTATCCTATTTTTTGAGTCTACACATCCTAATTTCTCATAGAAATTAAGATTCAATTTTTGTTTCATTAGGAATTTGCATTTTTTTTTCAGAATACAGAATAAAAATTGGGAAAAGAAACCATAAGGTAAAAAAAAGGCTAGTTGCCCTCAGCAAACCTATGACACAGGTAAGACATTCTTTGATAACTCCATGAGTCCACCTCAGTAGTTCACCTTCCCCATTTCCCTCATACCTCTAGTGCTGTATTTCTCCCCTTCAGTCCCCAATCAGAAACTCTCAAGAAAAGACCCCACTCATTCATACCAGGTGTATAAGTGATTAATAACCAGAAGTTATTTATAATTCAAAGGGAATCAATAACTTAACTAACACAAATGAAGATATTCTAGATCAAAATGAGAGTCAGAAGATTTGGGTTCCAATACGTTGGGGTCTATCCCAGCCCTTATTATTTACTTGCTGGGTCACCATGGGCAGACGTTGGACCTTCTCCGAGCCTCATTTTTCACAATTTGTAAAATTAAGACAACAATATTTTTTTACCTACCTTGTGGGGTTTGAGGAGCAAATGAGTCAATCTGTATGAAGCCTTTCTTAAAATGAAATCTCTCCATATTATAACTATTTCAAGAATGAGTCAAAGAACAAGAAGAACATTGGAATAAAGAGAGACACTGGTCTTCTTAGTTCTCTAGGAAACACTCCAGGTAAATTCTACTTGATTTTGTTGGCAAGAAGCCTACTTTAGTGACAAAGATATTGGCCCTTTGGCTAGGTAAGAACCAACACCCTCATTAGGTTGCATGCAACTTGAAGACAAGGATAATCTTTGTCTTGCTTTGTGTTTCCAGCGTTGAGCACACCTAGCACATAGTAGGTTTTATTAAACTCTTGCTGACTTGACTTGACTGACAGAGTGGTGTTTGTGTGAGCAGAGAAAAGGGCTCCAGCAGCTATCATTTCATCTATGAAATATAGTATAAAAAAGAAATAACAAGATATGTTAACAGAAAATGAGAAACTGAGGAAGACACCGAGGTTTTGAGCCAGAGTGACTAATAGATTGGTGGTGCCCTCAAAACAAAAGCAAAATTGAGAAAAGGGACAAGTCTGGAGGGGAAAGATAACCAGTTCTATTTTAGACATGTTCAATTTGAGATGCTTATGGGAAATCCAGGAGACAAACCAGGGCAGGACAAACTAATCATCTGCCTGGAGGTTACCAGTAAATCCACTGGAACTGTAGAACTGTTGAAATTACCAAAATAGGATATGAAAAGAAGGGGAGAAAAATGAAACTCTTAGAGAATGACCTCAATTTTTTTCTTGGTGAAGGATAAGATGAGGTTCTCAGCTGAGAGAATGAGGGAATGTGGTTTAAAGGGAAGCTTGAAAAGAAACAAAAAATTTGGAATAGCCGTTGTGCCATGAGGAATAGCAAATTGATTAGGGAGTTATAAAAGGATTGTTTTGCAACATAAATTTGCACTGGATCCAATCAGCAGAGTGTAATGATTTTCTCCAGTTCCATCCAGCAGCACATGAATAGACATGATGAAGGAAGATGGAACCAGTAATCCAGGGTTTCCAGCAGGCAAGGCATGATTACCTAGAATACAAGGTAACAGGAGAGAAGGGTATGATGGAGAGCTGAAATTGTTCACCATGAGATCGAGATAGGGAAGGAAGAAGATCACAGCCAGTTGCAGGACTTAATCTCTCTGATTCTCGGTTAATCCTTTCTACCTCTAAAACTCTGAGATGCTATGACAAAAAACCAAACGAATGAGGATGTATATGCAATAAACTAACATGTAAAGCGTTTTGCAAACTTTAAGTCATGACGGAAATCCAAGTTATTATCGTCTATTATTATTACTAAGCATTTTTAGAGCTTAATCAACCGTTTCCCAAGTCTCCAAATGGAACCCACATTTCTAGCTCCTCCATTGACATTCTTTCTCCAAAGATGAAGAGATGAAAAGAATTAGAATTAGCACAGATCCTTGGTGTAGCATTATTTCTTCAAATAACTCTAGCAACAAAGAGATAGCCTAGGGTTCGGAATCAGCAGACCTGCATGCAAATACCAGACCTATTGGATGCCTATGTGATATCAGCCAAGTTGCTTCTCCTCTATGGATTCTCCTCTCCTCAACTTGAAAAAAAAATGTGAAGGAAATTTGGATTCCATTTCCAATTCTGAACCCTATCACTACCCTGGAAACACAGTAGCTAGTGTGCAAATAACTGTGATTCTTGACAAAAAAAAGCAGTTCAATTGCTATGTGACCAAAAAATTATCATAAATGAATTTTTATCAAAAATGGTCTGGTTTGCTGAGACCTAATAAATCAGGATTGGTCAATTTGCTCCAAGTATTTTTTTAATATGGCTTAGGACTCAACAAGGAAATCTGCCAGTCCAAAAGAATGCATTCCTTTTCTCCTCTTGACACATTGAAGTAGGTGGGGGAAGGCAAGAGAGGAGAAAGGGGAGAGAATACGGGAAGAGAATGGAATGTAAGCTGGCACCTTCACTCTGGAGTTAGGAACCAAATTCAACAGCGTCAGAAACCCCAAGGCTCAGCTGTCCAGTGGAGAAACACATAGTTCTGCTGTGTGGGAAATTAGGGGAAGAAAACCAATTACAAAGCCCCAATGAGCTAGCCAGGATTGGGAAATGTTGGGTGGTGATTAAGGTTTAAGAAAAATGGGGGAGACGGGAATAAGATATATTTTCCTTTGTAAAACAAAATATAAAATAAAATTTCAAAGATGGAGGATGTCCATTCAGTGCCCTACCAAATAAAAATACCATTTAGAGATTAAACGCCTCATCACAGATGTGCTTATAGCATGTCCATTACTGTCTAATTCCACCAGTCCCCTGCCTCTGAAATTGGTAAACTAAAACTCGCCCTGGAAAGTACAGTCCCTATGAACAGATTCATTCAAACTGGCTCAGGCTTATTTCTCCCCTCCCGTTTAAAGATTTTTGCTGAGTTTTTTGAACAAGGTCCATAAAAACTGGACTTTCCTCTCAAATCTATAAATCAAACTTTACTCTCCTGTAAGTGGAATTGGACGAAGAGTTTCTGCTCACCACAACTTAGCTCAGGCCGGGTTTGTAAAGTCTTTTTTTGTGTGAGGGGTAGCAACTCCCCCCCCACCCCCTTCCTCCATTCATGTTAGAAGAAATTAATTTCAGTGTGCACAGAGGGAGAATATAATTCAAATATAAAGCCTGGCTAAAAATGGAACTACACAAATTGCATTGTTCACAGCCAGGGAAAGGAAAGGAAACCAGCTGGGGGAGGGAGGTTGAGGAGGGGAGAGAAACAGAAATGTATTTCACAGCTGTCCCAACAAAATGCCAAATTTATTCAAGATTTCAAGAATTGTCTTTGACAAGCTTTGACTCATTGTGTGGGACCAGCAACTAAAGAGAGTGGGGGTAGGGAGAAACTCTTGCTTATGATGTATGAAACACTAATTCAGAACTACATACAAGCAATAAATTAAAGAGAAGCATACAGAAAACTCCATGTCTTACCAAAGGGAGGTAGCAGGTAAAGTCAATATAATATTTAAAATGACCATTTTACCTAACTATTTATTCAATGTCATCCCAATTAAATTACTAAAAAATTATTTTACTGAGTTAAAAAAATAATAATAAAGTTCATTTGGAAGAAAGAAAAAAAGGTCAGGAACTTCAAAGAAGCCAAGGAGAAAAAATGTAAAGGGAATGGATTCAGCAGTATTGGGCCTTATACTATATTATAAGGTAAGAACATCGCTGAAATAGAAAAAGGATAAGTTCTATTATTTTAAAGCAAAATTTCTTGTATAAATAAAATCTATATAGCCAAGAACAGAAGGAATGCAGAAAATCTGGGGAAAAAAACTTTCATAAACAATCTCTCAGATAGAATGTGATTAGGTTGGAATATTGCTATGGTGTAGGAAATGATGAGTTGCTTGATTCAGAAAAACATGAAAAGACATGGACCTATGAAAGAATATGTTACCAACTTTCAGAGAATATCCTTCAGATAGGGGGAAATAAGCATAGTAAGGTCTTACATATATGAGTGTGAGTTTAGATGTGTATATTTACTGATATCTATGTATATATACATATATATGTATACATGTATATATGTGTGTGTATCCTTGCTTAATTATAGCCTTCTTTAGGGTGGGGGGAAGAAAGAGAGGGGAAAAACAAAATAAAAAGTGAACAGAAAAGAACACAAAAAACCTATAAGAAAGCAAAGAAAAACTAAGCAGTTTAGAAAAAAAAGTATAGTCATTATTATATAAGTTTTCTTGAAATGGAAATTTCTTTTATATTGAATCCTCTCTTATGGTCTGTTCTCTACATGACGATGTTGTATTTTCATTTTATTTTCATTCTCTATGTCTCTGTCTCTTTCTTCCATACCTTCTACATATGGCTGAGTTGTAGGGAGGTGAGGTAGATAAAGCAGATAAAGATTAAAGAGGCAGGAAAGACCACAGTTCAAAACCTGTCTCTGATATGTACTAGCCATGTCACCAGGGATAAGTTACTTAATAGTATACTAACTTACATTCATATTGTTTTGACATTTGCAAAGCACTTTTCAAGCATTATTTACTCACAACAACCCTGTGAGGTAGGTACTATGATTAGCTTTCATTTTATAAGCCAGAAAACTAAAGCTCAGAGATTCTAAGTGAAATCAACTGCCTCAAGAAGTTCCTCTCTTTGTCAGTCTCTAATCAGAGACTGGTGATCACTTGTCAAATATGTTATAGTGGGGATTCCTTTTGACTTTGGATTGGATTACATGGCCATTGAGGTAAGTGACTTGGTCAAAGTCACATGACTATTATCTGAGGCAGTTTTAAGACCCAGGTCTTTCTGACAGCAAATCTAGCATTCAGTGATACCATACTTCCCTCAAACCACTAGATCACTTAAAAATTCATTGCCCAAGTAATGCTCTATATTATAAGATGAAGATAAGGTGCTGAATAGCGGGAGATTATGTCTGGGGAAGTCTCCACACCATTGAAGTCCTAGATATTTACCAATATCTCCCCCCTCCCAGTGTGACTAGATTGGAATTCAGAGTTCTTCTCCCAAACTTGGTCCACAGACTTCAAGTTAACCCCATGAGAGAAGAGCCAATGTCTGACCACAATGACTCATGCATTTTAGGGCTCAGGATTAACCATACTGTGAGAGAAAGTGAGTGCTAATGGTCACAAAATACATTTCTGTAAGTTTACAAAATGATCATGGCTATTTTGATTTTAAAAAATTTATCTAATTTCCATTTGTAGATCATGCCAGCAACTCACACGCAAAGAGTCTGCCTCCTTTACTATTTTGGGTAATTAAAAAATTAAATTTATATCCAAAGTGAAATTAAAACATTCTCATGTAGACAACAGATCATAAGAGAGGATTCAATATAAAACAAATCTCCATTTCAAGAAAACCTATATAATAAATACTACACTTTTTTTCAGAGCTGCCTAGCTTTTGTTTGCTTTCTTACTGGGTTTATTTTGTGTGTGTATCAAGGCCCAGTACTCTAACCTAGCTGCCCAAAGGAAGTATATCTTCAAAAACCCAAAAGAAACTCAAAATCCAGGATACTGAATAACTACACTTTATAAATGAGGAAGAAAATGATCACCTATGTGCCAAGTACTGTGTTAATCACTGCACAATTATTATCTCACTTAATTCTTACAATGCCCTGGAAGGTAGGTGCTAATGTTATCCTCATTTTACATTTGAGTTAACTGAGGAAGACAAAGGTCAAGTCACTTATCCAAGGTCACACAGCTAAACAAGTGTCTGAGGTCAGATGTGAACCCAGATTTTCCTGACTCAAGGACCAATGCTCTAACCTAGCTGCCCAAAGGAAGTCACAAAGCTAACAATTAAAAGTAACAAGAGAATATTTATACAGTTCACTGGAAACTGAAATCAGAGAGGTTCATAATGTTTAAAAATGTCTCAGTCAGTTGGTCAGTCAATGAATCAGAACAATAGAAATACACCCAAAAAGAAAGTCATTCCAATGAGGAAAAAACCCATGAAAGGAAGCTGAAGGGAGGGGAAAGGCAGAGAAAAAAGGTGCCCAGCACTGACAGGGCATGAAGGAGAAGTCAGGAGTACAGCCTGATGAGGGATGAAGACATGGCTGGCCAGGCTGCCCCCTCTTTAAATGGAGATTCTAGAAGGAGCCGTCCACTCATAGAGCAGGGCAGAGCAGCGGAGAACTCCAAGGAGTGATTTCCACAACTTGGTTTCTGATGAATAAAGTCTCCCTTCATCCTATCTTCCTTCCTTTATGTTGGAGGTTCTTAACCCTGAGTGCATGGATATATTTCAGACAATCCATGAACTTGGATTGGAGAAGGGGGGAAATTACATCTTTATTTTCACTAATATTCACTAAATTTCACTGAAATTTAACATTTCCTTCAATTTTGAATTTAAAAAACAGCAATACACTCTGAGAAAGGGTCCCTAGGCTTCACCAGATTGACAAAGGGGTCCACAACACCAAAGAACTCCTGCTTTTGGTGACGATACTCTCTCCTTGAACAACTCAAGCACAGCTGTGCCCAAGGTGACTCCTATCCCTACAGACCCTGTCCAGTCCCAGAAGTAGACTCATGTAGCTGATCTCTGTAATGGCTGTGAAATGTTGGAGCCAGTCCAGTGCATGAGGCAGGATAGCCCCAGTCCAGCTGTGCTTGACACACAGGCTCTCTTTAAACTGTGTAGAAAGATTGATTCCTATTCAATGAAAATGTGCAAAAGACCCTGAATATTTCAGAGAAAGCTAAAACATCCTAGGATTGAACACTTTTATTGGACAGTTGAAGCTAAAAGCTAAACTAAAATTTTGGAAACATCTTGTCTATTATCACATTCCATCCTCATAACAGCCCTATGAGGTAGAGTACATTATGATCTCTCTTTTACAGATAAGCATAAAGAGGGTAAGTGACCAGTCCATGGTAAGTAAGTAAGTGCCTAAGAGGAAATGTTCAATCACCAAGCTTCTAGAGTTCTGCCCTCTGAACACTAGCTACTGTAATTTTAATAATTTGCCAAGAAGATCGGAGCCACAAAATGGTCAGGTAGGAGAGACAGAGCTTAGCTACTCAAAGGGGATCATTTTGTAGATGCAGAAAGTGGGCCTGACCCCAAGAGAAGTGACTTATCCAAGACAGCATGGTTAATTAGTGGCAAGGCCAGGATTAGAGCCCACGTTTCCTGACTCCTGTGCCCATGTTCTTCCACCACCATGGTTACACAGTAAGGACCATAATGCTTCCTTTTTTGAATAGGAGAAGTAACCAAATCTGACCAGCACCACTTCGGTATTAGAAAGAAAGCAGCCTAGCCCTTCCCCTTCCTGTCCTTATTCTAGCCTCCAGCTGTTGTTTGTTGTATGTTCATCCTTCATTGCTGAAGAAGACCATGCCTTCAGAGAAATGATGACAGGACTTACACTTGACTTTGTTTTGAGTGAGGGGGCGCTGTGCAGGTCACCAGCCTTCCTTCTCCTCCAGAGCCACCTGAATCCAGTGACCTGATATTCATCAGGATGACTGGAGTTGGCCCAAGGTACAGTGGGAGACCTTGGCCCCTTTAAGTCAAAGTCTATTCAGGTGCTCACTTAGGGTGAGGTAACACCCCTTCGGTGATTAAGCCTGTTTAAAAAGTAATTAGGGGATGGCTCCTTTAATGAAGCAAAGAAAAATAACTACATGAGGCTGGGAAGGAAACAGCAAGTTACTACTGATAATCACTCTTAAGCCAGGAGGGTCCAGAAACAGCCCTTAAGTGGAACTTGGACAACCTACTGCACTCTGAAGCTCATAACTTCCAGTTATAGTAGTTTAAAGATACCCTTAGTGTGGAAGAGAGGCTCTTATCATTTGAGACCCCCTTGCCACTCTGGTGAAACCCCTGTGAAACCGCTTTCTCAGAAGAGAAAGAGGAGCCCAGACCCACTGTGTAGGTCAAGATTTGGAGCTGATGCATACTGGAAGATATCGCCTGAGGAACTGGAGAATAGCTAATGGTGTAACAGCAGAGTGACAGAGCCAGAGACCACCGAGGTCCTTACCACTTCTAATTCCTCTGGTGATTTTAGCAAGGAGGGATACGATCTTTTTTATGAGGAAAAAAAAAGAAAAAGACTCCCCCTGCCTCACTCCAACCACATACTGTTAAAGGCATATCAAATATAGCTTGAGGAAATAGAATTCAGTAACTGAAGAATATCAGAGTCAGGAGGAACTTTGGAGAATGTCTAATCCAACCCATCCCTGAAAAAGAACCCTACAACAAATGTAACAATGAATGTTTGCATGAAAACCTTTATTGAGAGAGAAGCCACTACTGTTTCCTAAAATAGCTGATCTGTTTTTGGAGAGCTCTGGAAGTTTTCCTGTCATCAGATGTAAGTGTGTCCTTTAAGACCGAACAAAACAAACCCTAGCTCTCTTCCGAGTGATAGTCCTTTGAATTCCCAAGTTTCTTTTCTCCAGGCTAAAGGAGGATTGAAAGTTACACTGACTATTGTTCCCAATCCTACTTATCAATCTGTTGGGGGAAGCGTCACCCCGTATGCAGCTTTTGTATCACCTGCAATCCTGAATGTATCCCTATGTGTGAGCCATCACCTACAAAACAGTTGGGAAACATTTGAGATGCAATGGCCCATCCCTTTTTGCTGACATGGACCTATCTAAATTGTCTTTTTCTCGTTATGGAAGTTATCAATAAAAGCCGGCTCCATTTTGAATCCTTTGCAGATCTCTAGTGAACAGCCCCTCAAAGTGTTGCTGCCTTGATGTATTTTGTAATAAACTCCTTTTAATTTTCTTTCCTGAGTTTTGCCTTATTAACGAGGGTGAAAATCCAAACAAAAAAGTTTTCCTTTTAGAAGAATATTTTCTATCTATCAGTCAATCAACAACACTTGGCTAATTAAACTGATTGACTAATTAGGCCTAAGTGCCAAGTACATGTTGGGTGATGAGGGTACAAAGACAAAAATGAAACAGTCTCTGTGCTTAGGCAGATTGTATTCTTATGGTTTGTCCTTCATTCTCAAAGAGGACGATGCCATCAGGAAGGTGATGCCATGACTTGCAAGTGAACTGGATTTAAGTGAGGAGGGCTGTGCAAGGTGACCAGCCCCACTTTCTCCTCTAGAGTCTTCTGGATCCAGTGGCAAGATATAGATCAGAAAGACTGGAGATGGTCCCCAGGTTATATTCTACTGGGGAAAGCAACATTTATATGTACAAAAGAAAAACAAAATACAGAAATACAAAAGATAAGTACACAGTGATTGGCAGGGGATCAGGAAAGACTTTCGGGAGAAGGTAGAACTAGAGGAAACTGAGGATTCTGAAGGGTGGCACATTCTATGAATGGGGAACGGCCAGTGTAAAGGGAAAGAAATGGGGAATGAAAAGCTATTGTAAGAAAACCAAATTAACTGGACCATAGAATGCATGGAGGGGAGGAATGCTTAAGAAATCTGGAAAGGTGAGCTGAAATTTGGTTGTTAAGAATGTCAAATGGTGGGATTTGTGTTTGATCTCAGAGGTAACAGGGAATCACTAGTTTATTGACCAGACATGTTCTACAGAAAAAATCACCCTGGCATCTGAACAGAGTAGGGCAAAACTGAATGTGGAAGGCTATTGAAATAGTAAAAGCAAGAGGTGACAAGGATTTTAACTAAGGTGATAGGTGGGCAGAGAAAGACATAGATTAGGGGCATATGGTAGAGGTTGAAACTATAAGATTTGGCAAATGATTGGATATGGGGATGAGGGTGAATACGAAATGGGGATGAGAGTTTGGGAATTGAAGAGACAAGAAGGATGGCAGTTCTCTTAAGAAAAATAGGGAAGTTTGGGAGGGAGTGATTTTGGGGGTAAACATAATGAATTATGTTTGGAATATATTGAGTTCAAAATGCTAACGGATCATGAAGATATGTTGAACCAAATCAAGAAGTACTATAATATTTTAAGGGCACCATTAATTATTCTTTTTTCAAAAGAAGACTTGGTCTGTTACATGTGCTGCAAACCCAAAAGTAAATATCAAATAAGGCGATTTTGGATCATTGATGATGATTTTTTGGGTCCCTGAAAAGTGGTTCAAGTAAAGGGCTTTTGCATACCCTTCACTCAAGGCGACAGCCTGGTCAGCCACACCAGTACCAAGTGACCTACTATATGTGCACAGCAATACTGAGCTGAATTTCAGCTCAACTGGTAATGTAATAGAAGCTGGTATTCCTTTACAGGTGGACCAGACTCCCCTACAAGACAGTCACCCCACAGAAAACATGGGAGATGAGAGTAAAGGAGAGAGTTCTTCTTCCCATCACTGTTGTCTAAGGGACAAAGGGAAGAAGGAGTCTGAAAATTCCTCAACTTTTTGCAGGACTGCAAGAAGGTGTGAGATAAAACACATTAGTTTGAGGGAGTGGGGTGTGTGGAATTAATTAGCTATTACTTCATGATCACATTCTTTCCATACTCACCCATTTTTAAGCTCCTCACCACAGAAATGATCCCATGCAGCCAAAGGCCATGACTACACTAGTCATTCCCTCGACAGAGCTCTAATAGAGAGTCTCCTGGAGTCTTCATAGCCATAGGTCTTGGATACCTACTACAGGGAATGGGATAATAGATAAGGTATCTTCAAAGTTTTAGTATAGTCTTAAATTTCAAATAAAGCTTCAACTATCCAATTACAGTATAAAATCCTAGGATGAAGGAAGGACAGTAACCAAGTCAGATGGACTCCCCAGGTCCTTGGGCAAGTAAGTTCCATTATCCCTATTTTCTTTTCCAAAGAGAGACTAATTTAATTCAACAACATTTTCTTAAATGCCTATTGTGTGTAAGGTATCAGGGAAGACACAAAATTCAGTTAATAGTATAGAAAAGAATTGAGAGCAAATATTAGATGAAGAAAGCAAAAATCAAGAATATGGCTAAGTATATCAAAATCCAAGGGGAGATCCCAGGAGGAAAAGATCAATATTCAAAAACATGTGTATTTCCCCTCTTGTTATTCTCAGCAAATCATTTATCTTCAAATTCCCTTTTAGGACTGGCAAATGTGGATAAAATAAAGGACCAGAAACCAAGATAGGACCATTTTTCTTTCCATACCCAAAGCTGTAAATTCCAGAAGACAATATTTAAAAACCACACGACTACAAGACGAATAAGCTATTAGGCTGAAATGCCACTGTTCAGTGACATAATCCAGGTAATTCAACTTGCCAGTCTTCTCAGAAACAACTCCAAGCCACCATAACCCTAGTGAGCACTCATTTTTTTCTCAAACCAACCCACCTACATCAAAAATTGTTCCCTAATCTATTGCCACCGTTGGCTCTCTGTTCCTCTAGTCTCTCTTTTTTACTTAGCCTACTAATTCTCTCTCCTCGAAGCATTGGAGTTATTAACCCTTCCATCTTCATACCTTGATGACTTCTCATTCTTTCCAACACCTTACATTCCAGCTTTTTTTACCCAGCAGACTCAAAATTTGCTAAGGGAGGTAGTGCAGCACAATGGAGAGCACATTTCTTCCCAGGTTTCCTCTCCTATAGATTTTTGCCATCATTCCCCTGAAATTTCTTTATCCTGAAGACCATGTAATTCACACCATGGAAGTGCTGCCAGCTCTGAGCGGTACAGTTAGAAAAGTAGTACTTCTGGGTCCAGTGACTAGCTCTGATACTACTTGTGTGACCTTAGGTAAGTCTCTGAACCTCACTTGGCCTCAGTTTCCTCAAGTTCAAGAAGAGGGGGTTAGACTAGGCAGCTTCTGAGATTTCTTCTAGTTTTGGATTTCTATCTTAGCCATGTCACTTTACTTCCTCTGAAACTCAGTTTTTTCATCTCTGAAGTAACAAGTTTGAACTTGAATAATTTCTAAGGTGACTTCCAACTATGAATCTATATTTCTATGTAGAAATGAAAGCTTCTTTTAACCGTAAAATCTCAGTTCTCTCATCTAGAGAATGAAGGGTTCTCCTTTGTCTCCAGGATCCAAGTTATTTATTCTATAACTCATTTGATATATGACTGAAAAGGCAAGGTGACATCAAATTGTGGAAAACCTTGAATACTAAGCAAAAATATCTGATGTTTATTCAGCAGGTAATAGGGGGCCACTGAACATTTCTGATCAGAGGAATAAAATGACCAGACCTAAGAACAAAAACAAAAACAAAAAAAATACTCCAAGCAGTATGTGAAGGATGGATTCAGAGGGGAGAGTTGATTTCTATTCATTTAACTCCTCTTAATCAGTTTTCTCTATAATATTGTGAACATATGACTGTCTCTGACTATATTCCAAAGCCAAATGATACTGTTTATTATACTGTATCTTTCCTTCTCTCCCCCTATTAACAAGAATTATCTAAGAATTGACTGTGTCCCTCTTCTGGATTCTAATTGCTCTTAAAGTTCCTTTCTCATTTTTTCTCATCCCCACCCTCTTTTTTGCCATGACTATCTTGATTGTGCTAGGTGACCATGTCCAGCTGCAAATTAGCCCATTTTCCTTGTAATTATGCCCTATTTACTCTCCATCTTCTCAGCTCTTCCCAGAACCCTAAAACCTGGACAGTATCCATGGAAGGATAGCATCCTCTGACATGCCTTTACAGGAATACATTCAAGAAAGATAAGAAATGGAGCATTTGTAACTTTGTGGTAATGACTCATAACTTTCCCCTCCCTTCCTCTGAAACACAAATTTTATCAGTGTGACCATGAGATTCACTGGGGCCTCCACATGAGATAAATGAACTGCACCATTTGATATAAACACATCTGTGCTGATGTACACATCTTTTTATCATTACATTTGATGTGCCCAGCTGCTACAGAGCTTTTTGCTAGGACTTCAGGTTTCAATCTACTATTGCTAAAACAAGGGGAAAAAGAAAAAGAAGATTCACCCACCCTAGAAGGTGAACCATAAAAAAAAAAAATAGTGATCCGTTATGGCTGCTTTTCTCCTATCCTGAATCAACAAGCTGTTAAAGAATTTCAGGTCACTTCAGAAAGTACTCTTCAGCTACCCAGAACTCATGCAACGTAACATCAGGGGGAAGCAATTTTATGATATGGAATAAAATCTGATTCTTTGAGTGGTGTCCACTTTTTGTGCCTAATGGGCATGAGAAACTGGTCCCAGGATGTTGCATTATTGGGAAATTATAAAGTAAGCAGTCTTTCAGACAAAAAGGTTTTTTATTTATTTAATATTTAATTTATGGAATAAAACAAGCATTTCCATAATACAGCATAATAAAAAAGATGATTGTACATGAAACTGAAAATCGACTACATACAACTTACTATTCCTTTTAAATATATAATACAGTTATCATGTAAATTTCTTTTTTTCCTTTGTTTCTTCTCTGCTCTCTCTGCCCTGCCGTAAGATGGCTACCTTAGACAAAAATAGTCTAGGGCAATATTACCCACAACTCAGGATTAAAACTTGATTACAATAATTGTGATTATAATAATAAGCTGCTGAAAATAAAATGAAATAAAATAAAATGAGTGAACAAAAGAAAAAGAACCTGACCATAGAGGACTACCTTGGTGCAAAAGAAGATCTGAATTCATATTCAGAGAGATTTTCTTCTGAGGACAATTATACAACCCCAGAAAAAGAAACATGGAAGGGTAGTAAGCAAATCAAGCCTAGAAGGGAAATTGGCTAAGTTTTATAAAGAGCCAAGGCAGAGAAAGCTTTATCTGCTTGAAATATTACAAGAGTCAAAAGGGTACAGTACTCCAAGAAGGATGGGACAGGGTTCTGTCTTCTTATCCAAATATTCATTTCAATTTAAAAAAATGTAGAAAATACATGTATGGGTAAGTCCTATAGTAAGACCTATAAATATATTAAAGTCACTAGAATAGGCCAAAAATAACATCTCACCCAGGTAACTCCAAGTTTCAGGGAGGATTTGAAGACATAGATGCACAAACAGTTGAAAATTGCACCTCACAAGAAAAGTCAGACTCATCACCTGCTCTGTACCCTCTAACTTGGTCCAACAAGCTTGTACCCACACCATCTAGGCAGGATTAAGGATTAGTTATCATTTCAATTCAATGAAAGAGGATCTATATTTCTCCTTTAGACACATAATTCTCCTGGGCAAGGTGCTTGCCAACACTCTGAAAAAATAATCTTTCAAAATTCTTGCAAACCCACTGTGTTATGATTTCATCTCATGAAATACAACACCTTTACATTAAACCTCATAAAACTAAATCCTGCTGGATCTCCTCCAGACTCCGAAAATAAACAGCTCTATCGGTGATGCTGAGAACAGTGAAACCAGGCCCCTTCTCATGTGGCTGGTTCTCACGTGGCTGGCTCTCACCATGGGGTTCATTTGACAAGCAGCAAATTTGCTTTGCTCCTAAAAATATATATACATACATGTGATTAAGCTCATACATGGTAGATCTTGCAAATTCTGCAGGAATGAAATCTTCCCATCACTTCAGCATTAATTCCTTTAATAAAAGGGTTGCCCAAATTAAATAGGCAGCAATTCATGTTCTTTTCTGGACTATGACATTCATCACTGCTTTTCCTCAAATTACTTTTGAATTGTTAGGGAAATGGATCCAAAGGTAGAAAGGGTAAATTGAATTGCTTTCCTGGCTGACAATGAAGGCTGATGAATTTCCGTTACATACTTAAACCAGGAATTAGTAACAACTCTAAATATTAAAACACTTAGTAAAGGCACTCAAATTAAGTTCCTTCCTCTCATTAGTACCTACATATTTTCCATTATGAAACCAATGAGGTACAGACCTCCTCAAGCAACTAGCTTGTAGTAGTATCTCCTAGACCTTCACTCAGTAGCATAGGCATCTATGGTTTGATAACCTGAATTGTTCATGTTAATCTTAAGACAGTCCTTTGTTATTCATCATATGAACCAATCTCTACCAGTCTCACTAGGCGAGTCCCTTTGGGGTTTATGCATCCTTCATACAGTTGAGGACCAAATTAGATAAGGATGTCAAAGTGTTTAACGAACTATAAAGAAAAAATCCTAATACAATAGAAAGGATGTGAATTAAGTATCTGGAGACTTGGATCTGAATTCTGGTTCTGTCATTGAGTGCCTGGTTGAACTCAGATGAGTCACATCTGTCAAATGAGGGATTTGGATGAGATGACCTCTGGGATCTTAGAATCTTTTCCTGCTCTAAATATATGAAATATATTAATATTATTTAAAATGTTATTGCTGTTCTTATGGTAAATTAGATGCCTGTGAATCCTGCTAGAGTTTTTTTTTGTTTTGTCTACCACCTTTGTCTGGTATAAAATGAAAGGCTACAGGTACAGATTCTCTCTTGATATTGGCACAACCTTGTGGCATGCTGTGACTGTTACAAGTACTCAGTATCAGTGTGGGACCCAGCTGGTTTCTCCCCACCTGGCTATATGTCTTCTGGGGCAGACGAGCATATGGCAGTAAGTAGTGGCTAACCAATAAAATTAATTGGTTTTCCTCCCTCAGATAAGCAGTTTTAGAATGATAAATTCTGCTTTCCTCTTTCATATTTTCTAGGGTGTATTAGGAAGGTTGTTGTTGTCTCATCAAAAAATATCATTCTTCATCTTAATATTGGAGGATTTGTATTATTATTTCCATGCTACACAAGAATAGTTGGAATGATAATACCTAGTATGAGTGAGTTTCAACAAAATAGTAACCCTATGAATGAAGGTGCCATTATATATACATTTTATAACTGAAGTACCAGAAGTACCAGACAGATTAGGGAACTTGCCGGCATTTATACATCTAACATGTGTCAGAGGCAGAATTTGAACTCATGTCTTTCCTGATGCCAAATCCAGTGCTTTTTCTGCTACATCAGAGAATGTGTCATTATGCTGATATCTTTCAGACTAGAAATGTATGAACAATGTCTTACACAGGCTGACGTTAACTTCTCAAACATGCGACATGGCCAAGCCATAGGTAGCTGGCCTTAGACTTAGGAAGAGCCAGGTTCGAGCCCTACCACTGATATATATCTGCTGTGTGACCATACACAAGTCACTTAACCTCCAAATGTCTCAGATAACTCTCTAAGAATATGCTACAAATGAGTCATCCTATATCTCAATGAAGAGTTCCCATCCCCACATTTCCTTGCACCAGTGAAATACTCCTCATTTGACAGATGATGAAAATGAGACTCAGTGACTCATCTGAGTTCAACCAGACAGAACCAGAGTTCAGATGCAAGTCTCCAAACACTTCATCCACATACTTTCTATTATATTATGATTTCTCTCTTTATAGTTTGTAAAAACACTTTGATGCCAGTATTTAAATTTGATCCTCAACTGTATGAGATAGATAGGGCAGATATTTTAACTCCCATTTTTCTGATGCAAAAACTGAGGTTGACGAAAGTTAAGTAGAAATAGATACATATACCCCAAAAAAATCTACCAAACATACCATATGTGTTCTTAATGATGTCAAAATCCTATTTCTCAAAAATGATTTGTATCTAGGTCAGCTGGGCCCATAAAGTTCCTTGTCTAATAATGGGGTGGTTCCCCCATGTTTAAAATATACTATCCTCTTCAAGGAAATGAAAGGCTTTGTCATCTTCAATGACCTACCTCATCCATGTGTCACACAAGCCTGTGCATAGAAATTTAGAGTCGTAAGGAATCTCAGTGATTGACCATTCCAGCGAGGTAATGAGCTGCTATGGAAATAACAATAACTTCCAGTCAAGAGACCTTGCCCTTACTTCTACTTAGTTGTGTAACCCCAAGCACTGCACCTATTCTCTCTGAATCTATTTCTTCATCTGAAAAGGAACAAAAGGAGTAACATAATAGAGGTGATAATATTTGGGCTAACTTCTTCTCAGTGTTGGTATGAAGGAATACCCTGTGACCTTAGAGTGCAAAGGAAAACTTGAGGTATTATTTTCAAAATTGGAAACTGAGGCTCAGAAAGAATAAGAGCTTTTATTATATTACAAGCTCCATGAGGGCAGGGACCATATAATAACTAAATTTTGTATTTCCTCCAACATTAGTTAGTGAATATTTGCTGAAAATATTCAGCAAACATTTATCTAGGGTATACCATGTACAAGGCACTGAACTAGAAATTCTTTCCCCCAGTGAAAAATGGCTCAATTACTGCCTTCAGGGAGCTTATAATCTAACGAGTATGGACATTATGGACATTTTATCCATTTGCATACAACATACATACAAGTAACTATGACAAAAGGTAGGAAAGGATAAGGCAAAAAAGTAGTCAAAAGTCCATGAAAACTGCAAAGAGGGAGAGATCATTTTAAGTTGGGGGAGGGCCAAGAGAAGACAGGATAGAAGATAGTACATTTGAGCTGGACTTTGAAAGAAGGAGATGCAGGGATGTTTCCACATGCGCTAGCAAAAGCAAACACAGGAAATGAAGAGGATGGGATAAGAACAAGGGACAGTCCAGTTTGTCTGGCCAGTAGACTCTGAAAAGGGAGTAATAAAAAATAAGGATATATAGGTAATGAGGTGCCAGATTGTTTAGGGTCTTGAATGCTAGCTTACATTTTATTACGTAGGCGATAGGGAACACGAGGGTTTGAGGGTTGTTCTTTGTAATTAGAGAGCTGGGGAGAAACTATGAAAAACCTTAGCTATATTTAGGGAATAGGAAGAGGATAAGAATCCAGCAAAGGAGATAGAAAAGAAGTAGCAAGAGAGATTTAAAGAGGACCACAAAAAAAATATCCCAGATTAAGAGCTGGAAGGAACCATGACATTCAACAACATTGTTTAAAATAAGGAAACTAAGGTCCAGAAGTTATGTGACTATCCCAGGATCATGCAGCTAGTGTCTGAGGTAGGATTTGAAACCAGGTCTTTCTTATACCAAATATGGACCCTTTCCACTTCCCTATGTTGTCCCTTGTATGCCAAGGGAATAGAGTATAAAGAAGAAAGGTGTGATCCTTAGTGTCAAAAACACAGAGAGAAAAAGGAGGACAGGGGTTGGAGGCATGGGTAGGAAATAAGGTATTAATGATAAGGAGATCGTTAGAGAGGCATTTCGGCAGAGTTGGCTTGCCCACACTACTCACATGGCTCCTAGGGGAAGGACCCCTTAGACTCAGGTCTTTTGATTATGCCTTTTTGAAATTATACCATGCTGTCATGTTCTCAAGAATGCCTGAACTCTAAAACAAGGAACATTCAATATTCAGTAGTATCTTAGTACAAACTTTGGAAAGTAGGTATTGATGAGTGATGTGATACAACATAAGCTCCAATAAGTCTACTGGGATTATCTGAACTGGAAAGAATACCAGGTCAAAGAAAACTTCCCAAAACACTCCAGACCAGTGTGATGCCAGTCTATCAGAGCCAGGAGCAGCCCTGATTTATAGAGGGATGAGCAATTGTTTCAAGAGGTGTGACAAGATCTTGTCTCCCCAAAACTGTTCCTCCACTAACCTGCTATAATGCCATCTTATCATTTTACCTCACCTGAAACACCTTTCTTTAGAGTCTGGACTTTGACAGAATACAATGCAGAGTTTATAATTTTCACTGGCATTGGAGGGAAAAGGAGTGATCGGGTAGGGGGCTGGGAGGAATGGACCATAATGGGGAGGAACACACCAATGAAAATGCCAGTTTAGGGAGACCAATGGAATGCTCAGAACAATCAATTTAAAAAGGGGAAGGGGGATAATAACAGGTGCTTAATAAATGCATGTTGATTGAGATGTTGAAAGACTTCAAGTTGAATTGTCCACTTTATAATTTTGCCCAAACCTGGTCTTCTGATTCTGGACCTACTTAAAGGTTCCAGAAGAAAGTTAGCTCCAACGAGAGAGGACAGAGACACTCAAAGTTCTTACATATGATATTGGAAAAAACACTGGAGATCAATGAATATATTCTGTTGGAAGCAATAGACATGAGTACTACTTCCCACCACTACCACTCAATAGCTTTGCCTGAATTTTGGAGAGTCACCCAATAATCTTCCACCTCAGTTACTTCAACTATGAAATGAGGATAATAACACCTTACTTGGCTTGAAGACAGAGGAATGAACTGGATGATGTCTTTTGTTTCCATCTCAGAGCTATAGGATGGGAAAGGATTGCAATATGGTCCGAATGGGTGATCTTACAGAACAAGATGATATAATAAAGAAATAAAAAGAGGCAGCCTGGAGGTACTCTCCAGTAAAGTTATTTTCCCATGTCAAAACAACAGTAATAAGATAAACTTCAGTTTAGAGGCCAACTGTATAAGGCCATGAGCCAACACTAATGTTAACAGATACGAGGCTTCATCAAGTATAGATTTTTCACACCATTCCCTTCCCAGCTCTGCTATTTAGATATGGGCAAACTAAACTTTATTAATCAAGGAGAGATCAAGTCACCTGAGACAAAAAATAGACAGGGAAAAAAATAACTTTATAAGTAAAAAAGTAATTTACCTGAAATGCTATTGATCATATTGTAGACAAAATAATTCTTCATGAATTTTACTCCATTCCACAAATATTTGTTGAATACCTACTATGTGCAAGGTCCCATGCCAAGTGCTGGAGATGCAAATATGAAATGTAGTACAGTCCCTACTCTACAGGATTTGCTTAAATTTAGGATGGTGGAGAGAGAGGAAGCATGGATATTGTGCTGAATAGGGTGTCTGAAATTCCTGGGTTCAAATCCTATCTCAGATACTTAATAGATGTGACCTTGGACAAATTATTTAATATCTCTTAGCCTTACATTCTTCATCGATAAAATGAGAATGATTAAAAAAAAGTTGCACCAAACTCATAGGGAGTTTTGTAAGAATCAAATGAGATACTGAATAAAAAAAAGACTGTAGACTTTGAGATCTTATCCAAATCTCAGCTTTATTTTAATAAGGGGGGAAATGCTTAGGGACACTTACAAGTTTCTGGGCAGGTTCTCCCAGACACGTTACCCCAGTTCAAGGTACTCCATGGGCCTTTACTAAACCCATAATTCACAAGCCCATACTGATATATTTATCTTTAATAATGCCAAGACAGATGAGTTTAAGGCAAGGGATATAATGAAATGCTATAGTTTTTTAAAGGGAGAAAAGAAGCTTCCTCACATTAACCTGGGGCAAATCATCCTACATACACCCATTATTATTAAGAAAAATGAACACACATAGAAAATGTAAATGGAGATGTACAGATGGAAGGAAGACTATATGTGTGTGTGTGTGTGTGTGTATGAATATACATGGCTTTTGTGTATGCCAGGGTCAGCAAATGATGGGGCAACACACCTCTCTGACTCTTCAGGGTCACTGAGGTTTTCAAACAGTCAAAAAGCATAACCTTTCACAGGGTAAGTTGAATAGGTAGGGATGATATCTAAAAAAATAAAATTAAGGGATGAGAGAGGAAAAATTGGAAGGAGAAGGGGAAAAATAGAATGGAGTCAATTATATCACATAAAAGAGGCAAGAAAAAGGTTTTTAAATGGAAGTGGAAAGGGGGAGGTGAGAGGGAAAAAGTGAACCTTACTCCCATCACATTTGGCTTAAGGAGGGAATGACATACACACTCAATTTGGTATGAAAATTTATATTACACTACAGGTAAATAGAAGAGAAGGGGATAAGTGGGGGGATGATAGAAGGGAGAACAAATGGGAGGAGGGGGTAATTAGAAGTTAACACTTTTGAGGAGGGGCAGGATCAAAAGAGAGAATAGAATAAATGGGGGGCAGGGTAGGATGTGGGGAAATATAGTTAGTCTTTCACAGTATGACTGTTATGGAAGTATTTTGCAGAACTACACATGTATAACCTATATTGAATTGCTTGCCTTCTCAATGGGGATGGGTGGGGAGGGAGGAAGGGAGACTAGTTGGAACTCAAAATTTTAAAAATAAATGTTAAAAATTGTTTTTACATTCAACTGGGAAATAAGATATACAGGCAATGGGGTATAGAAATCTGTCTTGCCCTACAAGAAAAGAGAGGGAATGGGTGTAAGAGAAGGGAGGGGTGTGATAGAAAGGAAGGCAGATTGGGGGAAGTGGTAATCAAAATACATGCTGTCTTGGGGTGGGAAGAGGGAGAGATGGGGAGAAAATTTGGAACTCAAAGTCTTGTGGAAGTGTCTGTTGAAAAACTAAAAATAAATAAATTTTAAAAAATTTTAAACCACAGCCTTTATTAAGTGCCTAGCATGTGCCTTGCATGGTATAAAAACACTGGGGACACAAGGATAAAGAATGGAACAACCTCAACCCTCAATCTCTCTTTCTATTGGGAAAGATGAACATGCACAAATATAAATACGTACAGAATGTGTGTGTTACAAAATAAACCAGTAATACTTAAATAAATGTTAGTTAGGAAAGAATCCTTGGAAAAGGAAATGTTAAACTACTCCAGTATCTTTGCCAAGAAAACCCCATATGGGTTACAAAAAGTAAGATATGACTGAAACAACTGAATGACAACAGAAGGGAGGAATCTTGGTAGTTAGGAGGACCAGGAAAGGTTTCTTGTAGAAGGTGTAACTTGAGCTATGTTGGGAAAGAAAAGAGAGATTTTAAAAGGCAGACATGAGTAATTAGTTCAATCCAAGATCAAGAGATGGCCGAATCAAAGGCACAGTGATGAATGAGGAATTGCCTTATGTAAAGAACAGCAAGAACACCAGTTTGGCTGGACTAGAGAGTGCAAGAAGGTGCAGTAATGAAGATATAATGAGGCTGCAAAGGTAGGTTAGGACCAGGTTATGAAAGACTTTAAGAGCCAACAAGAGTAATTTATACTTAATCCTAAAGGCAATGGGGAACCATTAGAGTTAATTGAGTAGAGAGATGATATAATCAGATCTGTATTTAAAGAAAATCACTTTCGCATCTGTGTGAAGATTGGAGTGAGGTGAGATTGAGGCCAAAGTCCAAGTGAGAGGTGATTAGGGGGCTGTATGAATAGAGAAAAAAGAAGAATGTAGATGTTGTAAAGGTAGAAATGGGAATATTCAGCAACTCATTGGACCTATGGGGTGATGGAGAGAGAAGAGTCAAGGGTAATACAAATGTTACTTAGCCTGTTGACTAGAAGAATGGTGATATCTTCAATAGAAAAAAGATAATGATGATGTGATGTCTTTGACAGATGTCATTACTCTGCTTTTGCCAGCCTGCTCCTCACTAGTTTTCTAGTTTCTATAGGACATTGATTGACTAAATGCTATGCTGCTGGACACTGCTCAGCCAGGCATGTGTGTGTTCATCCTTTGTTGC